>CM022668.1:440636-785636 GCA_012295275.1 Chrysomallon squamiferum | reverse complement strand
TAAAAATATCAACATTTTAGTTTATTATCATGGATAAATAAACAAAAATGCTGTTCTGTTATGAGGAGAAAATGCTGTTCCATATAATGAATTATTTTATTAAAAAAATTGCAAAATTATAATATAATGAATTATTTTATTAAAAAAAATTGTAATGTAATGAATTGTTGGTTAATACAGTCAACTCCAGCAGCATCTAACAAAGATCTGAGTCGATGGAAGCCACAGGATGATCTTGCCTTGATAACAGCAATACAGCAAGTGAGTTTTATTTTGTTTTCATTTTGTTAACTTGCATATAAAAACAAAGAAGCACATTATCTTTCTATATACTGACAAACCTATATGATTTTATTGTTAAAAATTTGAGTTACTTACATTTAGAAATTACTATTTACTCATCTCTAAATATTTGTTAATTTATTATTGTAAATAAATGAATTAAGTGTAATTTTAAAAAAATATATTGAAAAATAAGCTAATGATCTATTCCAGTCACTTCACATTACATGTTGTTGTTTTAAAATTAAAATTAAGATTATATATGTTATTTTTTTCCTATAGACAAATGATTTGAGTGGTGTACATTTGGCAGTGAAGTTTTCTAGTCAGTTCACACTGAAAGAAATTCAGGAAAGATGGTATGCTCTGCTCTATGACCCTACAGTCTCAAAGTAAGATATTATCTTTCATTTGGACTAATCAGACAATATAAATGTGTGTGTGTGTGTGTGTGTGTGTGTGATTGTGCGTGTGTGTGCACACACTCACCCATAACTAACAAACTAGTTAAACTGAATGTTTTCAACTGTTTGTGAAGATAATAAAATATTATTGTTGTTTTGAAAGTGAATATGTTTATTGTTTTGTTTCAGATTGTCTATACAGACAATGAAAATGCTTCACCCTGAGGTGTGTGTGGCAATCCAGGCAAAGGCTTTGTACAGTAAAAATGAAGAAAATTTACTTGGTAAAATTCCATCAGTAAGTTTATTTATTTTCTTCTATAAATGCAAATTTTAATAGTTTAGGTTTCTTTGTTAAAACTATCATTTAATGTGTTATTATAAATAATGAGAAATACATTTAATTCATTGCTACACAGGCGAACAGAAAACCCTCATATTTCTTAAGAAGCTATTTACTGATTTATGTTAATTTACAGAACACACAACCACAGCCCACCATGGATGTGTTCCAGGACTTGTTAAGAGAACATCCACAGGTTTTCCATCCAGCTCGCACTGCCAAAGCACTGCACAACCACTGGCTGCTGATGAAACAATACCATCTGCTTCCTGACCAATCAGGTTAACTGACTCATCCATTCAAACATCTTTCCATCTGTATCCTCCTTCCATTTAATTGTTATTTCATGGTTACATTCTGTGACATTCTGGTTTGTGAGGTGTGAGTGTGCTGTTGTTTATATTTGTTACTTTCCTGTTTCAGTTCAGCCAATGCCGCGAGGAGATCATGTACTGAACCTGTCGGATGCTGAGGACATGATGAATGACGATGAACTTAAGTAATAATTTTACCTTTTTTATACTTAATTAAATAAAGTAATAACTTAACATTTTCTTACTAAACTTTATATTTTTTACATTTAGCTCCAGTGATAATTTTACTGTCAGAGCAAGTAACAGCTATGTTCTTAATGGTATTTAATTAGTAGTTAATTTCTTAGTCATGTAGGTAATAACTGAATAACTTTAATAGCTTTTTCTTTTTACATTTTTTCTAATAACTTAATAGCTTTTTCTTTTTAAATTTTCTGTAATAACTTTATATTTTTACAGTGAATTAAGTTGATAGAAAATTGTTTGGTGTGTTCTATTTGTTTTATTTGTTTTACAGAGATGGAACAGATAACAGTGTAGAACAAGGTAAATTTTACAAAGTATTTACTGTAATATTATTTTCTAGATTGATGAAAAAACTTATCCAGAATTAATTTTTAAACAGTTTAATATATTCCTGTCTAAATAAATTTAACATTTCAAAGTAATACATTTTTTCAATTTTTAGAATCTGTAACAGTATTTTATGGTAAGATTGGGTTAAAAACTTTAATATATCTTTTTAATTTACGCTTTTGATACTTGAAGTTGTTTATTTTCCAAGTTTGATTTCAAATTTTATTTACTAGTTTCAATTTTAGGGTAACTTATAGTTTTGTAGGATTGATTTTAAAACTGAATTGTAAACATGATTTTAGAGTTAGACATTGCTGATAGACGAAACAAACGAGAAATTCGTCACTTGGAGCAGGAACTACCAAAATGGCAGGTTTTGGTCGACAGTGTTACAGGTAGGTTTTTACTTTTTAATAATTTTAATACAATGGGAATGAAACTATTAATGGAGCAAATAGAGTATTGTAGTATTGATAATTATCTTGGAACATATAATTTAATAAAGTAGATATTATTTAATTATCTGTGTTGATATTTGGAAACAATAATGAAAATGGTACAAGTAGGTGTACCTGCAAATAGAGTTGTGTTAAAGTATATATATGAAGAGATTGTGAAATAATGGGAAAAGTAAAGAAAATTATTGTCACAGTATAAAGAGGAATCTCAAAGAGGTGACAGTATAATAATGTGGTTACAGTGATTGTAACAATAAAAACAGGGTTGTTGAATAAGGTGACAGAATATAGTTCTGACAGTACACAAATGTTGTCAAATAAGGGTGACTATATATTTGGGTTGCATAAAAATTGTCAGATATGGGTGACAGTATAAAGGGGTTTGATGAGAATTGACATTGACAGTGTCTCAATTTTTAATTTTTGTTTAGGAATCAGTCCCCCAGACTTTGACAATCAGACTCTGGCTGTACTCAGAGGTCGACTTGTCAGGTACTTGATGAGGTCCCGAGAGGTAAGTTATCTCCCTTAGACTAAGAGTCACGTTTATAAACTGAAATTTTGTTTTACCTGCAGAGAACTGCATGTCACATATTTGTATTTCCTATCTATTTCTGTTACAGTTGACTTTTCTGATAAAACATTATATTGTTTTAAACACAGCATTAGGTCATTAGATGTATGTTACTGTTTTCAGATCACACTAGGTCGGGCAACTAAAGACAATCAGATTGATGTTGATTTGTCTCTGGAAGGACCTGCCTGGAAAATCTCACGTCGACAGGGTGTCATAAAACTGAGAAACAACGGAGATTTCTTCATTGCAAATGAGGGAAAACGTCCAATCTTCATTGATGGGAAACCAGTTCTTGCTGGAAACAAGCAGAAACTGTACAACAACTCAGTGGTAGAGGTAAGTGTAGATGTTTGAAATGACGTCAGTAACTGGGGAGGTTGTATGTCTGTGGTTAGGAGAGAGAACATGATCATTCAAAGAGTAGTTTATTAGAAAAACACAAACCAAAACAGTATGTTCGAGACCTTTAAATCTTAAAATATTGTGGGAAAAATTTCTTTTAATTTATATTCATTTGGAAATAATATATGCCTCAATAATCATATTTGTTCTCATGAAGCTGTGGTTCAAAAAATCTGCATCAGTTTTCACCATTTAATCTCAGCTAGTTACAATATGCTACGTTCATCTGTTTGAAAAGCAATTTGATTACTAGGATGGGGCACTGAGTGTGCTTATGATTGGTATTTTTATTTTATTAGATTTCCTGTCTCCGGTTTATATTTCTTATAAACCAAGATGTTATCAATGTCATCCGAGCTGAAGCCCAGAAACTGATAGCACCTGCAACAACGTGACAGTGAGATAGAACCTGCTGAAACAACCGCATCAGTGATATGGATCACATGGCTAATACACGATGGTGATATAAAGTGACATTCTGCAACTAACTACATGTCACTAGCATAGTTCATGTCAAAGACATGACATACTTGATATACATGGCAATGATTTGATATGTACATCAGTTACTATATTGTGACAGAGAGAAGCTACTTACAGAATCTACAGCACCATCTTAGTGAATGGATTTTTAAACAACATAGAGTGAGCTGATATAAAACATCATTCACTTTGTGGAATTCTTTTTCAGTATACTTTTGCTCTGTTTTTTTTTACAAAGCTAGACTGTCATGTCAAGGCACCGGTTAACTGTCTGTCACAACAATTTATCCACGTGCAAAGAATATGAATTATTTATAAGAATATGAAACTGATGCCAGAGAGCCATTTTAATATTCTGTTACAAACTGCTTTTAATTTTTGTTACACAAAATTTATTCTTTTGTATATCTTGCTCAATTAATTCATTTTTAATGATTGTTAATGACAGGCAAATTAAAACAGAAAAAGTAACACTTGTAACATTTTATTCAGATACAGGAAATAAAACCTGCAGACATCGACTTTCTTGTTATTATTTAACTAAATGTTACTTATTTGTTATTAAGCCTATTCTGTAGTGATCCTTCATTAAATTAAACATTAAATAATCCTTTTTTAACAAATAGTTTTAGGTTTGACAAAATATATTTTTCATAAAAAATGACATGTCAAATCCATTTTTAGTTTTTTCTTCTGAAACAACATTTAGAAACTACACCTTGATTTCAATATACAGAATTAACATCTGTTATTAATATATTTATTAAAATGCTTTGATTCAGCTTATATCAAATCTGAATTATGATTAAGAAGCAGAATTAGAGTGGGAAGTGGGACACACTGTGCAGGAATAACTTTCTCAAAAATCTGAGAGATGGGACTAAAGGATTTGCTGGGTTATTTAAAGCTTATGCTGCTGTATTTCTGGAGGCATGTATTATGATCAACATGTGTCTAAAATAATCATATGCCATCTGATTTTAAATGAACAGCACTAGGAAATGCATGAATAAATTCTGATTACAGCCAAAAAAACCCATACAATGAACATTTAAAAAACAAGAATTTTGAAATTATTACGCATTCTTAGCAGAATGGACTTTTGGACTAAAAAAAATTTACTCTGTATTTTCAGTCCATAAAATAAAAGTCATGATATTTTGACACAATGTATTATTTTGTTTTGGATATATGAATTCATGTTAAATGTTTTATGTCTAGATCTTAAGTTAACTTCATACTGGGTTAATAGTGGCTGAAAGTTGCTTATTATTGTTTAATGACTGGTTTAACAAACATTATTAATATGATACAAAGGTATCCATAGATTAAAAAGAAAAGATCCTGTTACAATATATTTCTGCCTGTCTGTCAGTCCCTACATTGAATAAATATTGTTTAAAATAAAAGTTTTATATAAAATAAAGTAAGTCATTAAAACATTACAATTAACTACTTTTTTCTGTTAGTTTTATTTCAAATTTTGATGTTGAGAAGAAACAATAAACATAAATAACAAAAACATTTTTAATTTTGTTTTTAATATATCACAAATTAGTTCTACTGAACAAAATCACCCTTCTAAGATTAAACTGCTTAATGTGCTTGGATATTTCAGGTTAAGTAATAAAAACACGTGTATTAGAAATATAGTTTACAAAATAAAAACTAATATATAATCAGTTGTGTCTATCTGTGCAGAATTAATGCAGTGTTGAAATCTCCACATAACGCATGACATTTCAAGTTAACTTCTCACTTCAATTTTCAACTTTATTGGTGTAATGGGTTCAAGGTCACCCATTCCTCTCTTGTTGGAAAACACTATAGTATCCTGTTCAGTTAAAAATAAAAAATTGTGTAATGGATATAGTTTATTGAAATAAACAATTATGAAAACAGAATGAGACAAGAGAAGAATAAAATCAACTATGAAGATAAAGAGAGACAAGAGAACATCGAGTATGAAGATAGAAAGCAATGACAAGATGGCAACAGTCAACACAAAATGATATGAGATATTTAATAGGACATACTGGTGTATCTTCCTCACGAACAAACTTCACTTTCCTCAGGATTTCAATGAGTGCAACTTTAACCTCCAACATGGCTAGCCTCATTCCAATACACAGACGTGGTCCATAACCAAAAGCCAGGTTTGTGAGCGGATTCATGTCAGATTTGTCCTCCCACCTGAATAATATCATACTGTTATTTTCTTATTTATTTAATATTTTGTACATTTCAAATAACATTCTCTTGTTAAATTCCTTCTCAAAAACAGATATAACCTATTATCTAGATTTGCTTTTATTTATCTGCTTTCTTACACCATTCAAATACAGGTTTTTCAAAGGCAAATTATTGTTAATTTTAATTTTTTTATTTAAAATATAACTGTTATAAATAATTAACTGTATCAAACCGAGTTCTCATTCTGTTTAATACCTACCAAAAAATAAAGAAGTTTTAACAAACCTATCTGGCTTGAAGGAGAGAGGGTCAGGAAAGTTGCGTGGGTCTCTCATTATGTGGAAAATGGGGATGAAGACAATATTTCTGGCAGGGAACTTGTATCCATTTATTGTTGTTGTGTTCAGCACTTTCCTGTTTATTCTGAAATTAAACCAGTAATCCTTGTTTTATGAGGCATGTTTCTGGTAGATATATGTACATGTATGAATGTATTTTGTATGTACAGATATTTCTTTCTTAATGTAATTAATTAATCCATGGATGTTACTGTATATATCAAAATAATGTTAATCAGATATAATAATTAATAGTAAAAATTATAACTAGTCCTTGATTGAATGTTGCTGAAATAAAATCAAGTTTTGATTCTATAATAATATACTTATCTTTCAGTAAAATTAAAAAAGAAAAAACCAAAGTAGTAATTTAAACAATATTTATGCATTTTAAAATAAATATTTATCAAGAGTAGTTTGAATAGTTTCCACAATTTTTTCTCAACATTAATCATAGTACTGGCACCGTTTATTTTGAAACGGTTCCAGATTTTTCTGCCAGATTCAATCTGTTGTTCAGTGACAAAATCCGCAAACCTTAAAACTTGTGGATCCTCAGCTTGGATTCTGAGTAACTGTTCACTTTAATGACACTCACTAATTACTCCCATCTGGTAGAATTCCCATTTTGTTGAATGGCTAAATATGGTTTTGTGCTCTTATTTACATGCTTGTCTTTACCTCAGTCATTATAATGAACTGTTTCAGATTATTTGGAAACTGATTATTATTGTACAAATACAGTAATACCTCGCTTAATGATATCCCGCTTTAACAATCGTTTTTTTACAAATCATATAAATAGAAATTTAATAGTTAGTTAATTGCTAGAAATAAATGATACAAATGGGTACAATGCATGTGTTTAAGTCGGTTTTCGTTCATTTTATGTTCATTCACAAGCTTTCCTAAGCTATGTTGATCATTTGACATGCAGACGTCATGTGATGTTCAGATTCTGTTGTCCTTTCTGTTTCCATTTAGACTCAACCCTTTGGTAATTTACACTTTCAATATGTCAAAACTAATAAAAGTACACCGGCGAATGCTGATGATAAAAAGAGAGAATGGAAGACAATAACTGTAGAAACAAAATACGATATCTTAAATGAACACAAAACCCACAATAATGAACCCACAATGAGCGGCATATAATTATTTCTTAATGTATTTGTAAAAATTGATTTGTAAATGATTTACTGTTTCTTTAATATCTATGATCTTTTAAATCATTTGTGTCTAAATTGAATTTTATTTCTCCTTATTTAACATTTCTTTTTATGTCAAATTTCAATCGTGAAGAACATAACCACTGTTTTTAATCTTAATTCTGTGTAAACTAGTCTCCTGCTTAATGATATCTCACTTAATGATGGGAAATTTGAAACAACCACATCATTAATCCATGCTATTACTGTAGTATGGATATCACTTTTTGCATAAAGTATGCAAATATGAAAATATCTGAATAGTTCATATACTGAATGTAGTTGAATTTAAATAATTAAAAAAGAAAACAGTGTGTCTGATGTTTCAGTAAGTTCAGTAATATGTACAATGTTATAATAATATTGTACGAATCTAGAAACTTTTCTGTGATGAATGTTTAATGAAATGTGTTTTTAACTGACCATAAAATTTAGGATTCTTTTTTTTTTTAATTGGAAATGAAATGTTGATGAATTAGAAATGACCAGATTAAATAATAACAATAACAATAATAATATTGATGATAATGATAATAATAATAAGAAGAAGAAGATCGATCTCATGACCTGCAACATCTTCGCTGTGATTGGAAAAGTATATAACAACAAATGAGTAGTGAAAGCTTTTTCTGCTTTCAAGTGATGTTACATAATCAATTTGCAAAAATACGCTCTGCCCTGGCAGCAGAAGAACAAAGAAACCAGATTTATGTACATTGGTAATTAAACCATTGTCCGTCTATAATCAAAACTTACATGAAGATCAAGAGACCAAGTTCATTACATACAGAGGTAATCAGGTATTGCGGTAGAGGAGTTATTTCTACGAACTGGGAATTCGACCAGATGGGAAGACACCACACTGACTACAGCAATAGAAGTGTTCAGTTGCATCACTTAATCACTTACTAATCCCTACAGCCAGAGGGCACAGTGAGGTTAAACTGTTTCATCCTGCTCTTTAATCATGACAAAGCCACTAACTGGCAAACTTTCTGCCTAACTTCTGATGCAATGCTGTTAGCAGCTCAGCTCACTCCCTGTGTCTCTGAGTGGAGTGTTCTGACATCAAGAGATGGTTTCACTTTATATTACTGTGCTAATCAGGAATAAATCACACTCCTTCACAGAAATTTAAAAACTGGTAGTGACAGTAACAATGAAAAACACACACACACACGAGTCACATCCCACCCTACATAATTGATTCTGAAAGCTGTGATACAACCTACCTTTTTAACCTAAACCTGACAGTGCCTCCCAATGAGACAAACAGTGTATAATTCCCTGAAGAATATCATTAAACTTTAAAGAACTCTAAAAACACATTTTAGTAAATGTTTTTAAAGCATAATCAACACAATAAAATTATTCTATTTATCTGTTGATTTGCCAATAAAAATCCTTAAGTATGACAACAAATATGCAGAACAACATAACAAGGCATTAAAGAATTTTAAGAATATTTTAGGCTTCATTTATAATGAATAATAAATAAAATTAATAAAAATATATTATTTACTTTAAAGTGATGAATCTGAGTTTGGTGCAAACATTTTATTATATACATATTTTAATGTGTTTCTGTTGTATTTTAAATTGCTTTTTAGCTCCTTTTATTTTTAACAATTATTTTAAAATAATTTTTAATGAAGACTTCTTTTTCCATATCCTGCTGACTCATCTAATGTTGGACATAATGATGTTCTCTAATAAAGTGGTGTAAAGGAAAATTTTACACATGCCGAAAGCAGGGAGTGACTATATATACACATCCACACACACACTTTTATAATCCTGCTAGTTAAAATGACACCCAAAAATATATATAATATCTATGTATAAACTCTATTAGTAAACATAATACAAGAATAGCCTGTGTAAATACAGTGAATGTAACACAAAAAAATTACATACGCTGATACTGAAGGGTAGAGTCTTAGAGTTTCTTTGATCACATTTTCCAAATACTGCAGTTTGCAGATGTCTTCATAATTTAGTTCCTGCTGAAAAAAGTAAAAGTATAATATACACTTGGACGGACACACCCCACACACATACACCCTCACACTCACACACTCTCTCTCTCTTTCTCACACACACACACACAAACTGGTAATTATTCCTCATGTACGCAAACAAGTTCATACCACACAGATATGTAACTACCTGATCATCCAGTTGTTTTATTTCATTAAAGAGTTTGTCCTGAATATCAGGGTGTGTGGCCAAACAGTAGGCAATGAACTGCAGCAGTGTTCTTGTTGTCTGGAAGCCAGCAATAAAGAAAAGGAATCCCTGTGCTATTATTTCATCATGTGTCAGACCTGAAACAGTGACTCAGTTTTATTCAATACTGATAGGGGAATAATTTTCTGATTAATTCTCAGTTATACTTAAGTTACCTACTCACAAATGTCATCTTAAATGTGATAAATATTTAGCTGAAATCTGTAGCTAATAAAACATTAACAACTATGTTAATTTATATCTGAACAGATATTAGTAATACTTTGTAAGGTATATAATAATGTACTTTAACAGTTGTGTGAACTGTAACAAATATGTAGTCACGTGTACCTCTTTATAAGATGTGTAATGATAATGTATATTGACAGTTCCGTGAACTGTAACAAATAATAATGTATATTTACAGTTGTGTGATCTGTAACAAATGTGTAGTTACAAGTAATTCTTTGTAATGTGTTATTTTATAAAGGCAGGAATGATAAGATGTGTGAACCTACGTTTTCCTTGCTGTTCACTGGCATTATCTCCAGGAAAGATTTCTGCCTCTGCATTCAGCATCAGTTGTAAAAAGTCTGTGTGCTTTCAATTAACAATGAAATAATATAATTTTAGACTCATTCAATATTTCTCTTATAATGCTGTAGTTCTTTTTTACATTATTTTTATTAATGTTTTTGAGAGGCAAATATTAATGCCTTTTATAGTTTTTATTACTTATTAAATTGAATATATTTTATATGTATTTAAGACAAATGCAATATGTGTCTCTCTCTGTTGGTGTAAGTAATAACATGTGAAAAATACTTCCTTGTAGTAACAAAGCTGAGGTTCTAAAGTTTTTGCATCAAAAGTATGAACATCCAGGCTTTTATTTAGTTCTAATCTACATTAACATGAATGTAAAATTTTCTTGTTTATGTTTAGTTTATTCACTGGCAATTCTGTGTATTGTTGATGTAATCTGTGATCAATAAAACAGTTATATGGACAAGGAGAAAGAATGAATGAACGAATAAATATTTAACACCTCAGCATAACATTAATGAATGTCAAGTGACTCTGTAACTTGTTCAAGTCTTATACTGGGATGTGAAACCATAACCTACAGGTTCTTGGATTTTTTTTTCACCTTTTGTGCAGCCTGTGGTTCAAGTTTTCGCTCTTCTATCATCTTCTTCATGGTAGAAGTAAAGAATGTAACTGCATCTTTAGGCAATACACTAATTCCTAATTTCTTCAAAATTGGTATTGTTGATGGGAACAGAGCTGCAAACAGAAGATTTTTGTATGTAACTTTACATAATGTTAATACAGATAAAAAAAAACTTCATAACCAGAACCTAATACAACTTTATAGATATACAATTTAACAGAACTTTATATATAAATAATAAATTATCTAAGTATACACACAACACATCTTCACTCAAATACATTACTTCACTAACATGCAATGAGCTGGTATATCAAGTAGAGTCTATAGACACTGAAATAACAATAGACAGCATCTCATATACACACTAATATAACAATATATATTATCTCATATAGACACTGACTATAACAAAGATAGTATTTCATATATACACTGAAATCACAATAGATAGTATCTCTTATAAACAATGATATAACTAGACAGTACCTCATATAGACATTGATATAACAATAGACAGTACCTCATATAGACATTGATATAACACTAGACAGTACCTCATACAGATTGGAAAACACTAGTATGTTAGCTAGACACATACAGATTGGAAAAACACTAGTATGTTAGCTAGACACATACAGATTGGAAAAACACTAGTATGTTAGCTAGACACATACAGATTGGAAAAACACTAGTATGTTAGCTAGACACATACTGATTGGAAAAACACTAGTATGTTAGCTAGACACATACAGATTGGAAAAACACTAGTATGTTAGCTAGACACATACTGATTGGAAAACACTAGTATGTTAGCTAGACACATACTGATTGGAAAAACACTAGTATGTTAGCTAGACACATACTGATTGGAAAAACACTAGTATGTTAGCTAGACACATACTGATTGGAAAAACACTAGTATGTTAGCTAGACACATACAGATTGGAAAAACACTAGTATGTTAGCTAGACACATACTGATTGGAAAAACACTAGTATGTTAGCTAGACACATACTGATTGGAAAAACACTAATATGTTAGCTAGACACATACTGATTGGAAAAACACTAGTATGTTAGCTAGACACATACTGATTGGAAAAACACTAATATGTTAGCTAGACACATACTGATTGGAAAAACACTAGTATGTTAGCTAGACACATACTGATTGGAAAAACACTAGTATGTTAGCTAGACACAAACCTGTTAGAATTACTAGCATATTAGATACACACTTACTGGCTAGAATTACTAGTACATTAGCTAGACAATTACTGGCTAGAATTAATAGTACATTAGCTTGACACATAGCTAGAATTACTAGTATGTTAGCTAGACACACACTGGCTAGAATTACTAGTATGTTAGGTAGACACTTACTGGCTAGAATTACTAGTAAGTTAGCTAAATACTTACTGGCTAGAATTACTAGTATGTTATCTAGATACATACCGGCTAGAATTACTAGTAAGTTAGCTAGACACTTACTGGCTAGAATTATAGCTGGGCTGTTGAGGAAGCTGCTTGAGAAGATTTTCTTGCCATGGTACACAAACAAATTATCAGGATTTCTCTGTGAATCTATTTCAATACCAAATGCTGTACTCGCTATGACATCCATAGTGAAGTCACCAAAAATACTGTATTATAGTGATAATTCTAGATTATTATAAAATATGCAATTCAAATAAAATGAAATATACATAAGATTAAGTAGAGTTCAAGTAAAATATATGAAATCTGTGCAGTTAATTAAGTACTCTGTGAAATATGTACATTTGATGAAAGATTTGTGAAACCTCTAGATTTTATTAAGTACTGTGTGTGAACAAACCTTTTAACGTCTGCAGATTTACCCTCTTGTGCATGCTCTTCAAAAATGCTTGTAAGTGTCTGTGCACACTTCTGAATGTGACCTGTCATCTAGAAAATAGTCACATCATTATTGCTTTACTGCAAAACTAATTCTTTTCATTATAAAGAGGTTTTTTAATACAAATTACTGAATCACTGAAGTCTGTTTATTTTATTATTATTTATTTTTTATTGTGGACATTAGTTTACAAACTAGAAAACCTTTATCAATGAGTCATTATTAAATACAATATATAGTTTACTGTGGACAATACTGAGTATTGTTTAATATCAATTCACTGATTAAAAACTGTGTTGTTTATTACTCTTGTTATATATAAACAAACTGGTTATTACAGATACTTCACATTGTGCATATATTTATTCTAGTTCACTGCATTATATTTAACTACAGCTCACCAATCGTAGTTTTCCAGCTGTAAATGTTGGTGACAAAATCATTCTCTGTCGTTTCCATGATGAGCCACCTTGAAAGAACAAACCTAGGCTAACTGGATCCTTGTTCAAATCCATCACCTGCAGAACAAAGGTAATACATAAAATAAAATTTTGAACAGAAAATAAAAATAAATCATGAGGCTGTTGTGACTTCACACAACTAAATATATCAATGTGATGATCTACTTCATAACCTATAGAGGAAAATTCGGTAAGAAATATTTTTAATTTTATATAAATATTAAAATATTCTCTATTCATAAACTTAACGTATGTGATGCATACATTTATACACATTTTAATCTGCACTATGATTGTTAATATAATTCTATATACTGTACTTCTGCAGTTATTAGTATGTATTACAATTCATTACACTACAAACATTAATATTACATTTTCTATTTTACACTGCAGCTGTTGAGTGGCATGGACCATAGCATTCATTTGTAAATTTTAATTATCTGGACAGTTTATGACAATAACTGTCTTGACCTTTCCTGTCTGAGTAATCAGATTTACTTAACAATGAAAAAGAAGAAAGCAAGAATGGTATATTTGTAACACACTTTAAACAGGAATTTATATTCATTCTCAAAAATCGTCTGATTTCTGTGACATATCTATCCTATTTATATAAGAATATCTATTTACTTGCTGTATTTCACATACATATATTTATTTATTTACTTGTTTTATTTAATATTTAGTTTGTTTATTTAATTATTAGATTTTACTGCTAAGAAACTGGGTTTCTTGTTTAATTAATTAATTTATTTATTTATATGTATACCTAAACTTTGTTTTTGATTTATTTGTTTAATCTTTATTTTAATTTGCATCTTTATATATTTGTAACTGTACAGCAGTGTAACAAAGCACTTACAAATCTGTCTGAGAAGTTAGTGAAATCCTTCACAAGAATTTCTTTGAGGATGTCAACATCAAAAACACAGGTCATTGGTATAGTTCCAAACAACAGACTGGAAACAAATGAAAACAAATAACATCTGTGTATGAGAGTGTTACCGTGAAGAGTTCATGTTCGGATTGTTTATTATATATACATGACACATAGACACATTCTCAACAAACATGTGTATACATACATACACTAAAACACACACATACATAATGCATAAACCAACACATGTGTAAGAATATACATATAGTCATTCAATGATTTTCTCTGACTAAACTGTAAACATTTAAAAAAAAATCTACTAACCCAAAAACATCTCCGTATTGTACATGCCATTTCCCTATAGCATCCAGTAATCCCTGAAATTGAAATTAAACTCCAGCAGATAAAAATATTTAAAAATCTACAATGATAAGTAACATCAACAATAACATATAAAATAAATATTGTAGATCAATAACATCAATAACACTGCCTCAAATAAATATACAAAATCACAGTTAGTAACAATTTACAAAATAAATAATATAGAGACTCTTACAATAACTGCAGCAATATATAAAATAAAACTGTACCATATAACATCAATAACAATATATAAAATAAATGTTATACAACACCTCAAGAACAGTTTATAATTTAAAATTATATAAAGGAAAACACTTAAAATATACCATTTTATAAGAAAAGTTGTAGTTTACCATCAGCAATTTAAACTTCACATTTCTGTACTTTTAACACAAAACCACTTAAAACACACACACACAAAACTACTAAAACTGTAATTTAAAACATGTTTTTGTATTTGTAACTACAAATAAGTTAAAACTTACATGTTTTTTGAGGTCACTACTGTTTCCAAAGAGAAAGGCAGGCTTTGGTGATGGGATTCCAATACTTGAAAAATATGTGTTATTTCTGGTTCCATAGCTACAAGTGTGAAAGTATGTTGGTAAAACCAGTGAAATCAACTAAATGGCAGCAAATACATATACATTACTGTAAACATACACACATTATACACAAATTCAAATATTCCTACACATAACATACATACACATCATTATATGACTAATGGGCAGACAGCTAGAGGGAAGACCAGGGTAAGCTGAACCCCCGTTTTCCAGACTGTGGGACTGGGAATACATGAAAATCTTACCAATTTAAAATACCATGAGACTCTAACCAATTTACCATGACACCAGGAGACTCTTACCAATTTAAAATACATCCAGTTTTTATCAAAGACAAATAGTCTAAACTCAAACTTAATCTGAAAAGTTAAAGTGAATTGCAAACAAACAATGTTTTGTAATTTCTTGTATATTGTCTCCAGCATGATAATTAGTACAGCTGTATGGTACCATTGCCTATTTTTTGCCACCTTGATTTCTTCAGAGGGTACAGATCAGCTTCATTAAAAATGTTGGAAAGGGACTGAGCCATTTACAGTGAGGCAAGATGTAACATCACCCATGTATTCTGATGTAACTTGATAAACAGGCATCCTTGTTCCTGGATCTTGGTATATCTACAGTGAAGGTTTATGCCACATGGCATGGTGAAGCAAAGACCTACTAATTACTGAAATCATTTGTCAGGTTTTGTGAACTCATGACAGATAAGACATTTGTTCAATGGACCCTTTATATTCAAACAACTTGAATCTTGGCCAAATATTTGACAAAAATCTAGTTAGAATTTGAAACAGAAAACAAAAGTTGACTTATAAGAAGAACACAATTGTTTCAAGAAAAACAAAGAATTCAGTGGTTGCCTACTTTCTCCAATTAGACAGTCATTTCTCTTTTGCGCAGGAAGCACCTATCAAATTCTATTGTTTTTGTTTTTAAATGATAAACTTGGGCAAAACTGAATGACATTGGAAAGATTCTTCAGTGAAAAAATATTCAAGCAGTGGTGATAGTGCTAGTGTTAGTCAACCACATTAGTGGAATAAACAGGAAATGAAAATAAGAACTAGAAGGCCCACAGTACATTTCTTATGTTAACTAGGAAACATTGTGATCCAGTTTTAATTAACTATTATTCCTATATTTTTTAAAAGAAGTTTTATATACCACCATCTCACTATATAATGCATATTTTTTACTCCTCTTAATACAGTTAATCCTGCCCACATAGTATGTCTGGCAGTAAGTTCAAACCACACTGACAAATAACATGAATCCTTTTTCTTTCTGAATAAAAAAAGTTTTTTTTTTTTGTTAGGTGAGGACTACAGAATGATTCCCAGGGTAATCTGTAAGAGTTGAGGCTGGACCTGGGTAACTACTCATATTTACATTTGCTATACTGCTTGTATAAAACCGTATGTGATCGTTATGACAAATTATCGTTATTCTAGTACTATATTGCTATACTGAATGTTCAGTGCTAGCACAAACAGTTTGTTGTGTTTCTATTGAACAAAAACATGCTACTGCACACACACACACACACACACACACACACACACACACACACAAAGACAGATTGAAAAAGGGACCGATATATAAAATGACAGACTTATAAGATAATAAATAGACGTACTGAGCAAGACTGGATGATAAACTGGCTGAAGAGCTGCAGTCTGTTTTACTTACATGTACAGAAGAACTGCGCTTGCCAACAACAACAGCAGAGACAGAGGGATGACGTCGAACAGCGACACAAAATCCATGTTGTGTGATGTAAAATAATAATAAAAAATATAGTACGCGTTTCTGTCAGTTCGGAATGTGTACAGTTTAGATCAGTTCTTTGAAAACTGAATATAACACAGTGACATTATAAATTCGCTGTATATACTGTTCTGAACTTCCACGTACAACTTAATACTTCTGTTGTTTCGTTGTGTATGTTGTAAATTCTGTATGTACAGTCGACTACAAGTTACACTAACAGCTCTTGGGTTAGCTGGCGGTTTTTGTTTATCTCACATCTGAAAGGTCAACTATACTGAACTCAAAGTTCAGGGCCGTTAGTCGGTAACGAAAAGAGGCTATACCGTATACGAAGAAGGTTAATTGCGGAGAGAATTAGTAAAACGGTTTATAAATAGAGTGAACACTGATTATCTTTCACGAGTGTCTCTTTTGTTTCGTAGTTAAGACAACAAATAAAAAATAAAGAATTATATATATAATAAAAGAAGTAATATAAATAAACAAATTAATTAATAATTTAAAATAAATAAATAAAAAATAAAAACGTAACGAAAGGAAAAAATAAAATTCAAACACACGTACCCACACTAAAATATAAACCCCCTAAAGAAAAAAAAAAAAAAAAAATAAATAATAATAATAAAAAAAAAAAAAAAATAAATAAAAACCAAACAAGAACAAAATCCCAACAACAAACAAACGGTTGTACTTGTATGTATTTAAAACGTGCACGTACACACACACTCCCATAGGCTACACTCACAACGCACTATTTGACTGTCAACACACATTTTTATTTGTTTTATTGTTAATCCTCTTTCTGTTCATTTAATAGAAAATGCAAAAATGATTAATTTTCTGCCACTTAAAACATGTTAAATTTTATTTGTGACACGTGATTTTAACTCTGACACTTAAAAATTGGTATCAAAATATAAATCAATTAATTAATGTTAAATAATTAATGTTAAATATCACATCTAACACTTATAACATCTGTTAAAATTTAATTCTGAGATTCATCTTATAAATTTGAATTATTTGACACTAAACAAATGTTATATGTTGTGTTTTTTTTGTTAATTTTAGTTCTTCAACGCTCGAAACAAATGTAAACTTTTTACTCTGAGAGTTAATCAAAGAAAGTAAAATTTTACTTATAACACTGAAAACGTAATAACTAACCGTAAAAAATTAATATTAAAACTGTTACTTATTATTATGTTTTAAATCATTCTTAAAATATGATATAATTATTGTAAGTGACCCTTAGAACTAATTTGAAATGTTTCACATAAAACCTAATAACAGCTCTGATACTTAATTATAATAACTGTTAAATGGAAGATGACCTTTACAAAATGACAAACTGATACTAAAAACTAAAATAAAAATACATATTAAATTTTAACTCTTTGGCACTTTCTCTTTCTGATTTCCTTTCTTAGCAAAGTTTTAGTGAATTCAAGTCTACACGATCCGTGAACTTTGGCTCTACGCATCTGTAAGGTGAAGGCAATACCGTGGCCTTCGTTGAGTCTTGCTAGGTTGAGCTTCTTTGCGAAGTAGCCGATCTGGGCGAAACTGAGGAGGTCTTCAGCAATAGATCCATAATCTGAACCTGGAAGAAGTTGATCTGTGTCGTCCGCTGGACAGCATAGATATTCTGCAGTGTCCTTTTGACACACAAAACATTTGTTCCAGTCTGTTCTGGGAATGAAGCTAAAATCTCCACTTCTACGCTTTTTTTCTTCGAAAGTGAAATCACTTTTACCCTTTGACGTTCTTCTCACATTCATTTTCTAAATTCCATATTATTATTATTCTTAAAGATAATAAATAAATCAATAAATAAATAAATAAATAAATAAATAAATAATACGTTCAGTTATTTATTTTACGTAATTAATGTAAATTAATCATCTATTTAAAATACCACAACTACAACAACAACAATAATAAATAAATCTTGCATTTTAGGTCTAACCTTTATCTCAGGTTCCACAATTTTTAAAAAACAATTTTGCAATATTTATTTATTTATTTTATTTTTATTTATTTATATCCTTTTTATTATTATTATTATTATTATTATTATTTTACTGCTATTGCAGTTCTAAAAAGCTATACAAAACAAAATGAAACGGCATTAGTAGATTAGATTAAGTACAAAAAGGTTGGTGTTTGATTTTTTCAAACAACTTAAAAAAAGGTTAACAGCAATTTTTTTTTTTTTTTATCTGAATACTTCTTTCTTTAGCAAACTTTTATAATTTAAAAATAATTTTTAAATACGTACCATTAAATTTTATGGATTCAAAATCTTACCTTATGAATTTTTTTCCCCAAAACAAAAATGAAAAGCAAAGAAATGATTACCTTTAACTATGTAAATTTAAAATTAATAATAATAATAATAATAATAAGTAATAATAATAATAGAAATAAAAAAAAATTCTTTTTGATACAACTCTAGCTTCAGTTCTGCTTGTTTCCTCCTTCATAACTGGCGCATTACAGTTAATGCAATCAATCACACTCATCAAATATTTATTAACTAATAAAACATAACATTAAAGATTTAATAAAGTAATTTCTGGTATTTATGACTATACTGACGACTTGTTTGACTACTTACCTGTTTGGTGCTCGAATTTAATATTATTTAAATTGTTTATTTTTGTTTTTCATGTATTTGGGCTTTTTTAACGTATTTAAATCTACTTAAAATATAATAATTAAAATCAGCTACTTAATTATCTTTTTCTTACATGTATTAAATTCATAAACAAGTTATTAAAACTGTGTGATCTACTCAGTGTGAATGGACGCGTAAAATATAAAACATGCTTATCAGTGATATGTTATTCCTAATATTTTGTTTATAAATGTTTAAATCAAAGTTATATATGAATTTTGCAATAGCCCCAACCCAATTTTTAACAAGATGTATTTGCAGTGCTGTGGTAGATAATTATACATTAACGGTAGAATTGCCGTGAATATTTTTGGTAGTTGTTTATCGTAGTTTCATTTTTTGCCAGGTTTACTTCTTTATTAGCAGGGGCTCTTTAAAACAAGGCAAATTTAGCGAGACTCAAATACAGCAACACATAATGCAGTGTATATGAAAATGATTAAGGTATACTGTATTATATTAATTCGTATGTGCGGTAAGAATATGTGATTTAATTCAATAATTTGTAATTCCAAATTATTATATTTCTTGTATTTGGTTAACTGCTTTAATATTGTTTGAAACAATTCTGGGTGGCGTCTTTTATCTATCCCTGGATGTTATTGTTATACATTCCTGATACATGTCACTATAAATAACACGAGCCTGCCTATCCATTACTGCAATGCAACAAGAAATACCGGTTTCAGTGTTCGATCAAATCATACAGCTGTATCTGACGACAGCCTCGTACAAAGACTTTCACTGGAGGCCGTTTCAAGAGTAGCTTTTTATTCAATAATAATAATATAAAAAAAAAACACATTTTAATTTTAGTATTTATAGAAATATAATTTCAACTGTATAAAGATATTTTTATATATATGAAATACAATAGGCTTTACATGAACATGCAGTGATTTGTTTTCAAATATATATTTAAAATAAATCTATAGTAAATGTCGATATACATATTAATATTTTGACAATTTTTGTAATGAGATTGAAAACGACTCCAAAATAAGTGACATTCGTAGTAAATAAAATAAAATACATAATAGAGAAAACTGACGATTCACGAAAATTCAGGTTAAAAACACACACTGATTACAAATGGTTACGGTACGTAAAACAGATGAATACCCGATGACGTTTTGAGATCATCCCTGCAGGCTAACAATAACCAGGTCAAGGAGATCGTTTTAAAAGGTCACAGCACATGTTCTGGTTGATTGCACAACATCAGCCAACAAAGAATAATACAGGATTCCATGTGTCCGTTGAGTATTTGCAGATGCAACAGATTTAATGAATGTATAAAGGACATTCACCTGAATGTTAAACCTGCGTCAAAAAATGATCAAAGTAATCAGAGGAAATTTAGATGACATGTCTGCTTTTCTTTAATACTGCGGGTTGTAATGTGTTTCGTCTTTTTTGATAATATCATACAACAATCAGTTTTATAATCTGCATTTAGTAAAAATAAAAAACATAAAAATAAAATAATAATAAAAATAATAATAAATAAAATACAAATATCAATATAAAATAAAATATAGATTATTATTATTATGTTGTCATAAAAATCAGCTAAAGTAAAAGTCAGTGTTAAATGACTACTCGCGAGCCATGCCCACATTTCCTGGTGCGCCTTGCACTTCTTGAGCCTCCTGAACTAAAGCACAAATCCCACAACAACAGATGAGAAGCAGATCGTTGATGGTGGACCCGGCTATACCTCGCTGTTCCCGAATCTTTCCTCGAATTTTGAGCCATGCGAAAATGTTCACTAAAGGCACGAGAAAGGCGACGCCGCATGGAAGGCAGCCTTCACCAACCGCCTCAGCATTCTTCCCAAATGTGTAACATGGGACAAAATATGCAACAATGCAGATGCCAAGATTATCAAAACAACCACACAAACCGTGTTGCCAATCTGCAGACATTTTTCTTTGCAGAGAATCAACTTGTTGTGATAAAGTTCGACTTGGACGCCTTCTGAAACTTTCTCTCAGTTCAAAAGAAAAATTATGCGAAGGTGGGTGGGGTTTTGCGGAATATACCGACTTTTAACGACGTCTATCGAACACAGGTATGGTTTGAAAAAAAAAACCTGCATGATTTAATGCAACCATGAAAATATGTTTGTACACCTTTTATTGCTTTCGCCTTTCTGTCAGCTTTGACATTTTCAGTTTACATTTCAATGATCTACATGTATTATTAAATTAAAATACGAACACATCCGGATTATTCCGAATAATTATGAAACTATTGGAACCGGAGCTTTAAGATCATTACGATAATATGATACTGAGATACGGACATAAATCTCCCAGCATAAAAAAAAAAATAAATAAATAAAAAAAATGTACAGGCGCAGAAAACCCTCCCAGTTGAAAAAAACAACAACAAGGTAAGACAAATCTCCGCCTTACATAACAAAAACAACAACAACATACCAAAAAAAAAAAAAAAAAAAACAACCCAAAACAAGGTTGTATAAACGCTTCTCAACGTAAAATAAATATATATATATTTTACCATTGCTTAATATTTTTCCGGACATAAAATTATCAAAATCTGGGTGTGATCAGCTTTAATAAATGACTAACTTTAAAGGTATCTATATAACCAGTGACACAGCATACATTAATAAAATGTGAAATGATTTTGTTTTGAAGTCATAGTAACCATACCTGGAATTTTTGTTAGCTTTTGAGATTACTTTTCAGAAATTATGTTCACTTATGCCGAAATTCCCAGAATGTTCTACTGTACGTTATCTTATTTCATGTGATATGTCTATGTATGCTTTGAAATAAATTCTGTCTTCAAATTGCATTTTGCATCTTAATTGTGATTATTATCGTAGAAATTAATTATATTGATCAAACAAATTAAACTGATAATCATGCCATTATTATGCTGATTTTGATAAAAAAAATATGTCCATGTATGCTTTAATAAAGTGGTTGTTCGCAAAGCCATTATTACTTTTGTTCTTCTGTGTGGAGTGCTTTTGTCCTACTATGCATTTCATCTGTGGGGCATTTGTCCGCCAATCCATTTAAGGATTCGGGGGTCTTATGTCCTACATTCCGTTATATTATCTCGTAAATTTTATTTTATTAAAATTCGAAAAAGAATTTTCATTGTGTGTGTTTGTTTGGATTGTAATAGGTATCATACATCATCATCCCTGCTGTCAACAATATCATCATCATCACGTTTCCACAACAATCGTCATCAAATCATATATACACCATAATCATTTACTATGTCTTATTAGCGTTGTTTGCAATTAATTTACTTAACCGCTCAAGTTAAATGAATATTTCTTATATAGTTACTAAGTTGGACATCAAAAAGGAAAAGATTTATTACGCAGTTTCAGAAGACATAATTCAAATAAAAAATTGCATTAAATTATTATTATTGCAGCATTCACAGTTTACGTTTAAATTTACTATTCTTTCTTTCTTTTCCTTGTTATGACACTGAAACTGTTTTAAGAAATTATAGTTAATTTAACTGAATGTCAGTGTTAACATTAATTTAGTTCTTATGCACCAAGGGAAATAACCCATTGTTCTCCTTTTAACTTTTCATTGTACCTGTGACGCGGTCAGGTGTGTTACGTATGACCAGTTCTTTGCTGTGCAGACTGGCATGTTGAAATATTCATATCCTTCACTTTTGCTATTTCATAACCTTCAACATCTATCGGTACGTGTAAGTTCAAAAGCAGGGTTAGTTTTAGTTTTAATATAAATCTTAAAAGCTACATATTCTTGAAGTTTTAACTTTGTGAATGTAAATGGTATGAGGATTGGTATGTATTCAGTATTGTAAATAAGATTATCAGTTTAAAAATATAAACTTGAAAATGTTTGCGTTTGAACTGCCAAAACCTGCGACATATAATCATTTATATATGAGACCAATTCTCAAAAGCTGAACTGTACTGATGATTTGCCGTACCATGTTAAAAGTGAACCTACCTTTTCACTATATATAACGATTTTTTCCCACCGTGTTGTAAATGCAGTAAAACATTACAACGTTAAACAAAAATGGTTTATTTGAGCAAACGAACTGAAACGTGTATGACAATTCCCGCGTGAAAACGACGCAAACAACAATATTCAAATAATCGTAAATTGCGTCTCTGCTATTAAGTGTTATCCAAAACAAAACCTTTGCCTTTTTGTACGAAGTTGCTTATATTGTTTTTTTTTTATCACAATCAACAATCATCTTATTCTAACTGCTGTCTGATAATATTAATGCTTCAGTTGAAGTGAAGAATTGCTGAATATAATTCTATCATTTAATTTTATTTATAAAAGAAACCTTTGAACGAAGATGTTAATTGGTGGAGTATGATTATGTTTACATTTTATAAAAAATTATTTCTCATCTATAGTTCTGTCATTTAGATTACTCTAATTATTATTAACAGTAAGTAAACACATTTACTTTTAATTAACAGCACTGCAGCCAGAAAACACAGTCACATGTGAAAAAAGCCAATAAAGAAAGATGCAAATGCCCATTTGAAATGATCAGTGCTGACCCAGAACCTCATAAACTTCACAAAAAGCAGGACACAAAACAATCCAAATGGTTTTGAATATTTTATTGTATTGTATTATCAAATGTTTTATGAATTTCTTTGCTTTTTAAAACTTACAATGTAAAAACTTGGTTTTTTAAATTGCTTTCATATAAAACAAAAATATTAAAAGGACCCTGATTGGATGTTACTGATGACATAACATTTCCCTCCTAAATCAACAATAAAGGAATATTTATGAAATATTTCTTTTTTTCAGGTGTTCAAAGTAGCCTATCTTCATCAGTTAATCAACTTAATACACATTTAGCAACATGTTCCAGTTATAACATCTTGTTTGATTTCTTTTCATGTTATCAGTCAAATGTGATCACACTGGGCTGTTTTACAATATCGGCGTTTAACATCAACAACAGGTCTCAAACTATCTTCTAGCTTTTAAATTTATAAAAAAATAGTAGTAAGATTTTCTATTAATATTTACATTTAAAAATAATTATCTTTATATTGCCTTTGTGTCACATATCAGGGCTCAACTTTTGAGAATGGGTCATATATTATTTTTTTTTTGAAGTTCATTATAAAATATATTGTATTTATACTGTATTTATAATGAGAAGAAAAACATAGGTCAGGGAAGATTCATTCATGGTTAGAAAACACTGTGCTAGCTGTCTACAAATATTGCCTCAACATTCATTACAAAAGGCAAGTAAATTTTAAATTTGGCCTTGATGTTGAACAAGTGATATCTCATTTTGAAGTTTATCAAGGAAGTACAAGAAGAAGAAAAAAGACCCAATTTCAATCAGGTTGGGTGCAGATGCCGATCATTGCTTGATGCTTTTGATTTATGCAGATGGTTTATTTCACTGGGGTGTCTTTTGAAAAAATGCAAATTTCTCTATATAGATACTAATCAGACTAACCAGAACTGATCTTCCACAGAGAAAAATTAAAGGAAAAGGATTGAAGTGAAATGAGCACTAACATATCTCTGGGTATGATAATAGACCTATCATTTTACTTTCAAACCATATGACAGTCAGCCCTATCAACAAGATTTGCAGATGGGACAAGAAAGGGTGAAAAAGTTTTTTTTTAGACTGACTGATAGACCCAAAACAGTGAAAGAATACAACATGTTAATGGTATGGATCTACTGGAAAGGTGCACTGGGAAGTACAAATGTACCATGAGAAGGTATTTATACATATTCTGCCTGGAAATGCACAGATAGGACTGTAATCTGCTTGCTGTAGCAGAAGGGTGCATCATGAATCAGTGACATTTCCAGGCAATAAATTCTATTTGCTGATACTAATGAAGACAGCAAAAGTAGAATGTCTGTGGGATCAAAACCACAGTGGATCAAGTAAACTCTAAAATTGATCTGCCAAAGAAACAGAATTTGTTACTGGCTCCAAAACATTTGAAAAAAGAGGAAGGTGTAAATTCTTATTCAACAAAAAAAGAAGAAGAAGAAAAACACCCACAAAAAAACCCATAGCTTTTCCTTTAACTTTCAAGTTGAGACTGAACTACTGCCATTTATGTACAATTAGCCCAATGGGTCAACTTGCAGGTGAGGCAGAAATTACTTAGTTTCAAAACTGTCATTTAATTTTTGGTCCAGAATAAACAGGAAAAAAACATTTTCTAACTTTTCTTTCCACTGTTTCTATGTTTGGGTTTCACAGCTTATACGTTTCTTGTTCTTGGTAGCATGTTATTATATGTAGCAATTTTTTTTTATACCTTTTTTTAATAAATACATTCAAAACATGAAGGTTCATCACTTTGCCCATAAATCTAAAACTGAGCACATTATTTTAGCAGATTAAACAAGTTAATTAACTACAGTTAATTTGCAAGTGATTTGTTCACCTATTTATAGGGAGTCAGTATATAATTATCTTGATGCTCTTTCAGTTTAATGTATTTGTTGTATTGATGTAATAGTAATGACATTAGTAGGAGTAACTGCATTGTTAACAATAGCAGTAGTTGTAGTAGCTGGTGAAAATAGTTTTGTTATTGTGATTGTTGATGTTTCTGGTATTATGTTATAATTGTGTTATTGATGGTGTTGTCCTTATTGTTATCACCACACCTTTATGAAGATTGTTATTTTGTTTTATAACATATTTGGTTTCTTTTCTTTTTGTAATCACTGATATCAATAACTAAAATAACAACCATTTAAAATGTACTTCCATTGAAAGAGAAACAAAACTTCTTGTAGTTGTTTATTATTATAGTATGCATGATTCTACATAATATCCATCAAACAAAACAATGTTTTTTACAAATTCATCTATATATGATTTAAATAATCAAAACCAAAACAAATGATGACTAAAAAATATTAATAAAAATAAAAATAACAGTATGGACAAGAACAACAACAACATCAACAACATAATAAAGATGATGATAACTAACTGTAGAGGATAATGGTGAAATGATAATGATCATTTAAATAAAATAAAATAATACTAGTAAACTCTAAATCAAGAGGAAAAAACAAAAACAACAACAACAGCAACAACAAAACTAAAATAAAATAAAATTACAAACAAAAAAAATATATATATTTATTTTAAAGTTACCTAGAAACATATTTGTTAATTAAATAAGTAATTAATTAATGTGTTATGTATCAACATAAAGCACGCTGTCTCTCTTTCAGAGTAGAAAAAGTGGCTGGCTGATACTGAAGTTTGCAGCTTTGATGATACTTAGCTCTGTTTTCCCGCAGTGTATTTTCCACGCCACAACCGTTATCCACACGCTGTAGGTTGATGTTCATGTTTCCATTGATGATATTGGCTATAATATCTTCAGCTAATTTACCATAGTCGCAGCCATCCTGTGATGGACTGCATAAATATTCTGTACCATGTTCTTGGCAAATGAAACATTTATTCCAATCTGTGAATGATCCTACCGGACTTTTACGCTCATAGCAAATACCTGAACTATAAGGCTTTGCAGACGTTGTATAGTTCAAATCGCAATATGGCGATTTTCTTGTGTTTGACTGATATCTTTGTGCTTCATCTGGATTAAAACATGTAGCCTCATCTTGGCCAAGCAACTTTAGTTTGCACTTCAATACTTTGTCTTGTATTCCACAGCCTCCTTTCTGTCTTTCATTACCAATCTGGCGATCTAAAGCCACATCGTTCGATACATATCCATATCCCTCTGTGTACTCTAATTTGCATTGACACTTCTTTTGACATGCACCAGTAGAGCTCTTCTTGTATCTTGATTCACAAACACATTGCGCCTTTTCATCTGATACATCTCCAAATACTATCTCACCGTGTGATACATATCCATATCCCTCTCTGTACTCTGGTATAGCTGTACTGTTCTCTGTGGAGCCCGATGAATGTCCGGTACCCGGCCTAACGCCCGCCACATTTCTACATTCATCCTTGTTGTCTGCTATACATCCATACTCTTTTTTCCAGCCTGATGCTCCTGCATAACCTTTTCTGTTGCCTAAAGCTGCTTCATACCCTACTTTACAGCCTGGAAATGTTTCCCTTTCTACCCTTCCGCATACTGCTTGCTCATATCTTTCTCTGCATTGTGCTCTATCAGTTGATCCTTGTTCATAATTGACTGTTCTGTTTATGAATGCTTGTCCATTCATTATATTAGCAAATGTTTTTTGTCCATATCCTGCTGCTCCTTGTAAGTAATCTCTGTAACAAGCAGTTCTCAGACAGGTTTGTTCTTTTGTACACACCATACATTTTTCACATCCTGCTCTTTTACCAAACATAGATGCTCCTCCTACTGCTCCTTTACCAGGTCTACATGCTTGTTTACAAGAACAAATTGCTTCTTGTTTGTGGACTGTGGTTGGTGTTGTAACATAATTCTTATTTTCTTCCTCTCTATTGTCAGACTCTACTCTCTTTGATCGTTGCATATCTGGTTTTACTTCTGATATGCGAGCTGCCGCAGCTGGTTTATCTGGTTTCACTTCTGATATGTGAGCTGCCACAACCAGTTTATCTGGGTTTACTGCTGACTTGTGAGCAGTGGCAACTGGTTTTTCTGGTTTTACTTCTGATTTATGAACTGCCGCAACTGGTTTATCTAACGATTTATAAGAACCTGGATGTGTTCTGATTTGTTGGCGCACGCTTTGGCCTTCTGCATCTACTGTTGATAAATCAAAATCTGTATCATCAGAAGTATATACAATTTCCTCTTCATCGATTACGTGATATACAACTCGCACATTGCTGTTTTCGATTTGTGAATAATTACCATAAATGTGTGTTGAAACAGCCGAGCTTTTCTCGTTTAAAATACTAGGATCTTCTGTATAAAAGCTGCCAAGATGTTTAATAACTTTTTCTTCTTTTTTCTCCATTTGCACACATAGACAAAAACGTTTATAGGTCAACAGAAACGTATTTCATCAAGTCTATACAGAATCATGGGCACCACTTGTATGTCTGCAAGTAAAGAAATACATCATAGGTATTGTGTATTGGTGTTAATGTGTTTCCATACACTCGTGTTCACATTTATGTTCATGGATTTATGTCTACAGTGTGATAATGCTAACTGCTTAAACTTTAAACATCTATGATCATTTTTAAAATTATAAATGACAAATACTCACAAAATGGATATCATTACATTCATTGTGTGTGATAGACAGAGATAACAGAGCAATACAATAAATATAATATCAAATGCTTTTGATAAAAATCAATTACTTTGTCAATCAAGGTTACATTTTTTAATTGTATTTGATATCATTAAGATTTTATAGGTTTCAGGTTTTGTGAGGCTCTCAGTATTATTAAAAGGTTAAAGAAAATGATAACTCTCGAATATCAAAACTGCACTTTATTGATGCATTTTCTAAGAGACAGAAATACACACAAATAGCAACTACATCTGATACGTGACTGCGGAAGTAGTTGAGACATACAGCCACATTAATTTGAACGGCTGGCTCATTGAAACTAAATAGATTTAAACACTCATGATTAGACTAATACACTGTATTTTCTTTTATCCATATTATTATTATTATTATTATTATTATTATTATTTATTTATTTATTTTTGTTTGTTTGTTTGTTTGTTTTGTTGTGAGAGTGAATTTTACTTGGGTACCATATGTGACAACAATTAAAGACATGACTATTGTTGGGTTTTTTTTCGCTCGTTCAAAATTGTTATGAAAGAAGAACTACTTTCTAAGTTTCAAAACTACATGTATTTGCTTTTTTTTTTAATTTAATTTTTAATTTTTAATTTTTAATTTTTTTAAAGCATGAAATTATATATGGTTGTCACTAAGGACATAAGTATTATTAAGTGAGTAAAACGTGGTTTTATTAACTGATACAGCACGATCCTATAGTTCACCAATGTTACAATGTCTTGTCTGTATATAAAACCAGTGCTATTATCTCATTTGTACACACCTTGTAACAACACAGGTCATATCTGAGTGAACGGCTAATCATATGTCTTCAACCTAGCATGATGTAAAAGACTCGGCTTCCTAGTTGTTACACTGTCACCTTAGGGAGTAATATTACTACTAACAGTTAAGAAAAAAGAACAAAAATATACTGTTGACACTATTTCATGAACTACATTTTCACAGATTTAGGAAATCCAGACCAAATCTTGAAAAATCAAAACATTTTAAGTTACCGTCATTTCCCACTTGTAACCTTACCTCTAGGTACTATTAAGTTATTCAAAACGATCACAGTAACCCTCTCTCAATATTGTTACATACATGCATATTAATATACAGCATCACTTAGCCATTTGGTTTTGCTTAACAAAGTACAATATTATATCAGAGTTTAATATCACACACACACAAACACACACTCACAAACATACACACACATATTAAAATAAATATACACACACTCAAAAACATACATATATGAATGCTTTCACATGTTCATAGATGAAAGTACATTCATACATATAGACACATTCAAACAGATGTACCTAATGTAAAAATGATATTCTGGCAGATATTTTAACTGGTATGCGTATTTAAATGAGATATATCTGTATGAACGTGTCTGCATGTATCTATGCGTGTAATTATACATATATGCATATGTATTTATAATGTGTGTGTACATGTATGTGTATATGTGTAATATTAAACTCTGATATAATACTGTACTTTGTTAAGCAAAACTATGTGGCTGAGTGATGCTATATATTAATACACATGTATGTAACAATAGTGCATAAATACTTTTAATTTTTTTTTATCAAAGCAACTATACAGAAAGAATAAATAGGGTGCCATTTTTCCAAATCTGCACAGTGCCATTCCTTCTAGGAGCGCTTTTTTCTGAGTTCCATTTTTTCCAGTGCCATTTTTTCCCAAGCCATTTTTTTCCAGTGCCATTTTTTTCTGTATCCTGCACCAGTAACCATCTTAACCTAACAAACTTCACCCATCCTACCTACTTTTCTACTGTACATTTTCTTTATAAAATAAAACAATCTAATTGTTAGGTCAACATTTAAACCTGTCTTCTTTCACATCACGCCTTCATTGACAAATAATACTCATATTTATGGTTTAACAGAGATTTAAAATGAAGCGATTGTGCCCAATTCATGAATCCTGAATGACATTTCTAGATGGTCGTCAGCAAAAGTCAGTATCAAAATAACAGGAAAATTTACCTATTCACAAATGACAACTCTTACTCAGGAATGATCACACATTCATATATTAATTGAAACGGGCCAAAACCATAATATTTAATTCAGTAAGTCTATCTTTGATGTTCGTCTTTATAGAGAACACTTTAATCAGTGGATCATGCAAATTTGATAAAAATATCTCTTGAAATAAGGTTTTTGTGATTTAAGACTAATTTTATTATTATTATTATTATTATTATTATTACTGAATAAAGAAGTTGAAAAGAAATTAAAAAAATATCTACATTCCGATTGTGGATTTTTGACAACTTTGAAATGCAAAATCTTTGTCAGTTTCTTTCTTCTTTTCTTTTTCTTTTTTTTAATGTCTACAAACTTTTCTGGGATTTTTTAATCTGGGACTGAACGTCTTTCGATTGTTATTTGACAATAATAAAATAATGCGTTAGCATTCCTATATTATATCACAACTTCCTTATTTAATGCTTATTTCAAGGTTAAAATTTTTATTTCCCTACTGAAACCAACTTATTAATTTTGAAAGTCATATGAATCCCTTTCTGAAATATTCCACAAAAACTATTAATACTATTCAAAATAATTTTGTATAACGTACCTTTTCATGTTGAATATGACGTCAGTTTCCACTTGAAATGATTCGAGATTTTAAGAGGCTATTATGTTGCCGTTTCAAATATTATAATATACCGGTAACGACAGCTACTTAATACGGTTTTTATCCGTATTTAAGGACTCCTTCTTACATGGAATCTGATATAAACTTGGACCTTTTCCTTTCTTCTGACAACTTCTAAATAAAAAATCGAACAGATCAAATCGAAATCCTCTAGAAGTTAAATGTATGATTTAAACATAAGTTAATAACTGTCAAAATGATTCAACAGAATAAAATGAATAAAATAAATAAATAAATAAATAAAATAAATAATTAATGAAAACAATAAAATAAACGGAAAATAATAACAAAAACAGGCGGTAAATAAAGCGTATAAAAGGACTGTTATATTCTGCTACATATTTTTCCACCTTAACTACATGTCGCTCTGCCGTGAGATCGTACTAATAATTAGCAGTTTAAAAGGTAATAATTTTATATTATTATTATATCGGCATTTTCAGTTACTGTTTGCAGCTTTTCAACGATTATTTATTGTTGGTATTCTTTTATTTGTTTATTTTTCTTCTGACTGTTGACTGGAACAAATTTGTTGTAGACAATAAAGCTTAACGGAAAACTGTACAGACGTAGTAGTAGTAACAGTAATTTTAGTTGGGTAGTGGAACGGTAGCAATAGTAGTAAGGTATAGAAATCTGGACCCACTATGCCATCAGCGTCAGAACTAAAGCTGTGTCATATGACTATCACAGAACGACGAAGTTTGAGAAAACAAACATTTCCTATTACGATAGTAAGGCATTTTCTATTGAAGTTTCAGTTACGTCTCTACGAGCGCCTCGTGGCTGCATGATGAGTCATGTATTCAAAACTCGAATCTTCTAATTATTTCCCGTTCCAGCAGTCCGATATATATATGGCATTTATGGGAAGGGGTTTCTGACGCTAATGAGTTAATATTTCACAAATACCAAACAACAATTACCCGTATGCAAAAATAGTTATACATTTAATGTGTGTTTTATCTATTTCTAGACATCACAACTCTAGTAGACGTCATCGTAGTCTACGTCATCATTATATTCATTAGATCCTGTTTTGTTATTATTTAAATTGTAGAAAATATTGTATATTTCAATCAAAATAAAAATACCACAAATACCTTTTATAAATTTCCATTGATCTGAAATTTGCAACAATTTTTTTTTCTGTGTACAATATCTCACTTATTTTGTTTTTATTATTTATAGTTAATAAACATTGTACTAGTGGTATTAATAACATTAATAGAAGTAATAGAACGTTCAGATGCCACCGAAAAACCCCAGTTTAAGCATCCCTGAAATAATAAATTATAACATGTCACATGAACTGCAGCTGTTAGGTCTGTGAAGATTATTGCCAGAATTCAGTGCCATAGAAATAATGCTGACCATCGATTTCCCGGAATAATATGAGGAGCACCGGTCCGGATAATATAATAACGTAAGATTAATTTACAGACATAAAAATAATGTAAACAAAAGTCATAAACTATATATATTACATTAATGTGAATAATGATCATGTAAAGAAAAATGAACTGTAAAAAAATATAGGCTAGGTTGAATTAAGTTTGTTAGGTTAGGATGGTTAATGCAGCACCTATAAAATGTACTGTTATCTTGATGGAAAGTGGGTTTTGAGAAATTTGCCTTGATCGTATTGTCATATGACTAGTCTGAGTAGTACAAATACCTAAAGGGTAGCAGACTATAATAGCGTCACTGACAAGTTATTAATTATCTGAGACAGCTTAAACAAATAAATGATTAGTCTGTTTCCACAAGAGAACAATGACGCAAACAAGAATTGAATATGGGTAATTGTTTTTATATATATATATATATATATATATATATATTTCACATAAATTAACCGTCAGTGGTAACATATAAGTTAATCATACAATTCGAACGATACAATAAAAAAAAGCAAATAGCGTTGGTAGATAATACTAAACTAATTAAGCCTAGATGGTTACTTTAACTTTCTAACCAATCTTTTGGTTATTAACATACTTTATCTTAGTTTGTTCTTAGTTTTTAGCCTAAGAATACACAATAAAATATCCAACAGTAATAGATCAACATGTATGTTACAAAAAAACATTTAAACCATAATTACCACTGCCTGGCTGGTATTTGTCTTGCGCAGACAACGTGTCGCAAGAAGGCGCACTGATCAAAAATCTCGTTTGAAACGCGCGCCGAATATTTATAGAAATCACGCGGGTGTTCAGTAAACACTTCTGCAGACAGCCTTTCTGAATTTACTTTGCAACTTAAATGCCAATTTTGAGTTTGTTGATCCCAGTGTTTCTTAGTTTATAAAGTAACGGAACTTCCCCTAATTATATAATACAGCTTCTAAACAGACCATGGACGTCTGCTTGCTCTCTGCTATTTAGTTGCTGACATTAATTGCTGACAAAAACATTTAATTTATAAATATGATTATACACTATAGCTACATAAATCTAACCATAATATAATAATATACTTAATATAAAATAAAGCAGACATTCTGCTTTAAATGGGCATATCCAAAATAAGTGTTTGGTGAATATGATATAATTCACTACATAGAATATAAAATTCTAAATAAAAACAAGTCTGGTAAATAGGCACTAATGAGGTTCCGTCACACTTATATTAGGGCTCAGAATAACTTAACAGTACTTAATGGTAAAGTTTCAAGTGGTAAATGCCAGTTAGTTCAAATTTTGTGATTTTCTTCAGACTGTTCCCGAAATCTGGAAAAGCGCCGTTCCTGAAATCGAGGGTAAACAGTAAAGCGTTCATATATTAAGGTTACAAATAAAATCATTGTGACAGACAAGTGCACCGTGCTTTCCACGCGAATGCATTGTGTTCATGCACCAGATATAAGTATTTATCTCCGTTGTCCTGCACGTTCAGTCATTCACTGAAAGATCAGCATACTATATATTCAGAAAGGTGATTGAGCATCCCTTACGCTGATTACATTGGGGATGAAGCTGGGGGCAGCTATCACTACTGAACTTTCAACTATGGATTTTAGCTGATTTTTTCTTTCTCTCTCTCAAACAGCCATTATTTATTTATTATTATTATTTTTTTTTTTTTAGTTAGTTCTACAGTTCCATGCTTTGAAATCATATGTTTTTGGTGATGAGGAGAACAATACTGTGATTAAAAAATTCCGAAATCTCATCCGTTTTCTTATTACCAGTAGATTATTGTTACAAATCAAATTAATTTTCTCATTTTTTTGTCTTAGCGGCCCTTATTAATCATTCTAAAATGTTCCTGTGATGCTTTGTCATTATTGATATTATTTCTGTTATTGTTGTTTTTGTTGTTGCTATTATTATTATCATCCTTTAATAAAATAATTATATTCTTTTCTATAATTTCTGTTAACAGTAAATTTTATTCATTGCCACAGAAACCATTAATTAAAGAAGTAAACAGTTAACATACACCTCCATCGAAACAGAAACAAAACTTCTTAAAGTTGTTTATTACAACAGCATGCATGATTTTATAAAACAATTTTTTTTTTTACAAATTCATATATATATATATATATATGATTTTTATTATAAGTAGAAACAAAATATGATAAATTTAAAGAAAAATAATAACAATGAGGATAATAATGAAATGATAACGATCACGTAAACAAAAAAAAGGTAACAATACACTCTAAAACAAAATAAAAGGAAATAAATAAAAAATATATTTTTAATTAATCTAGAAACATATTTGTTAATTAAATAATTAATTAATTAATGTGTTATGTATCAACATAAAGCACGCTGTCTCTCTTTCAGAGTAGAAAAAGTGGCTGGCTTATACTGAAGTTTGCAGCTTTGATGATACTTAGCTCGGTTTTCTCGCAGTGTATTTTCCACGCCACAACCGTTATCCACACGCTGTAGGTTGATGTTCATGTTTCCATTGATGATATTGGCTATAATATCTTCAGCTAATTTACCATAGTCGCAGCCGTCCTGTGATGGACTGCATAAATATTCTCTACCATGTTCTTGGCAAATGAAACATTTATTCCAATCTGTGAATGATCCTACCGGACTTGTACGCTCAAAGCGAATACGAGAATTGTAAGGCTTTGCAGACGTTGTATAGTTCAAATCGCAATGTGGTGACTGCCTCGTTCTCGCAGAAAAATCGTGTCTTCTTTGTGCTTCTTCTGGATTAAAATATATATCCTCGAAAAACCATTGGCCCTGCGGCTTTGAGAAGCAACGGATTGCCTCGTTTACTCTTCCACGGCCTCCTGTCTGTCTTCCACAGCCCATGCGTCCGCCTAACCCTCCTTCTCCATAACCTCCGCTGTACTGCGCCCTGCCGCCCAATGAGACATTTTTACATGCTAAATCTGTTCCACACCTAAAGAGGCCGGCTGAATCTTCTGTGCATCCAGCGGCGCGGTCGGACACTCCAGCACATCCGGTTTTGCCTCGCTGTGCGCTTCTCCGTTCTGGTGGTTGTTCTACACATACTAGCTTGCCTATTTGTCGGTATCCTGCCGGACCTCCATGTGTAACTTTAGATTCTGGTCCTTCATGATTTTCCCCACACCATGCATTACATTCTGATTCATGTCCAAATCGCATTCTACCATCCTTTACAGCTCCAAATCCAGCCCTACAGTTTGATGTACCTCCATATCCCTGCCATTCGTTTAATATTCCTCTGTAGTCTGATACATATCTCTGCCTATAGCATGATGCACCTCCAACCCCACCGTTCGTTGCACTTGCATATCCCTCCCTGTAGCCCGATACACTTCCACATCCATCCCTGAAGTTTGATATATTTCCGTACTCTTGTCTCCCGCCTGAGGGCTTTTCACATTCTGACATACGTCCTGAAGCTCCTCCAGACTGTGGCCTTCCACTTACTGTTTGTTCGCATCTTTCCCTGCATTGTGCTCTTTCGGCTGATCCTAATTCATAACCCAGTGTCCTATCTATGAACGTCCGTCCATTCATTGTTACCCCAGCAAATTTTCCTTGTCCGTTTATAGGCCTGTTACAGAATCTTCTTTGTCCGTATGCTGATGTATAACCTGCTTGTATGTTACTTCTGCAACAAGCTGTTTTTTGACAAGCTTGACCTTTGATACGTTCGTATCCTGGTTTCTTAGCTGTTGCACCTTTTCGAAACCAAACTGTACCATTTGATTCTCCGTTACCAGACTTAACTGCACGACTTGATTCACCTGTGTTTCTACTTTTGTATAAAAAATTAGGTTTATTTTCTTTCTCCGATTCATCAGATTCACTAGAATATCGTCTGATTAAAGCCGATTTTGGTTTCTTTGATTTGCTTACGCTTTCTTTATCCGCACTTAATGACGTGTATCCTGATTCATCAGAAGACGTATATACAATTTCTTCTTCATCTATTACGTGATATAAAACTCGCACATTACTGTCACTGGATCCTGGACCAGAAGCGCTTGTCTCATAAATATGTTCCGAAACAACCGAATTAGTGTCATCTTTAGGTTTATGATCTGTGTAAAAGCTGCGAACAAATTTAAGATCTTTATCATGTTTTTTCGGCATTTGCACGTATTGGTAATAAGTTTCCAAGACTTAAGGCGTCACTGGTATATCTGCAAATAAAGAAACACGTCTATGACTGCACAGATAAAATATGAATATAAATATCAATAAAAATATTAGGCATTTTTGTAATAATTGGTAAATACACTTCTTCTGTATTGCTATGTAGATGAAACGATGTTCCCACTAATCTGCGCGAATGTTGCACTCATTTTTAATTTACAAAATACGATTGTTTCGACCATTGTATATTTCTGTTTTAGCTCAAAGCGCACAGCAGTTTGGGAAAATTAAGAGGAGACACTGGCATGAAGTATATACATACTAAAAACATGTAGGTTGATTTCAGTTATTTCCATTTATTTATTTATATTTTTTGCTGTGTTATTATGAATCTTTTTAATAATATAATTATTTATCATGGGTGTAAGCCTGATTGCTTCTTGGCAATCCCCAGATTTGGTCTGCGTATCAATATTTTGTATATTTATTTTTATATTATTATTATTATATATTTTTAATACAGCATGTGGTTTGCTCTGTGTATGAGTATGCACTTGTCATACAGAAATGAGAGAGAGTTTAAGACAAAAAAGAAGAAAAAAATAAAACCCTTAATAAAAATGGGTCTATCAGGTCAAAATGGGCAACTTTGTTTGAGAAGTGGGCCACATGAGACATGGCTCATCCTCAGGCAGGCCGCAGTTACTAATTTAGACGATTTTGTGTTTATACGTAGAGTTTATTTTAAGACACTTTTCATTTTCATTTACTTATAAAACTGTTATAATAATAAAAATTTATATGGGTTTTAGTATATTAGTAGATAAAAAATAGGCTCATTTTATAAAATTTGAATTAACGTTATTTTCCTTTTGAAATTAGGCAGCCACTCAGAAAGCCGCGCGGGCCGCAGTTTGCCCATGACTGGTCTACATGTTATAACAAGCACAACTAGTTGCTGTCTTAAGGTAACAGCTTTTGGTTGGAATGGCAATCAGACTCTGCTGAGCTGCATTCAACATTCGACCTTAATAGGATAATGCTGATATCTTAAGACAGTAATTCTTCATTTATTTTATCCTGCAATCCTAAATATAAAAAAATTAATCTTGAATCATAATTCTTGTAAGCATTTGGGGAAACCTATAGTATTTTTAAAATTCATTTATTTATTTATTTTACTGTTTAATTTTTCATTTATTTATTTATTTTGTTTATAAACAAACTTATCCACCACTTACTCGTATTGAAGTAACTTTGTATAACGTACCTTTTCAAATTGACGCATATGACGTCAGTTTCTATCGACGAAAAAGAGATTTCAAAGTTGCTGTTATGTTGCCATTGCAAATAGATAGAAGTGTAAACAATAATATTTGTACCTTTTTAATCCATATTTAAAGATTAATTGTTATGCAGTGCTTAAACTGATATGCAATCTAACCTGACAAACTCGGACCTTTTCCTTTTATCTGACAACTTGTACATGAAAATCGATCAGATTAAATCGAAATCCTGAGAATTCATATATATACTGATCAAATGTAAACTTAATAACATATAAAAGATTCAATAATTAAAACCAGTCAAAGGAAAAATAAAATAAAAATATTAAAAACAAAACAAAACAAATGTAAATAAAATAATTAATTAACGCGACTGTTACATTCTGTTGTTTTTTCCACCTTTACTGCACGTCGCTTTGTCCAGAGATCACACAAATAATTAGCAGGTTAATATGTTAAATTTGCATATTGATTTTTTGGTTTGCAGGTTTTCAGTAGTTAATAATTGTTATTAACATTCTTTTATTTATTTTTAATCCTCCCGTTTTTTTCTTCTTTTTATTATTATTATTATTATTATTATTATTATTATTATTATTATTATTTTACCTTTATTTTCTTCGTTATTTTATTTATTTATTTTTTTTTTTTGCAATGTTTAATATATAGCACAAATATAACAAATTTCAAAATAATAGTAATAATAATTAATAATAATAATGCTTAGGGTATATAATGTTAGGTTTCATTTTTGTGTTGTTTTTCTTCTTCGGGGGGCTGCGGATTTTTAAAAAATGTTTTTAACCATAACAAAATAACCAGTTCGAAATAAATTTTAACATTAATATATTCTTTTAAATTTAAAATACATAGTTTATCTAATTTAATACAAAATCATACAAGGACTGAAACTGTAATATGTAAAACATAAACATTAACATATCATTATAATGGAAACATATTATCTGTATATGTGTCTGTGTGTGAATGTGTGTGCGTACACACACACACGATTAATATTATTGTAACAATAAAATACAAAAATTAATAAAACACTAAAGTATATCTAGTACATAACATTAATATAATATTGTAATAAAACATGTCATGTTTAAAAACATTAATATAACAAAATAATAACATATAAAATACATCTTGTATATAACATTAACATCAAAAACATTGTAATAAAGCATAAAATGCATTGGTATATAACATTAACATAACGATATAAATCAAAATAAATCTAATATTAATATAATACTGTAACAAAACAAAATAAATCAGTGTATAACATTAACAAAACAAAACAATACTAATATGATATTAACATTAATATAATATTGCAACAAAGCACAAAATACAATAGTACGTAACATTAATATTAATTAGAACACCGTAATGAACCATATAAAAATATATCTAATATAAAACAATAATATTAATAAAACAAAAGTAAGTATATCGTTGTCAGTGTACATATATATACGCAATGTATGTATACATTTATACCATACCTTTCTGTACTTTACATCTAATTTCTGATCTACACAGCCCTATTTAAACTATCTGTCTATCTATTATACTTTCACTGTTTTATTAATATATCATGTTAATGTTAGCGCTTTATACTAGATATATCTTATATGATTTATTACAATGTTGTAATGGTAATGTTTTATCTATTCTATGTTTTATTACAATAATACATATTACTGTTAATGTTATATACTAATGTATTTTATGTTTTATTACAATATTGGTATATAACATTAACATATACCCAATGTTTTATACACTGTTTTATTTTTATTACAATATTATATTAATGTTATTATTATACTATATAATATATATTTGAAGATGAAATAATTACTTATTACTCTTTTTTTATTTGTCCAGGAGGTGTTAATTTAACGGGATTATATCGTTTACAGAAATCTTCGAAAAGTCTGGGGTCGATTCCTGTTGGTGCGACCCCGTCCAAGCAACATAAGGTGTACATTATCTGCCTTTTCATAATGTTGGACATGATATCCGCGGCAAGAGCCAAATAAGCGCTGTTCCTGCTTGTCATCGGATTCTGGACTGGACAACAGCTAGACAGAAGACTTTTACGACCGTTTTCTCCGGAAACTGGTGGACACATAGTTCGTAATCCAACACACGACGGTGAGCACTCAACATATTGGTATCTATAGGTAGGTGCAGGAGGAGACGGAGGCGTCATGGTTACTAAAGGAACCAAATTACTGTTACCTGGTGGACAGCAGCATATATTGCAACTGAAATTATTTGCGGATTGTTTGTTAGGATTCAGAGCGCCTCTATCGTAGTCAGAATATGCAGTACTTTGATTCTTTGGATCATTACCACCAGGTCCATTATCAGGACCTTTATCAGGACCACTATTAGGTCCATTATCAGGACCTTCATTAGGACCACTATTAGGACCGTAACCAGATCCATAACCAGATCCATAATCAGATCCATAATTAGATCCATAATCAGACCCATATTCAGATCCATAACCAGGTCCATAATCAGATCCATAATTAGATCCATAATCAGGTTCATAGTTATATCCATAATCGGATCTGGGATACGGTCCATAATCTGATCCGGTATACGATCCATAATCTGATCTAGGATAGGATCCATAATCCGATCCATAACCAGATATATATTGTGTATACGTCGATGGAGTTTTCGATACGTAAGCCGAACTGGCATAGTAAGTAGTATAGCTAGATGAATAACTCTTTGGTCCTTTGCCACGTTTTGCCATTGCTGTTTGTTTGATAATATGTTTCCCAGAATCACATAACGATCGAACTGACGTATGATCCAGAAATCATTATCTGCACGGCAGAAACTAACTGAAAAATAACATTAATGAATTAAATATACAGTAAATATGTAAAGTAAAGAATAGATACACAGGTAAAGCAAAAGTAGACAGATCGTGCAGAAACGAATAATTGCTCCCTAAATTACTGAAGTTTTGTTGTCAGTTTACGGAAGCACGTTGTTCGCTGACATAAATTAAAAAATCGTATATTTCGTTTATTTGCACATGACCATTTACCTGTACATAACAGGAACGTCTGGCACGTTATAGAAAGGAATTCTAGATATATTTACTGAGAAGTAACGTAGACATTTGTGAAGAAATGTAGTGCCGATAAAATACAGAAAGGTATAAAAAATATAGAAGAGTGATTTTGATAAATGTAAATAACTATTCAGAGATAATATCGATAAAGGTACAGAAAATAATAGCAAAGATAAATGCAGCTATTTAAAGTAAACATGGTATATGTACCGTCAACACTGTAACCATATCTGATGAGTTTATTGTATAAAATATATTTTACATAGAACACGTTTTAATATCTGAAATAACCTTTTAGAAATTTCGGACGAATTGTAACTGGGATATCTGAAAAGAAATTGTATTGTGTTGATTATTTGTATGTATTATTTATCATTAAGATGATTAGTTGGTTAATTTGTCAAAGGAAATAGTATTTTGCTACCCAACTACCAGACTGTGATTAATAACAAATTAACCAACTAATCATCTTAATGATGAATAATACTTACAAATAATCATTAAAAAGAAAACTAGTTTTAAAATGTTATATTTGATTTACTTTATTATTACTATGGTTATTGTTAGTTGAAATGTGATATGTTTTTCACAATTCATTCATTATCAGTTATCATTATTCAGAACTTTTTTATACTTTGATAATGTATGATAAACCAAAATACTACAAGAATCCACGTTTTGAAATGGCAGTCATATTTTTAGAAAATAGATCAGTTGTTCACAGCACCACGATGACAGACGAACAGCATATTCTGTAACAAAAACCACATTATCTTAACCTAGGCGCCATTTAACTCATGGGTGTATGGGAGTTCTTTTGTTAAGTGGTGCGGGGGTCGACTTCGTCGGCATTTTACACAGATAAAAATAGAAATAGCCATTTCTTCTTGCTTTGCCAGAATTTTACTCTTTTATGCGAATGTCGAAATGCAGTTGTGCCCTCTGTACCTTTAGCATTTTACATTAAATAATACAAAAACTTTAAAAATTATATTAATACACGCACTCACACATTATTATTATTATTATTATTATTATTATTATTATTATTATTATTATTATTATTATTATTATCCAGTTTTCTCCAACTCCAACAGCCAAACTGAACATTTTCGTAGGTGGATGTGTCAAGCCGATGGTTCAGTCATGCAGTAACAAAAGTATGTGGACAAATAACGAAAACTTACTTCACACTGGCTTCAGCAAAACCAGACGTTAATGCTCTGCTCAGCTAAAGTCTCCCTTTTCCGAGAGTTATTGACAAATGAACATTTCATTAGTATCCTTAACCAGAATCTATGCATCATTATTCTCAAATAGTTCAGTCCCCGGCAAACTTTTTTTTTTTTTCTGTGTGTTTATCTACTCAAACACTGAATGCAGATACATGAGAAACATACTCTTTTCTTTCTACGAATATCCATTTATCTGTGGCTTGAAAGACACACTGTACTAACTCAGTAGGAATTCGTGTGTGGCAAGAGTTTCAAAACTATTAATTTCCTGATATCTTATATACCTTCATATCCACTATACATGTATTATATATCAAAATGAAGCATTTTAAGTGTTCTAAACCTTTACTTTTTTTCTAAACAAGTTGCAAGAACTCATGAATTTTAATTAATAATTTACCGTATGACAATATTTGGCTACACCGGTCTGAGCAAATCAGAAAGCGCCTGAACTGACTCGTCATGATCGAACCTCTAAAGCGCAATCTTTCGCAACCATAAAATTTGTTGAAATTAAGCACACTAGCACTTAATAACCATACCTATACTGCGAACATATTTTGATTGTTTGATTCACCCGATATTTTTCCAACGATCGATGACTTTGCAGATGTTTTCAGAAAGATTATTTTCACAAAACTTTTGATAAACGTCTCCTTGATCAATAATAACAAATCGGACGTGAGGATGTAGCAAGATATGAGTACTGTGTCATCAAACTAAGTTTATTTAAAAGGTTTTTTCAAATGGACCGACAGACGGGAATTTTTGAAGACCGCAGTTTGCTGATGCTGTGCACTTTGGCGTGCGCCCAGCCAGGATCGGGCTAAAATGTCGCGAGAGCGAAATTTTTTTTTTTACACATACCTACAAGAATGGCTCGACGCACATCCATAGGTCCAAAAAGGCCTAGCCACCCATCGTAGGCAATCAAACGCCCACTGGTGGGTTGCCAACCACTGGTTTATAATTCTACGTGACCGCGGTGATACTTACTTGATTCTAAAACTTGCAGTAATGAACAACAGTTTCCAGCTAGAAATATAAACCATATTTTCTTAGCTTTTTAACTTTCTTTTTACGTCATTTTCCTTAATATTTGTGACGTCACTGTCAAAATATATTTTCAAGACATCCAAACTTTATCGTTGGAAATAAAGTAATCTTTAAATAGAATATAAATAAAATACGTCAGTTAGAAGCTTACCTCTTAAATAATAACGTCGAGCTAGAGATAAGCCTATCAACAAACTTTTAAATATATTCTCTCTCATATATATATTTGTGTGTGTGTGTGTGTGTGTGTGTGTGTGTGTGTGTGTGTGTGTGTGTGATAACTCTCTTATAACACTGACATGAGGGAAACACGTGGTAAAATGATGGTGAACTCTGTGGAAACACAGATGGAACCAGTTTTTCATGTCACATCCACAAGTTTGTTTCCATAACTTTCCGACATTTTCAAAATATAACACCACCCCAGTCCCCCTCAAAAAAAATTTGCTTCCTATCTTCTTCTTTTTCTTCCTTTCTTTCTTTATTTCGTTTTTCATTTTATTTTTTTTAATTTATAAAAAGATGGAATCTTAAACGAAATAGAAAGGTTTCTAGAGATGGAAATCAAAATTGCTGTATTTAAAATGAAAACAGAAGATAAGCGGTGACTATGCACTGATTTACGAGTGTAAACAAACGTTTGTTCCCAAAAAATGTTATATTGTAATAATAAAAAATAAAAAAACAAAAATTAGAAAAGTAATTGGCCAAATCGCCGTTAGAACTATGAGAAAATAGCAAAAGTGGCAAGAATTAGTGAAAATCAAACAGTCTAAATATACATTACCAGATGCTTTTATTTATGAAATTTCTGTTACACAAATTGTGCTATTTCTGTTCTTAATAAACATTTAGTATTTCTGTTCTTAATAAAATTCTAAGAGTTTTGGATATTGTTATAATAAACTAAAATAAATTTATATTCTTGATATTATGTAACTTTGTTCTTTCTTGTTTGATTTCCTTCTGGTGTCATCTCTGGAAACATAGCATCATTATGAAATTCAGGGGCAGTTTCTGTGTACCAAACATACATTTTTTTTTAATTTTATGCTCTTTCCTGTGTTGTTACATGTTAAAAAACGGTGACAAATTCATCAAAAGGTTTTTGAGTAAACTTACTTATTACATTGATTCCAAACCTCCACAATTAAAATTCAAGTAGTTGATAGGTTTTATTTAGATAGGGTTACCATCAAATTTTTCAAGATTTATTTGTTCATTTATTAAAGTAGAATTTTCATTTAATACATAAGACTCATTATAACAATAAAAAAATTAAAATGTTTCCAAAAATAAAAATAGTAACAATTTTAGAAAATATATAAGTATATAAATTTAAATAATAATGATGATGATGATGATAATAATAATAACCCAAAAAAAAAAAAAAAAAAAACTCTAGACAAAGTAGTATGTTTATCATATTTATTTCACATGAAATAACAAATCATAATTTTACTTTCATCCATTTTACAACATACACATTATAAAACAAAGCTTTTACAGCTAAATTCTGTTTTTCTTTTCAGTAATTTCCCTAACAAAATTTTATTTAAGCAAATTTTAAAAACATCTATAAATATATATTTTCTAGATATCTAAAACATTTTTATGGGCAATATTTATTTATTTATTACATTTTTAGTTTTTTAGTTAGATTTCAAACAGCTTTATTATTTTAAACTGAAAATGGTTTCTTTCAAGTGTTTGTGACTATTTCAACAAATGAGAATTTAAAAATTAACTAAAAAAAGATTATTTCAATCTGCTAGGCTAATTTTACATGTATATCTACTCAAAATTGTGTTTAAAATGATTCCTTTGTGTAAAGCATGTTACACATTGATCTTAAAATACCATCACAAAAATCGGGTATAAACACACTTCAAAAAGATGTTTTTAATAATTTGTTTAGTGATGTAATTACTTTTAAATTACTCTTAAACATGTTTTTGGCCTAATATCTAAACAAAATTAAATAATACTTAACTACAGGAATGTTGGTTTGGATTAGGACAAAAACTTTATGAAACGTAATGACAAAAACAAGATGACAAATAATAATAATAATAATAATAATAATAATAATAATAATAATAATAAAAGGAACTGAATAAAACATTTTATCAATGAATATGTATAATGAATATAAATTAACATGAATGAAGAAAATGTTTGTTTTTTCCATTCAATAAAAAAGGAGCTTTTATTCTTTCTTTCTACAATAAATAAAGATATATATATATGTTAATGATACATTTCAGATATAACTGTTTTTAACAATCATTTTGAACATTTAACAAACTTTAATAATTTTCACAATTTTCACAATTTTCACATTAACTTCCCATTCAATGTCATCAACATTAGTTAATTGCAAATTTCAATCATGGAGTATGTCTGCTCAACTCATATTTTTTACAACTTGTTTGCAGTGTTTATAGGGAAAATGTTATTTTGTAAATTTCTTCCACCTTATTAAACATTGTAAAAATATGAAGTGAGGGCTACAAAATAAACTAACATAAATGAATACAAATATCTCAGCATTGTGTAAAAACTAACACATTTGTTATTATTGTATCATAGAAGCTGCATTGTAAAAGCAACAAATATTTTTATTAGTTTTATAATTATTATTTTTATTGATGTTGTTGTTGTATTTTTTTATATATTAAAATGAATACTGTACTAGGAGTAAGACTATGGATGTTTTTCTGATTGTTCAGATAAACATGTTTGACAATGTGAAAGCATTTATCAAAAATATAATGTGGATTTCACATTTTCTGACAAATTTTCATTCTAAAGGCAACCACATTTCTCAAGTTTCCTACATTTTCATTAAATAGTTTTATATTAAATATCAATGGGAGAAAAAGATTTCTTGTTATAGCTAACCTATTTATACTGGTCAACCCAAAACACAGTCTAAACAATGTAATTAAAGACAAGAAAGTATATATATATGTATATATTAACATACACTGTGGTAATGAACAAAATAAAGAAAAAAACAACAAAACAAAAAAACAAATAAAGAATGAAAGAAAAATTACAGATGATGAACTAGATATGTCTTGTATTTTCAGCAATCTGAGAATAAGTTAACAATGAAAGCAAATTTTACAAACACAGGACACACAGACAGTATTTAGTGATGACTGTAACATAGTGTACATATGTACTGAGTAGGCTGGAAGTAAAGTGTAAACCAAAGATATCTATCTACATTAACATGAAATTATATCAAAATATATTAACATGCCACAAAATATCAGTCAAATGTCTAATTCCAGCAATATACACATTATTCACACATCATAGAACAGTTTACTCACGAACCATGTACTGCTTGCTCATCATAGGCTTCTTTACTCATACATAACACAAATTACTCACACCATTCTTTATCACCTGTCATACTCATGTTTACTTCATACCTTTTGTTTACTCCAATAGCATACAGTTTAGTCACAGAATATACTCCTTACTCAGCATACACTATTTACTCACATAATATACTCATGTTTACTCATACAGCATACACTATTTACTCACATAATATACTCATGTTTACTCATACAGCATACACTATTTACTCACATAATATACTCATAGTTTACTCATACAGCATACACTATTTACTCACATAATATACTCATGTTTACTCATACAGCATACACTATTTACTCACATAATATACTCATGTTTACTCATACAGCATACACTATTTACTCACATAATATACTCATGTTTACTCATACAGCATACATTATTTACTCACATAATATACTCATGTTTACTCATTATTACATTATTACACAGAAAATTCTTCATATCACATACTTCATATGTACATAACATACACCACATACATACATTACCACATTACGTACTTACAATATAACACAAATCATTTATATTTAATAATACACATTACATCCTTACTTTAACATACACCAAATACTGACACCCATATAATATATGCATCTCCATGCATTCAAAATACATTATTAACATAATTACAATCAAAACAATTAATTAATTTATTTTATGTGTGTCTGTGTAGTTTTAATACTAACAAATTTTATAATATAAAGTTCTACAGACATACCTCCATGGTTTGTTAGAAACAGCTGAACATTGGTCCAATGCTATTTCTAATATCAGCTCCTGGATATTCAAATGTTGTTCCATGAACAAGTTTATTTTATATATTGTGTTAAACCTACTCAAATCCTTTACAACGAAAATACCTGTAACTTGTTTTATAAACCAACAAATATTTATTCTTTATTCAAGATTTTAATTTAAATGAAATAATTAACTTTATTTTTACAATTTTAAATGTTTCATTATCTTTTGACAAAGTCTACAAATTTTAACAAACAAACAAACAAACAAATAAATATGCAAACCTGCATAACCATTAATGCCGTTTGCCCAAATTATAGATGTTTTATAAAAGAAAGTTACATAACCTAAAATTCTGATTGCTTTTATTAATATCTCTTTGAGAAAATAAATAAATAAAATAAAATAAAATAAAATAAGATTTCAAGTGAGAAACACATATTATAATTTCAATACATTTGGCAGCTTGAATCTAAATAAATAACACTATTTTCGTTCATTGAAAAAAAAGAACTAAATTAATATAAATAATTATTAATATTTTTTTTTATTAATAATCAATACATTTTGTTACTATTTAATATATTTTTTCATCTTTTTCCATTTTAACTAATAATAATATTAATAATTTAAAAAAAATTCAAAATAAAAAAATAAAAAATAAATAAATAAATAATGCAAACTGAATGACAGTTCATCAAGTTGCCATGTTTTGACATTTGCTGTATTTGGATTTCTCATTCCTATAGATACAGTGATACATTTCAGCAAATTTTATCTGCTTAATGATGTAAATATTATCTTTCATCACAATATTCAAACAACACAGAAAAGAAAAGCAAATAAATTAAATATATTAAATGTAAAGCAAGGACTATTCTGGCTCCTAGTTTTGTAGTTCTGATTATTTCTGTTTGATTTTCATCCTTACACCATCTTAAATAATAACAGTAACCTCAACAGTTACCTACTTCACAATTATGCACTAATTTATCTCACCTGCAAAGAAATGTTACCCCACTGCACAATAAATAATGTTACCTCTTTGCATATGCAAAATAACATTTCTGTGTGAAAATAATTCACAAACATTTACCTTCCAAGCCAAAAAAAACCCCAAAACAAAAAAGTATTACAAAAATTGCACTTTAAAAATAAACTTTATCGTCTTTGCAAAGAGACATTATTATTTTGAATCAGTTTTATTTATTTACGTCTCTGTTTTGAGGGCAGCACAATAAGTTTTTCTATGAGACTCAATCCCATTCACAGAACAAAAAAGAAGTAGCAAAGTTTTTAAAGGGTGTTTTTTTCAGAGGAAGTGACTGTTGCAGGAACCAAACAGAAACCATTCTGAGGAATTACAGCTGTGCTGGTTGCTGATGACAACACCTGGCTCATGTTGTGGGAATCTTGTACTTTCGATGTTGTTAGATTTAATGGCTGCCGTTGTTCTACACTGAAATTATTAAATTATGTTAACAAATATCAATAAATAAAATTATTAAATATTAATAAAATTTGCTTAAACATTTACATTTATTCTGTTAAAAAAAGTAGAAGAAAAATAAAATTACTATCTGTCAAGTGATAAAAAAACTGGCTTGTTGAAGTTCTGAGTTGATTATAATATTAAAAATAATAATTTCTTAATTTCCAAATATTGAAAAGTTACCTTTTCTGATTCAGTGAATCATGATGAGACGGAATATCAGAGGTGGTAACTGGCATGTGTTGGTCAACAACTGAGTATGTCATGGATTCATTAGCAACTGTTGCTATGTTTGTTCCATGACTAGCTGGGCAGGAAGAGAGGATGGAATGATACAGGGAGGAGGGGAATCCCTTGGAGGCAAATGCTGACCCAGCACTCTGTTTCATGGCTGCTGCCATGGAAACACTGTCAGCATAAGGACATGTCTTTGGCAGGGTAGGGTCTGCTGCTTTGTCAGGGTGGGGTTGAGATTCTTTATCTATTTTCTGAAGGTTCTCCATGCTGTCAAATTTACGGAGTAGTTTGTCTTTGAGATGGAGGACAGCTGCAGCATGGAACTGTTCCTTTGTTCCAAGGTTGCCCAGGGAGGCAGATATTTGTCTTGAGTCTTGGTGTCCATCCATCTGACCAAGAGAAGTTGACTGACCAGTGGTCTGACTGCCAGGCAGTAACTGGCTTGGAGTCTGTTTCTGGTAACTACTAGAAATTGGCATTGGCTCTTTGATTACTTTCTGAGATCCTGCGATTGAAATCCATGGATATGGGACTGGAGGTGGATTTGATTGGATCTTAGCTGGAGATTTGAGATGAGCAAGGAGATTTGGATGAGCCTCGCCTGGTGTCCTGGCCATGATTGCCAGCAACTCTGACCGATTATCTCCCTTGTTTTCAGTCTCCATTTCGTCACTTGACTCTTCATCCACCACTAACACTCCATCACCACCATCAGACCCCAATGCAACATCACCACCATCAGCATTGGAATGTACAACATGTTTCCTCATCTTGTCAAATTTCTTGTGGAAAATTTCTTGACCACCATCATCACTTGAAGACTTTGACTCTGTTGGCGACACTTCTCCAGATCTATTAGCAACAGCAATAGTAGCAGCCTGAGAATGACTGGTGACATTAGCAATACTTAGAACTGGCATTGCTGTCTCTGAGTGCTGACTGGAGATTGTTGTTGAACTGTCCTGTGATGCAACTGACGTCAGTGTTGGTGGTGAGGGTACACTCAACATTGTGGTTGAGGCTGGTGGATATAAACTGTGTCTGTTGTATAGAGACTGTTCCTGAACCATTCTCTGAAATAACACATATTTTTCAATAATTAATTTAAATGCCCAGCAAAGTGGTCATATTTACATATTTAAATTACTAGTAGATGTAGGAAACAATGTGAATTTGAACCATGTTAATATAAGATTTCAGAGAACAGTCTAGGATGTTAACTATAAATATGTAACTTAGTAACAATAATTTAAATATTTAATTACCTGTAATTTAGCCACTTCCTGGTTGTGTGTCATTCTCTTTTCTGCTTCATGTCTCATCAGTTCTGGATTGATATTCAGGTATGACGGGTGTCGATCCACCAGTAAGGACTTTTTCCTAGCATGAAGTCCGTATGATGTTCCCACACTACCCCTCCTCATTTCTGCAGAGAGATACTGAGGAGACTCTGGGGACACCTGGTCTCGGTCTGTATGAAGGTGTCTGTGAGAAAGTGACCCACGTGATGCTCGTCCTTCACTATTCAAATGGAAACTGTAGCAACGAGGTCGCATCTGACAATCATCTTGTCCAAATGACCCTGAGCGTGACCTTGGACCAGGTGACATGGCTGAGGATCCAAAAGGGACATTGATTGTGTCTGGTGCAGGACTTCCACATGAACTGCTGATGATTGAATCGGCTCGGGAGATTGGAACAAACTCACGACTGTTGTTTAGGTAAGGAAACTTCTCCTCAGGGATTGGACTGCTAGCTGCACTGTTGGATATGGATGCTGGAACACTGTTGTCACTGTGGATTGCTGTCTGTTTTTCCAGTCTGTCACTTAGTTTGCTGACCATCTTGTTAATGTATTCACGGTCAAGTGTATACCGTCGTCTATTTCCTTCCTCTATTGTGTGTAGACGAGGTCTGGACAATGTGTCACGATCCAGTGTGTTACAGCGACGTCGTGGCTGGTCAGGAATCATTGCGTAGAATCCACTCATTTCCTGTCTGTAGAATGTTCCATATGGTGTACGCAGAACAACCTGTTGATGTGATGCTGCTTCAAATGGCAGCCTCTGTGAGGCTGATGCAGCACCACTGTTGCCATCAGTTGATGCTGTATCGCTGAATCCAGACGTCATTGTTATGTTGGATACTTCAGATGGGGTTGGAGATGAAGATCTTCCCGATCTGTTAAGTAAATAAATAAATAAACTATAAAAAGGAATGTAATAAATTTTAAAAAAATGTGACTAATTTCTTAGGTGTTAATTATTAATAAAATTAATAATATTAATTATATTAAAAATTACATAAGCAAACAGTTTTCTGAGAATAAAAAACAACAAAAAAAACCCCACCTTTGATAACAAAATAAAATAAAGGAAAAACAAAATAAATAATAATAACTGTCTATTAAATCTTACCTAATACTCTGAGCATCCTGGAATTCCATATCAAGTTCATCTGTACTGAGCCGTTCACGACGTTCATGTGAAAGATGAACATTGTTCTGACCTGCTACAAAACAATTAGCTTATTTCAGTCACAATACATGACATACTTATATTTATAAACAGTTGATTTTGTGTAACAGACTTTCATATCTTATGATCTTTTGCATTATTTATTCTGATAAAAATCCCCCTAACTAACAATTATAACTTATATAACCATCATATGATCAAGAATATAAATACAAAAATCTAAGGTATAAATTAAATAAGCAACAAGTAGATTAAAAGTAATTAACCCCAAGTATAACACCAAAATAAAGAATTTGGAATCAACACTGAGATGACTATTTCTATGTTGACATTAGCTGACCTACAGTTCTAATGAATCTACATATAGCAGTCTATAATTAGTAACAAATCTACATACAGAGTAACTAATCCTGACACACTAATTTACATATGGGCAATAAATATTCTATATATAGACAATAACTAATCTACATACAGGCAATAACTACTCTATGCATAGACAATTACTAATCTACACAGAGGCAATAACAGCTTTATGCACAGACAGTAACTGATCTACATACAGGTAATAATGTTCTATACACAGACAGTAACTGATCTACACACAGGCAATAACAGCTTTATACACAGTAACTAACTTTGACACAGTAAATGACTATAAACAGAGAGTAAGTAATCTACAGATTGTTAGTACTCACCAATGGACTTCTCTGAGTGCAGTGTGTTGAGTGTGCGGAGGTCTGTGGTTTTCATGAGCAGTTTAGCAAACAGTGTACTGTCCTCTTTGTGGTTTGCGTTGATCATGTTCTGCAGAGCCTCAGTCAGCCGGTTCTGAATTCTCTCTGTCTGTTCAACACTGCGCAGGCCTGGACGATCTGCAACACAAATAACATGGTGAGCAACATCGTAACAGCAGCAGCAAAATAATGTATTTAATCATCTGAAGTGTTTGAAATCTTGTTAAGCATGTTTGTTTACTGACATCATCTCCCACTGGACACATACAATCCCACACACCACACACCATACACTGACACACACCATACACTGACACACACACACACTGATACACACCATGCACTGACACACCATGCACTGACACACCATACACTGACACACACATAACTAACACACACATATACATTCACACCAACACATACAGATATTAATTGTATTTCTACAGTATCATGATTATTATTGGAAATGTTTCTGGGTTAGATATGTCTTATTACTTTTTTAATTTTTACAAATATTTGAAAAATTATTTATATTGTGTGGATTCTACATAAGACATAAAATGAAATCCATTTACATTTGTTATTCAGATAATGGTAATTTGACAAAATAGTTGTAATTTTTTTTTTTCTTTTACCGTTTTCTGAATTTTTATAACAGGATGCTCAACCTGTGTTATATGTTCCATCTTGTTTGTGCAATAAAATATTTGTACTTGTTAAGGTAGGAAACAGCCTTTATACATCTTATGTAAATTAAAACAAATCAATATTATTTAAGTTTCTATTTACAGAATCCCAGGAATGTCTTAATTAGTCATTCCAACAACTAATTAGCATATTTACTGATAACAAGAGACAGATGTATAGTGATATGTAAAATGGTGATGGAGTGACAGGCATATTTTGAAACTGAAAATGAGATTTTTTCAAGTCAGTGCATTACAATTTTTTTTTATTGTTTTACTGTTAGATACAGAAATTAGTTTTTTTAATTAAGCAGATTTTATTTGCTTTAAATTTCAAAAACTGTCCAAAAATAATTGCATTTCTTTTTCCAAAACAATATTGATCTCTTCTAACTAAATAAATAATTGGACAGAAATTTTATTAAAATCGAATATTTAAAAACTATTAGTTTCTACAAATTATTTATTTGCTCTATTTTTATTAGATTTTTTGTTTTCCATTCTATTTATCATTTAATATTTTTATTTTTCTAAAATTGATAAAAACACATACACAAAAGAAAGCTCATGAAATAAAGCTTGTGTTTCTCAGATGAAATTTCATTACATTGTTTCTGGATTTGTTTCATTCTGTTCCACTTTGTTTCATTATCTGCTTCAAAATTTATTTCAATCTCGTTTTTCTTATTGTTTCTTAATAGACTAAATTTACTGGGCAAACTATTTATTTAATCTACACACTGAATTTTTAAAGAAATGTATGAATGGAGAACATTATTTTAAAGAGCACATAAATAAATAATGATTTCCAATATCCCTTCAGTTTCTACCCTTTTCTCCCTTACAGTCAGTACTGTTCTACTGCTACTTCTCTTCCTCCCACCTCCCTTCAGCTTGCCTTGTGTAACTATGGTAACTAACCTGGAGAAAGAAGAACGACAGCAGAGAATAAACCAAGTTCATCATCTGTGAGATTCATACGATTGAGTCGTTCAGCAAAATCAAACATTGAGTCCAGCAGGAAGCCTGCACCAGAAGGCATCTGAAACACAACATGTTTTATAAACACAATTTACTTTTTTGAAATCGATATAATCCATTCCTAAAACAAACTAACACAAATCAAATCATTTATTAAACACAGAAGTTATTTTTGTATCTTTCTTTTACTTAACTGAGAAAGTTGATAAATATACTATTAAAATAAAAGCATATTAATTATTTTTCTGTTTCAAAAGTTACTATTAATGTCAAAATAAATTAATACATTTACTTAGGTATCTTATTTTTAATTCCAGGTTTTAAGTGACTTTTTACTTTTATATATTAGAAACACATAAAAAAAGTTTTAATTATTATTATTTTTTAAAATCTTTTATATTTGCAGACAATAATTTAGAGAAGTTGTCATGGCAGCTAGTGTGATGTTGCTCAAAATTTATCACCAAAATTTGGTATGTCAGATTCTAAATTACACTTAGAACTTACAGGAGACGACTGTCGCTTGAAAAGTTTTCCTCCTGTGAACATCATTGTGTTAGTGTCAGGGTCAAACAAAACAGCCAGCCGCACCAGCAACACTTCAAACGTACCAGCCTGAAACAGAGAACTGAAATCTTTCAGAGGGAGTAAAATACAACAACATTTGGAATGTACCACTTTGTCTTTCTAAATTATAATTAAAAATCATAAATATTTCAGAGGGATTTAACACTTGAAAAAAAAAAAAAAAGATTTTTAAATGGACCAATTAAAAGTTAACAGTTAAAGAAGTGCTTAGAAACAGCATTTTCTAATACAGAGAACCTGAGGCTGAGGTTGTTTTGTTTTTTTAAAATCTAATTGATGTTCAAATCATTAATTAGTAAAAAATACAAAATAATTTTCATAAATTTGTTTATGGGATCAATTAAAAAGGGTTAGTTGATTCTGGTACAAATATCAACATCTATCACTAATCAAATTAATTTTTTTATTTCTGCATTCTCAGAATAACACTTCTGGTGAACAAGTCTGATATTAAATGTACAAATAAATTATTAAAATATTTCCAAGGGTGTGAAAAACAAAAGCCAATAAACAAACCTTGAGTAATGTGACCTGGTCATCCTGGTTGAGAAGAATAAAACCAGGAATTCCTCTTGCAAAATCCACCACAGATTTTATAGCTGGAGTGAAACTCTCTGAATAGTCTGACCAATCATTTTTGTTATTAGTTGATTCCATACAAATCTGATTGTTCAGTGGACATGCCTGGAAAATAAAAACAGATTAATATATATATATATATTTATCTTAGATCAAGAGATTACAATTAACAAAATAATCATAATAAAGATAAACAGAATGACATCTGAATCATGTTTTTTCTAAACACTAATCAGTCTGCTTTTGAACCCTTTTCTGAAAACAACATCTCTTAAAAAAGCTCAATCAGAAATCTTTTATTATTATTTTTTTTTTAAGGAAAACATAATTTACTTTTATTTTATTCATTGATTTCTATTTTATTCACTTCTCAATTTTATTTTTATATTCTATAAAAGGTAACTCTTACCATGTGTGCTGGGCAGTTGACAAACTCTCCAGTCTGGAGGGCAGCTTCTCTCATCTGATGCACACGAGCAATAGGGAACTCACAGGTGAGTCGATGAGCATTGATTACTGACTGAATTACATCAAGCTCACTCTGTAAAACATTGAACAGTGCCATCGTCTGTGACTGTGCATTTACTTTCTGCATCTGCTCAATAATTCGTGCTTTCTCCTTCTTTGGCACACGCCCAAACCGCACCGCTACAATTCAAAAACACTTTTAATTAATTCTTTCACATCCAGCTTGACAATAAAAAGACAACATCATCATAGAACCAAATAAATCCATCATTTTGCTAGCTTACTTTCAACTGAAAATTTAAGAAAACATATAATCAAACACATGTAAAAGCTCTCTCTCTCTCTCTCTCTCTCTCTCTCTCTCTCTCTCTCTCTCTCTCTCTCTCTCTCTGTCTCTCTCTCTCTCTCTCTCTCTCTCTCTCTCTCTCTCTCTCTCTCTCAAAGTAAACTGCTTTACATACCATCTCTTGACATTCCAACTGAAATACATTTCTTAAGTCTGAAAAAGAAATTATTTACTTATTTAATAAATTTATACACAAGGTTATATAAATTAGCTGTGATATTAAGAAATCATACACACATTATCCAGAAAGCAGTAACAATGACAAATTTGTTTGTAAAGACAAATCTTTAAAGTTAAATCATTTATTGTTGATTTTTTGGCAGTTTACTATTTATCAGTACCAATGATATATTGTGATATAACTGCACGTCTTGCCGAATATAACAGAAGTTACAGGTATTCACATAAAAAACACATTAATCAGTACAAAATGTCTCATGCAGATATAATGTGAGGTATAGTGAAAATGCTGATAAATGTCATTACCCTATTTTCTTTTCAATTTATTATTACAGAGATATTTTTAACCCAAACCAAAGTTATTTTGTGTGAGCAACTTTCATATTAAAACATAAATATCTCTATATACTGTTACAGCTTTTTATTATTTCCCTATATTATTATTAATATTAATATTATTACTATTTTGAAATATTATTATTTATACTACTAGTTTCCAAACAACTAATTACAATACTAACAGTGGTTTATTAATAATGTCACATTATTATTATATAAAATATTAACTTCTGAACAATAAATTGCAATAATAAAAGTGGTTTTTAAGTTATATTGTTATTATGTAAAATATTAATTTCCTAACAACAAACCTGCAATATTGGCAGCGGTTTCGGTTTACTCTCATAATGTTACATTGTTGATTTTTTAAACATGGACGATACTGAATTTTCTGCTGAATACTTCGTCGGAAAAAACCCTGTAAACAAAATACAACATCACACTTTTAAATATTATGTATATATAATTTTTTGATAATGTAGTGAATACACAAGCAAACATGTTCACCAAAAGAGATGTAGATTAATAGAATAAAGGAGACAGAAAATTAATTTCTGAATCATAAGTAATATTTTTAGTTTTTGAGTTAGCATAATTTCATTCATCCACTGATTTTGTGCAGTTATCTCCCTTCATCAATACCTATAAAATATTATTGTTCTTTATGACTAATTCTAATTTGTCAAATTCGTATTTAAGTATAGATAATAAATAGTTGAAGTTTAAGATAATACTTATTAAACTGTGATAAAATGTAAGAAAATTTTAAAAATTTTACCTTGCACCCCTCGCAGGCATGAACTCCGTAATGAAACCCACTTGCCTTGTCCCCACACACTCGACACAACACAGTCTCTCCATCAAACTCTGAAAACATTAAACATCAAGGAATGATTGGAAGAAGTCTCATTTAATAAGAGGTTACAGTCACATTGATTCAGTAAATTGATCACTCTAAAATGAATCAATTCTGTTACAGACAAATTGAGTTTGCTTTATTACTTATCTATGTTTGTTAACATTTTTAAAACTTGGGTTGTTTTATTATATCCAAGCTATATATTTGCAGCTCCTATCATGCTTGTACAGGCTTTCCATCTCAATTTATACAAAACACACTTGGTGAAACAATGTAAAATATTTCATACAGAATTAACAAAAATTAAAATACACAATACAAAATAACCCTTTATTCACATACAGCACATCCTTAACAAGAAATATATAAATGAATTACTTTTAAGTGTCATCATCATCATATATGTATGTATGTATGTATGTATGTATGTATGTATGTATGTATGTGTGTGTATGTATATATATCTACTGTCTATATTAGTTATATATACTTCAAAATAATTCAGTTGGACACGCACACACTCTAAAATGAAAAAGTATTTACAGATATACATTATAAAAATAAAATATGTTGATTAAAATATATATATATATATATATATAAAATAACAAAAAATAATGTATAAATATACAAACACACAAACAAAATAGCATTTTTATAAGTATATAAAATATATAACAACAGGTACATATGACAACTAAAAATTAAATAATAATGTTCAAATATACACAAAAATCTCTTTAATTTATTAGTTATCTCAGATATGCTTTAAGAGTTAACCTATCGGTAATAATGGTTGCCTGTGAACAGTGAGATGTCATGATGACATATTTTGTCAAAGACATACTTTAACCTACACAGTGACCCAATTTTTATCATTCCCTCGTAATGCTCAGTAGATCAAATTATATACAAATTATTTTCTCTTTTTAAAAATGTATTACTGCACACTTGAGAAAAATAGAAAGAAATTTTTCCTTAAAAATATAATAAGGCAAAGATATTACAGCCTTATTCTTTTGCTTAGGGTTAACAGATAATTCCATAATTTAGTTAATCCACTTAAAAATCACACAAACTTATATCAATAAAGGTACATGCTCTATTTGCATGATTTCACACATAGAGTGTCAGCCAGAAGCTATCTTCCTGAGAACAATATTCACAGTTATGACTGATTATGTTGCTCAGTGGTAGAGGTTTGGTCAGTATGTAGCATCAGTGCTATTTCTCATTCCAGCTGATGCTCAACAGCTGTTTTACATATGTACTGCTCTGTCTCTGAGATGGTGCAAGTAAAAGATGTTGCTGATTGGAAAAAGTAGCCTATGTTTCCTCTCTCGTTATCTGAATGATCCATTGCTAAATGTCCAACACCATGTAACCATAAATAAAACATGCTGAGTTTACTAATATGTATATATATGTGTGTGTGTGTGTGTGTGTGTGTGTGTGTGTGTGTGTGTGTGTGTTCAGTAATCATATATAAAGTAATTTTTAAAACTCATTATTATTGTTGGTGGTGTTGTTGTTGTTATTCATAATGAATCCTTAGAAGAAAAAAAATTAAAAAATAAAGAAAAAAAAAATTTTGCATCAATAAATTCTAAAACCTATTTTAAAACATTATTCTTTATTTTCTTATAACTTTCCTGAAAAAGTCCTTCCAAAACTCTAAAAAAAAACTTATTTTACAACATCCCCACTTTTAGCCTATTTTAATTTCCTTTCATCCCCCCAAGCTGCTTCTCCCACCAGACAATCACAGCTCATCTACTGTCTCCTGTCTGGCTTTTGGTTGTCAATGGCTTTTTTTTTCACTTGTGATTGCATAAAGTACAGCAGATCTCTTAATTTGACATATCCCAGCATGCAGTGCAATCAAACTAGGTCAGTGGTGCAGACAACTTTAAAATGTCTTACATAACACATTCTGCCCCTGTAACCACAGGACTCAATCCTGATCAGGTTTGTTATGTACTTATTTAAATAAGTGACCCACTCCTCCAAGACTTGAATGAAAAAATTAAAATTTTCTATTTACAGTTATAAAAATTCTTATATATGTTTTATTTTCAACTTTATATATGAGCAGCTGTTGACAACAGTAGCCAAGATAATAGTATCTGTGTAAAAATAATGTAGCTTCAGGCAACAAAGACAAACACAGACACACATACATGAACAAACATGTCTTATCTAAATACAATTACGGACCAAAAACTTAAATAATAGTAGTAGTAGTAGTAGTAGCAACAGCAGCAGCAATAGTAGCTGAGTGGTGCTGTCATTGTTGTCATCATCATAACAATTATAATCATAATTTGTTTTGAAGGTTTTATTTATTTATCTATTCTTTTATTCTTTGCTGTTTTTTTGTTGTTGTCTTTTTCTCTTTTTCAAAAATAAGAATTAGTTATTAATTAGCATTAAATAAAAGTGTACATATATCAAACATTGAAATATATTAGGTCCTGGAGTGCTTTTTGTTGTTCTTTTTAAATACAACACATTATTTTTTATAATAAAGTTTGAAAATAGTTTTGCTTTTACTCTTAGAATTATTGTTTTTATCAACAGCAAAATTAGTCATATTCCTCCTCCTTACCCCTTTTTTAATTTTTTATTTATTAAGAAAACATTTTTTTTTTTTTTTTTTTTTTAAAATAAAGAAACAAAGAATAAGAGGAAGAAAAACAAAGCAGATATTTGTAACAAAACTGTTTTAAACTGAAATGGAAATTTCTTAATAATATTTATATGAAGAATAAAATCTCAATTTTACATGAAAAACAATTTCTTTTGACTCTAAAATGACCCAAATGGCTATGTGCCTAGAGTAACCTCCCCTTACCCTGGCCGGGTCACTCTACTAGAGGTCATTATGGACTGTAGTAATGTTATTGACTGGATCTACTGACTTGACCCGGTCATAACCCCAGAGGCAGGCCAAACCATTAAACATGGGCTGTTTGTTTGTTAAACTAGGACATCTCTGCAAGGCTCTGTTTAGGTGCAACAGCTGCAGCAGTAGTAAACAGCGTGTGATTTGACCCTGGAGTAAAACGAACAATAACAACATTTTTGTTTTTCTCAGAATATTTTAGACAAAGAGTGAAATAAAAATGTTCTACATGGGCTGAATCTGATTAAATTTAATTAACTTAGTGTTAAAGTGGATTTTATTTTTACTTTTATATACAGGTGTATCAGAATACAGTTCAGTCCTATTTTGTCTGAAGAGCATATAAGAAAATTTATTATATTATTTAAATATTTATTTTAAACTGATCTTGTTTTTCAACATTTAATACTACCTAAAAATATAACAAATTTGTGAAAACATAATAAATTAATTTTATTCTTTTTAAAATTTACACTCATAAGTTTTTGTTAATTTGTTTTAAATAATGATTATAATGAAAACTATTATATCAAAAATCATGAAGCATTGTTTGTATTGAAGGTATGTCAAATACTGAGTTTGAAATTTAACAACTAGTTAATATCTATTACCTGTACCTCTTTTTGGTTCTTTTTTTTTTTTTTTTTTTTTTTGTAAATAAATCAGCTTCACTGCCATTGTAATAGTAAGGTTGACCAGTACAGTTTAACACAATAGATCATCTGTTTTGTTCTGTGTATATCACCTTGTTTTTATCATCATGACAACTGTCCACCTAAAGAAGGCCTCCTGGTAAGGTTCCTAAGAGGTCAGTGGTGTTTTTCTGCTGTGGCCATGAACACAACTGCAAAACTCAATAATTTATAATGGTATCCAGTACAGTGTGTCCAAGTCCATCTGTGCAAGTCTGTATGTGTCTGTACCAACTACATTTAATTATTCAATTCTATGTCCCCACATCATATCTCTTAGTAATATATAATGGTATTTAGAATGTTACTGCATGCTGTCCATGTATCTGTACCAGTAACTTACAGAAATAGTAATTACTAATTACAATGCATTTGTGTGTGTATGTGTGTGTATGTTTAACCAGTGTCTCTATGTATGTATCAATAATGTACAATGGTATTTTGAACAACAGGGCAGTCTGTCCATATGTTTCTACCAGCTATTTATAGTTCTTAAATAAAATGTCTGTATCAATAATATTTAATATACCAGTGTGTCCATATGTATATACATCACATGTATGTATGTTTATTCAGATTAGTTATAAATATACTTTGCCAGTGGTAAAATGTCTCTACCAGTAATCAACAGATAACCAAGTCTTTTGTCTGCAAATTTGAAATTTTTATAGATAAGTAGTTGCTAATTTTTACCATTATCAGTGTTTATGTAAGGAAATGTATATGGATGTATGTGTGTCTGTTCATCTTTGTTTACACACACACACACCACACACATATATATGGTTAATGAATGAATACCTATAGCTGTATAGATATATAAAGATGACTGTAATTTCAACAAATATACATAATGTACTAAATAAATCTTTTAAAATAAATGAACCACTATTACTTTTTGTTTTAAACTTTAAAACAAAAATTCTGTCAGAATAGTATAATAATAATAAAAAAATTAAATTAAACTAACAAAATTCAAAATCAGTTTTTATTATGAATGATACACCAGAGAAGAAACCAAGGTATGTTGTTCAAAAGACTGATATTCATATACTTCATCACCATAAATACAAATGTATCCATTACAATAAGATATCTGCAATCCACCTACATGATGAAGTTAATTAACAACTTGCAGCAACACTAGAAGTATCTATCAGGTCATTGTGCAGTTCTGTAGCAATTTACTTACCAAATCATTACAACGTTTAATCTGTACACAAATTTTTTCTAGGCTCTCAGTTCAATACCCATCAGCAGATATAAATATATATTCTTTTATTTCATTATTTATTTATTATTATTTTTTAATGTAATTTATTTTATTATTTTACATTTTTGTTATTTCAAGTCCTTTTTTTTAATGTGATTAATTTTTGTTATACATTATTTTAAAATTTAATTTTTACTTTTAATTATATTTTATCTAGCAATGGTGGTAGTACTGATAACACTAACCATAGCTTTATTGTAATATAACAGTAATTACAGTAGTTCTTGTAGTAGTTAGTTGTAATAAATGTTGTAGCAGTAACTGTGGCAGTAGATGTTTAACTTCATGAAGCTGCACATAAAGAAAATTCTCATTCTGACAGAAAAGCACACCTGCACATGTAAGGTCAAAGTGAATATTTTAACAAAGGATGCAGCAAGCTCCCCTTCCCCTCCAGTTCACTGACCATTCACCTGACACCAACCTAATAGCATTGTTACCTGATGTATGTTTGACCCTGTGACCCCTGGAACCTCTGACCCTTGTCTGCCATAGGTCATTGCCACTAAATAGCCTTGTAGGTCACAGACAAATTTCACTTTTGTTCTGATGACCATAGATATACTGCTATTGACCAGCTGCCATACTTAGGCCAATGTTGGGGTGGCAGAAGAGATTTTACAGCTGTCATCTAGATGTAACATATGAGAAGAGTTTCATTCTTTTAGAAGTTATTTCCCATTCAAGTCAGATCATGATTTAAATTTTTCATGAAATTAGTTGATGATATATTCAAGCTAAATGAAAACTGTTGCAGGTATCTTCTGAAATTAATATACAATGATCCATATAAAATCATTAAACAAATAATATTTCTCTGGTCATCTAGTGTACCCACAATATACTATATATATATATATATGAGACAAAAAGCACTGTATGAAGTAACAAAAGTTTCATGTTTTGTTTGAGTCAGGGGAAGGATAGCAAAAGTTATTTTCTTCCTTTTATTTCTTAATATTTTTGTCAAATTTAATTTAATTTTTTAATGTCCATAACATTTTCAAATCAAAATAGCATGCCTATTTATTACATATTATGAAATAAAGAAAACAGGAAATGCTAGAAACTGCCATCTCCACTCCTTGGAAATAAATTACTGTTGTCATGAGAACATAACAGACACTAATGTCAGCATCAAACAGTTTTCTAAAACCGACCAATTTATTTTTAATCATTTTAATTTATCTATTCTCCATTTTTGGTTCTTCTCATTTTTTATTTATGTCTGGGTCTGTCTTACCGTATCTTCTTCTAAATGTTTGTACGGGTTTCATTTCTTGCTATTATTCTTCTATCTTTTTTATTTATTTATGTAGAGGTGTATGTTCATTCTAAAACTATAACTGTAACAGTAGATTTGTTATGTGTATGTGTGTGTGATGTACAGGTAAACCTATTCTAGAACTTTGAAGTTGTACAGATAAAAATGTTGTTGTATACAGATGTAACACAGAGGTAAAACTACCACTGTAAATGTGTTATGAACAGGCAACACTGTCATTATGTGTATGTATATCCCTCCAAGTAAATTTCAAAATGTTTATACAGTTGTATCTGCATTTCATAATACCGATAATAATATATTTTACAGCAAACAGAATGACTACTTCAAAACAGTATAAATGTTATTTTTAATTTTAATTTTTGTTTATCAAACATTAGATTAATATATAATAATATACATTAAAAATTCTTTCAGTTTAATTTAATTTTTGAATTGCGACCTTAAATAACAAATAAATAATATATAAAATAATTACAATTTCTTTAATTTTAAGGGAATGTTTCTTTAAAACCAAATACCTTGACCTATATAACAGTTGACAGAAAAACATCTTCTAGAAGAAACCTGTAAAAAGCTGGTAAACATTGGACTAACATTATGTTATTAATTTTTAATGTTTCTTGGTAAATGTATATTATTATTATTATAATTATACAGACTTTGCACTTACTTGTCTTGTTTTCTAAAAACATGTTTTACAAATTTTGGTATAACTTTTTTCTACCTTTGTTTTTTGATTTGCAACATCATTTTTTTTATGACACACTTTTTAAAATTAATAACTTGTCAGTCATAAATTTCTGTTTTTTATTTGAATTTACTTTATTATGATTAATTTTTAAATTTGTATTGTTGTTTTACAGATAGAAACTAGTGCACACAGAAGTGAAGATGTCTGTCAATGTATCATGAGACATGCTTTGACTGGTGCCAGAAGTTTAAAATATCTGACAACTTTTTAGATCAAATTACCTTGAGACTTCAGACATCTTTATTTTATACTATATTTCATGAGCAGATGTATACAGTTTTATACAAATTTAAATATACCCATATATAATTCAATGCAATATACTTGCCATTATAACACATTTGAAATATATATATATAAATTATAATATACAGTTATATATATTATTAATATTATATTTTATATATCACAATGCACGGATATCAGCATTCTTGATTCGTGAATAATATACTCACTATTTAGTCAACAGTGCATTTTGTTGGATATACTAACTTATTATCAACGTAACTATGGCAATAAAATTGATTATTTGCCTTTGGGTAATATTTTGGTGACCTAACAAGCTTACATGAGCAGTCAGCGAGGCGTGACGCATACATCCCAAGTAACATGTACTATTACTTTAATTAGGTCACTAGTTACGTAAGACAGGCAGAAGTATAAATGACCGGCCAGATAGCTAAACAACGAATGTAATTAAAGAAACAAAAGCTTACCTAGGCCTTCCAAACTCGCTTCTTTACCCATCACTGACATAATAAAGTGGCAGTCAAGTCTGGGAAATGTTCTTCAGCTTGTTTAAAACAGGAAGTTTTCTATTAAGTTTCGTCTCCGCTACGACGCCAATTTACCAATTCATAACGTTTTTCGGTTCGAATTCTTCTTGTAAAGTCATAATTCATTTAAAACAACATCCTGTAAACTACTAAAGTTTACACTTGAATTAGGTAATCGTAATTTTCATCAAAGAAAACCACTCTAGAAAAAAAGTTTCCAATTGCTAAGCCGGGGGAAACACGGCGCCGGCGTCCGGTAAAATAGTCCTCCTAGACTGACTCATTCAACTTTCAGTTCCATGTAACGAACCCCACTGCTTGTCGGATCTTTCAGAAACAACCAGCTCTTTTCTTCTTCTTTGCTAGAATAGTCTAAACAAACTAACGTGCTGTGACGGGTCCATATTTACAAGACGACTAGATACGAACGAGTGGGAGAGAGGACATTGTAACTACTCTCGTGAACTCTGAATGACAGACTGACATACATTCTCGTCAAACTATGACCCACATACGAGCGCAAGGTCCCGCATTTTCATTGGCTGTTCATTTATAAAACTTATTCAAAGAATTGGTACCCATATTACATAATCAGAGGCATCCTAACATATTCGTTCTTTTTCCTTTGGTAAAAGGAAAGGTACAGAATGATTAGTAATTCATTACACGGACTAATAATGTTCTGTTGTGAATAAAAAGTATTAGTTCACTGATCGAGGCCCTATGTAGGTCAATTATATTCGACCAATCATAAGTACCGTTACTGCCATGTAAGGCCGGCAACCTAAGAAAATATGCGGCATTCAGAAACTTGTAAACAACTAAAAATAGATTGGGTGTACACACAGTACTCACAGAGTTCATACTGCAGATCCGGGGTAAAACCTTGCTTAGTTTGTCGTGTCTCGCTACAGAGAGAGAGAGAGAGAGAGAGAGAGGTGTGAAACAAATTTAATAGTAAACATTTAAAAATAAAATAAAGATTAATTTTCAGTTTCTCTGTCAGACCACATTAATTTAGAATATGTGTGTATAATTCAAAGAACATCGAAATTATTAATACAGATTTGCAGTTTTTAACAATTATACAACAATGTCTATTTATAAATTTTATTACTTTTATTGGAATTCTTTGTAAACAACAGTGGAAAAACAGGCAGGAAAGGATATATAATTGTTAGCAAATTTTACTGTAATCATAATTCCATAAGCAGTCAGCGAAAATAACATTGCACAAATCTCGTTAAAATATTTACCACAAAAACTTAAATAAAAAATTTAAATCTGAGATATGAAGCTGAATAAAATCGCATATAGATTTAAGTTGTAGACAAATGTGAATTTTGATATGTGTGTTTTTAACACATCAGTGAACATAGACAAATGTGAATCTTTATATGTATATTTTTAACAGATTAGTGAAGTTAGACACATGTGAATCTTTATATGTATATTTTTAACATATCAGTGACCATAGACAAATGTGGATCTTGATATATGTGTTTTTAGCGTATCAGTGACGATGGACAAATGTGGATCTTGATATGTGGTTTTTTAACACATCAGTGAACATGGATATATGTGAATTTTGCTATGTGTATTTTTAACAGATAAGAGAATGTGAATATTGCGATGTGTATTTTGAAATAAATAGGAATATTACTACATGTAGATCAATAAAGATACAAATGTCAGGCAATCTAACAGTTAGCTTCTTGTTGTCATGGAGACAAAATGTATATCTTGTTCTGAAAAGATGGTCTCGTAAACAGTTTGTTGTTTCTGTTATTTTAAATGATATTCCTCATTCGAAAGATTCGGCTTGTTCGAATATCCTGCGAGCCTTTCCGACGAAAAAATAAAAAAAACAACAAAAGAAACTACATATACTTTCTGCTAGTGTTCTGTGTGTGCATATGTATTTATACGTATAAGCTCACCAGTATGTGAGTATGAGTAGAGAGAGAGAGAGAGAGAGAGAGAGAGAGAGAGAGAGAGAGAGAGAGAGAGAGAGAGAGAGAGAGAGAGAGAGTTAATTGTTCGTTTGGTGACTATGACACAGCTATCAGGTTTTGCAGAGAAACAGTCAGACCGACATTTACTTTTATTAATTTTTCACCATTATAAATATAATATATTATCCATTAAATTGTTGGCATTGTAAAGAAATACATATGTATTAAAAACATATATAACATATGCATATACGGACACATATCTGCATATAAAAATTTACACATACATAAAATATACATACAGAGCAATAAAATAGATTTGTCCTTTATTATGTCGACATATCGATAAATGACGACACTGAATGAAATTCATTTTATCAAGCAATCGCCGCATCTCTATTAACTAAAAGCATGTCAACAATGTATTTGAAAGCAGCCTGCTCGTTCATTAAAGAATCAATATTTCTCCAGTTCAGGCAGAGTTTAATTTATGCAATCAGCCACATTACTATCGTATACTCGTGGTTTTCTCTCGAATGTTTGTATTGATCTCAGATTGTCGACTGAAACGTTTCCGCTGATGTCGCCGTGTTCATCACACATCTTTCATATAGTTTTTTTATGCATTTTGTATATTTAAGATGTATCTGTTTTATCTGTTAATAGTAAAAATGTTACTAATTAGAAACTAAGCTATCTTTGCTGCTAATAAACAACTAAACAATCTTTGTTAATAATAAAGATTTAAGTAATCGTTACTATTAATAATAAATGTTAAATAATATTTGCTCATAACAAAACACTAAATATTCACATTATTATGATGCTCGTTCTTATGCACGAGGTAGTACGCAAGGGTGTGGCAGAGGTGCGTATGCACCCCCAGAGTCTGCCGAGGTCCGCCCGAGAATGTGTAAAAACAAAATAATCAAAAATTAAAAACTTTCCGACTGGCAGTGGCGGGCCTACAGTTTTAGGGCCATGAAACTTGAACTGTTTTGGGGCCCTTTGCAAGCATCAACCAGGCCTGAGTAACCACTGTCAACGTCTTCATAGGGTTGATCCAGGACAGATCATCATACGTTTTTTAACAATTTAACCGTGACAGATTTGGATTAAAAGTTTTAAGTGAATTGAATTCGCTTCTGTGAACCTTTTGGTTTACGGGCACTGAAGTTTAAGCTTATTAAGTTCACAATAGATCCGCTCCTGTATGAAGTTTTTGCAGTTATGGCGGGTCCAAAGTCATAATATGTAGTTAACCAATGTCGTTAATTTAACCGCTGATTCGTTCTGATATACACCAACTTAATTATTTCCCTTGCCAATTTACATCCCAGAATGAAGGAAAAGCATCTTCTGCATTCTAGCTTTTAAAAATTTTCATTGGTGGAACCCTGCTAACAACTTATACCTCTCTAAATAAAGTTCTGCGTACAGGCCTGCATAAAGAATGCATGGACGCCTATTGCTATCTACGCGTATATATGTGAGTAGAAAAATTCTTATTGTTTTATTAAATTATCAGCAATGCAAAAAAACCAGAAATAATTTTCTTTTGCCCAACGTGGTTAACAACGTGGACAACAATATCAGAAAACAAAAAAAAAACATAGTTCAGGACACCAAGAAGTGCTAACAGTGTTAGGTCTAACGTGTTTGTTTCACTACGCTGATTTCATTCAAACGACGTTTTCCGAGGACTACAACTAACTGTCCGCCAAACAGCACGAGGCGGACTGGAACGAAAGCAAGGACAGGTCGTGCTAGGGCATTGGGCCAAATGGCTCATACACAGCAAATTCTTATTTATTTATTACCAGGTAAAATAGACAGACCAAAATGAACTAGGACAGATGTTTACATAAATTATCTATGTTTGATTTGTTATATGAAGGAACGGTTTGAATATAGTTTGAATCTTCCGCGTTATTGTTTTATTTTATTATTCCCCTTCCCCACAACTTAAACTTATTAAAAACAAATTAACAGAACATCTAAAATAATTTTGGTTGCAACTATTTCATTCATAGTCGCGACGTCATCGTGTACACGGATTAAGTAAATCTATGTCTCTTCACTTGTCAGGAAAATAGTAACAGTGTAGAAGTGTTTAGTTATAATGTATGATTAAGGGTATTTGTATAAGTAACAATAATCTAATTTTTTTAATTTATATTAGCATATTAATAAACGCGCTCATTAACAGAAATTATTTTGACTAAGATAATGACGGATAATTGACACTTTAAAAGCATAAATGTACAAGACAAACCTAATATTTTTCCTTACATCTATATACAGGAAGCTATAAAAGTTTATTTTCATGGAAGTTTTAACTCAAGAGCATTGTTAAGAGAACACATAAAAGCCAACTTTTACAGCAACAAGTTTCTCGTACAAATGTGGTTAAAAAAATCAACAATAATTAAATAAATGAATAAATAAATAAATAATGGCAGGTCGCCGAAAATAAAAATAAAAAGCATAAATAGCTTTATTAGACCATTTCCTCGTATCACCATAGATTATACTTTAATGCAACAGGATATAAGAAAACGTTTTATCTCATATAGAAATATAAATACACACACGCACATACATATATATATATATATATATGTGTGTGTTTGAGTGTTTTTTGGTGTGTTATTGTTTTTTTGTTATTTACATATTTTAAATAAAAACATATTTTCGTGATAATGAATTGTAATAAAGAAGATGGCTGTATATGAGACACCCCCTCACACTGAAATGATAAGACAAAGCAGAGATGACAAGAATAAACAGCTTAACTCAGTCAGTACTTCGCTTTGTCACACAGTTATGTAAGTCACGGCATCCGTCAGTCCGCGCTCTCTCTTCAACAAGTTAAACTGGCGCAGGTCAGCACCGGTCATTCTGTAATTCGGCCACAACAACACTTTGATTGACCGCAATCGCATCGTTCTCTGACTGCAGGTACCCGTATGTAAGTAGGCAGAGAAATGAAAAAAATTACAGTGCACATTGTTGGAATGTTCTATAAATTAATATTTAACAGAAATGGGTTGGACGGGGATATTGTTCATTATTACACTTTCGTTTTTATTGATCATACGTCTTATCACACCATAACTTTAAATCAAGAACTACTATAACAAGCGTGACACGTGTGTGTGTGTGTGTGTGTGTGTGTGTGTGTGTGTGTGTGTATCATTCTGTTTATCTCTCTGTGTAACTACCCATCTATCTATATGTCTGTCTGTCTGTGTATGTCTGCCTGTCTATCTTCTATCCATCCATCCCCTCTCTCTGCTGTCAACTTATCTACGTTATTTTTTTTCTTCATTTCCATCTATTCTTTTCTATTTATCTATATCTATTTATCTGTACTATATTTATTTATTTAAACATACACATGTTGGTGTCTGTCTATCTGTCATGCCTCTCAGGAAAATGAAGTTTTTACCTTATTATCGATGATATTCAAATGAACTATATTTAACCACAATTACCTGATCATCTAAACTATGGAAAATTCCTGTTTGAATTCACGACAGAACGATTCCCTTTTATACTCGTTAACATCATACAGTTACCAACACCTGTCCGGTTAACAATAAATGACGTCACGGGTTGCCACTTGTCGTAATAATGTTTGACATTGCTTATCTACTGCAGTGGGAGGAATCAATACATTCAAAATTACATGTATAGATTTGTCTTTCATCTGTATGAATGTGTATATTTATGCGTTTGTAGATGTATCTTTACATACATACAAATATACATCATACAAACTTGCATACATACATACATACATACATACATACATAAATACATGAATGCATACGAGTAAAATAATGATTTCTAATTTGTGAAGGTAACATGTCTTTATTGTCTCGACAAAACAGTTTCGAATAAAATTGGTATTTGTACCTAAAAAATATAGTTGATAAGTTCAGTGCACGTAGAGAGAGTAAATCAACGATACAGTTGTACACGACTGCCTAAGCTGACCTCTTTAAATCCGTGTTCATCAACACCACTGCCACACCAATAGTGACGTGGCCTAATTAATATTCATGAGCCGTGGTACAGTTTCCAGCTAAACTGCGCCCGTATCAAGTTGTTTTGATGTCCAGTGTCCATGTTTACGTCCTTGAACTCACGAGGAACAGAAAGGGAAACTGGTTCCACAATAAGATCGGAATTCGAAAATAAATAAATAACTATATAAACAAGAAGAAAAAAAAAAAAAAAAAAAAAAAAAAAAGAAAAGAAACCCACATAGTTAATAAATAAGTAAATAAATAAATAAATAAATAAATAATACTAATACTATTAATAAATAAATTAAAAATAAAATTAAAAAAAATAATAATAAAATAAAAAGAAAAAACATAAAATAAAAATAGGAATGAGTGAATGGGGCATATTTTCTTAGATTATCACTGAAAGTTTGTAAGATCGCGACATGTCCCATCACCCAAAATGTAAAAGGTAAAAACAATACAGCCATATGTACAAATCGGTATAAACATAATTATAAAAATATTAATTTAAAATAATAATAATAATAATAATAATAATAATAATAATATAGTTGTGGTGGTTGTTACCGTGTTAATAGTAATAGTAGTAGCAGTATTAGTAGTAATAGTAACATTAGTACTAATAGTAAATAGTAATAATAGTAGTAGCGGCAGTAAAACAACAAGAAGCACAATAATAATAAATTATGCAGCATTCAAAAGAAGTAAAGTGTAATTACTGGTGTGTTTCAGTAAGTGCGTACTTCTGCTGATATTTTTAGAATTTCACTGAGATGTTAAGTATTTATTTATTAAAATAAAATCTTTCATACCCAAGCGTATCCGAAGCACAAAAGCTGTTGGCCCCTTGTTGAACTTACCGATGACCAGTACGCATGTGCATATTGCGAACTGATGGCAGTAGATGGCTGAATCAACGAGATAAAAAGAGACTTTATGAGAACAGAAGTTAAATAATTTTATACGTATACATACATACATACATACATAGATAATTGATTGATATAGATTTATATTACAAAATAAAATTTAATAAATAAATAAATAATATAAATTAAGATAATTAGCTGCATATTAATTAATCAATATTAAATCCTTTACAAATAATGAAGACATTGAAAAACTAGTATTTAATCATAATAATTAGTAACAGATGCATGTTTGTATGTACGTACGTGCGTACGTTATATGTATATGTTTGTATGTTTGTACGTTCGTATCAACGTATGTTTTCGTGATCGTTTATGTATTTTACACACATGCACACACATGCATGTATTTGTGTGTGGATCTACATATACTCTATTTATCTATCTATCTATAATTTACGTGGGTGTATGCATGCATGTGGGGGCGCGTGTGCTGTGGTAAAGACACAGACAATCAGTGAGGACTGGTTGCTGATAAATGTATATCTGCGTGAAATTCTGAGGGTGAGTGTTGATACGTTCGTACATGTGTCTCAGTCAGTCTGTGTGTGTCTGATTTGCAGTTTCACTGGGCTAATGACTGTTTACTCTGAAATAATTAAGTCATTCTCTGACCCTCTCAACACTTGTTTATGCCAACACGTGTAATCGTCCTCCTGCATGAGCCATTATTTCAGACCAGATCAACACGCTTTTAACACGCTGATATATCGGAACTACACGGTCTCAAGCCAGGACAATGCGCTGTGACCTCGATGCAGGCCTATTTGTGACCCAGTTAATGCGCGTGGGGGTTCTGACATGCGCAGTAGTTGTTTACATGTTGTTTTGACCTTTTGCCATGTATCACATTGATTTGAGGTCACGGCTGGAGCATCGCTCAACCGTCAATATGTTCTGGTTAAAATGATTTTCTTTTTCTTTCAATCCTTCTTTTCACCTATTTCTTTTTTACCTTACAAAGTTAAAAGGAATTTTATATTGGCACCAAAAATACAAGAAGTAGGTCTGTGTATAATTATGGTTTACAGTGTATATAAAATTATAAATAATTAATCTCATTTTGGAGGATTATAAACCCTATAAAGTAGATAATGTCTGCTGAAACTATGTGAGAACATTAAGACAATATCGTATAGTATTGTGATGGAACCTCATTAGTGCCTCTTTGCAAGACCTTTTTAATTGTAATTTGGTTTTCTTTGTAGTGAATTATAGAATATTCACAAAATCTTCATTTTTATATATCCAGGTAAAGCAGAATGTCTGCTACCTGTTATCTTAAATATCTTATTATATTACGTTAATATTTATTTAGCTATCTTGTATAATCCTGTTTATAATTTATATTTGTACAGGTCTTAACCGTTTATCTAATTAATGACAGAAAATGGGGCTAAATACACAAAAACTAAAGAGCAGAGCGTATGCAGATGTACAGGTCTCTTTAGAAGCTGTATTATATAATTAGGGGAAATTTCGTTATTTAATAAACTAGGAAACACTGAGGTTTAACAAACTCAAAATTGGCATTAAAAGTTGCAAAGTAAATTCAGAAAGGCTGTCTGCAGAGGTGTAGACTGAACACCCGAGCGATCGGTATATGAGTAGCGGCACGCGTTTTGAACGGGATCTCTTTGATCGGTGCCCTTCTTGAGAGTCTTTGTCTGTGCGCCGTCTGTACAAGACAAAGGAAAACGCAGACAATGGTAAATATGTTTTAATGTTTTGTATATGTAACATACATATTGAATAATTTAAGATAGCTAAATCTATTACTGTTGAATTTTTATGATGATATTCTGTGGTACATTTAAGGTTAACCCACTTAATGTATTTTAATAATTAAAAAGAGTATTTAGAACGATCAAGTAACCAACTGGTCTGAATTAGTTTTGTATTATTTGTCAACACTGTTTGCTTTGATAACCTATCGTCGAATCGCACGATTTAACTATATAACTATATATTACCCTTTAGGGTTAATTTGTGCAAACTACATATATATATACATCCTTAAATTTTTATATATAAAACAATTATCCATACTGAATTCGTGTCTGTGTTATTGTTCTCTAGTGGATACAGAATAGTCATTTGGTAGCTTAAGCTGTCTCAGATAATTATTAACTTGTCACGTGACGCTATTATAATCTGTCATCCTTTAGACGGGACGAGACAAATTTTAGGTATTAGTACATTCAGACTAGTCATCCTGACAAGTATATTATATTATGGTATGGTATAGTATAGTTTAATTTAGTACAATATAGTATAGCAGATGAACTAGTATTATTGTTTGAAGCGTTTAAATACTTAAATAATATTACTAATCGATCGCAAATAATATTTATTTATTTACATATTTTTATTAATTTATTTACTTCTTTGATTGTTTATCTCTAATATTAAGAAATAATAATAGGAATAGTTATAAAAATACTGATATTAAGAAATTTCTAGTTCTTAAAACGTGGTTTTCTTTATTGCAAACAGTATCTACTGGTAGACGGGTTAACTGATGAAATAAATGCGTCATTCGCTGAACTGGCTGTTAAAATATAATATTTATTATCGACCTTTACGACAATAAATATTGTTAAACAAATATTTCAAGTCTTGGATATAAATGGTAGAATGAATGCCACAAACTCGGAATTTTTGTTGTTTCTGATGTTAACCAATACTATGTAGTGTATCAAGATGGCGCATCACATTGAAATCTGGGATATCTCATGCAAATCGATACTGTCGGTGAACAGCTAATTTTGGTAACGTCTCTCTGTTATCTTTACTTAACTGTCGTTGCAGTATTTACAAAAATATTACGAAATAATGACATCAAGATTATTTGTGATTTATTTTATTGTTTAACTGATTGTATTCCTTGCTATTTGTTTTGGTTTCAAAAAATGAGAGTTAAATATGTAATAAAGCATTACATTTAGCAAGTAATGGTTAGCAGAAAGAGAAGAATTAATCAAAGAAACAACAATCTTTAGATCTCTCTCTCTCTCTCTCTCTCTCTCTCTCTCTCTCTCTCTCTCTCTCTCTCTCTCTCTCTCGTTAGTGGAGCAGCGTGATAAAACTGGACTTACTTAAAAATTAAACTGTAGTTGATTCGTTCATGCTTTTCCCGTTCCAAAATTTCCTTTACCTCTGTTTAACGTCACCCAGGCAGCGGCAGAAGCGGTTTACTATTTAATGTTACATTAACATTTTATTTATTTATGTATTTTTTTACCTTCGATTGAGCTAGCAAATATATAAATATATATCATTTTAATTCTTGCATAGTAAAACAAATGTATTTATAATTAATATGTATATATGTATGAGTGTATGTGTATGTATATATTGATTTTTGTCGTAATTTATAAGAATTTTATCATTGAATACATATTTTATGAATGAATGAATTCGACAGAATGATTATGTTATGTTAATTACATGTATAAGCTGCTGTCAACAAACAGAACAGAATATATTTCGGAAATACATAATCTAGTCTTTGAAAACCACTCATCACAAGGCTTTTGTAGCGGAAACAGAAGAGTGGGCACTGAAACAGACAGACATTGGGATTCGTGCCGGCGCTTTTGTCAGTCTAGTAAACAGAATACATGGTGTCGTATCATTGTTCATGTAACAAAATCGTTATACGTATCGTATGTTATCAACTGAATACTACGTTATTTTACTTTCTAGCTTCGACATTTCCTAAAGGGAGATAATTCTCATTTACATAAAAAGCGAATTTGTCATGTAGAGAAAATTATGAATATTTTTACATAATCGAAATCTAAAGATTATTTGTGATTTATTTTATTGTTTAACTGATTTTATTCCTTGCTATTTGTTTTGGTTAAAAAAAAGAGAGAGTTAAATATGTAATAAAGCATTACATTTAGCAAGTAATGGTTAGCAGAAAGAGAAGAATTAATCAAAGAAACAACAAAAGCCTTGTGATGAGTGGTTATCAAAGACTAGATGATAAAATTCATTATAAAAATTATTCAATGATAAAACTTATAAATTACGACAAAAATCAATATATACACACACATACACTCATACATATATACATATTAATTATAAATACATTTGTTTTTATGCAAGAATTAAAATGATATATATTTATATATTTGCTAGCTCAATCGAAGGTAAAAAAATACATAAATAAATAAAATGTTAATGTAACATTAAATAGTAAACCGCTTCTGCCGCTGCCTGGGTGACGTTAAACAGAGGTAAAGGAAATTTTGGAACGGGAAAAGCATGAACGGATCAACTACAGTTTAATTTTTAAGTAAGTCCAGTTTTATCACGCTGCTCCACTAACGAGAGAGAGAGAGAGAGAGAGAGAGAGAGAGAGAGAGAGAGAGAGAGAGAGAGAGAGAGAGAGAGAGAGTAAATATAAACATAATCAGGTAGACAGCCATCCAGACAGACAAACCATTAGCAACCGATTAATGAAATATTGCTTGCAATTTTTATAAAATTTATAATAATAATAATAATAATAATAATAATAATAATAATAATAATAATAATAATAGATATAGTAGTGGTTGTAATCGTAGTAGTAGTATACTAGCGAGGAAACTAAAGAAATCGATTTTATGATGCAACACTGAGCCGCACAACAATTCAAATTATGCTTGGACCAGTATAAAACAAATTGTGCTTACAACACTACTAGTCATTCTACTGACGTTGTACTTACTTAACAGTCAAACTGCATAGGAAGTCAGGGGCATCTAAATATTATTATTATTATTATTATTATCATTATTATATTGTCCTGTGCCATATTTCATTATCTTTATAGTCAAAATCAGTATTTACAACAACAACAACAATAATAAAAGAAGATGTAGAACAAGAACAAGACGTATAGTTAAGAATTCGAACATCAACGACGATAAGAAGTAAAACGAATTAAAAAATTAGAACAATAGAAATAACAACCCCGACAAGGGGAAAATAACTACACAATAGAAATACAAGAACAGAAATAGCAAGAAAAGTAAATACAAAAAAACAACAACCTAACAACAAACAAACAAAAAAATCCACCCAATAATAATAATAAAACTAAAGACTACGGAAAAGAACGCAACAAAAACATGAAGAAAACGAATTTAAGGAGAACAATTTATATAGAATTAAAAAAATATAACGAGAACACAGATAAACAAAAGCAATAAAATGTAATAATAAAACAACAATAAGAATAAGAAAAAAAGATATAAATGTATTCAGATCAGAGAAGACAAAGTGAAGAAAGTCGAAAAGAAACAGAATGAACATTAAGTTAAAACACAGACGAAATCGGTTAATAACAAATATGAGATACATATTTAGCACTAACGTGAGCGTCATGGTAAGAAAAATAAATAGGTAAAATCTTATAAAATAGGACAAAAATAAAGTAACTTTCCTCGTCTAAGAAAAGTAATTTTACTTTAAATAGATTAGAATAAATAGACTAGAATAAAATATAGTATAATTAAAAAGCCCCAAAAAAAAAAAAAAAAAAAAAAACAGATAAAAAAAAAAAAAAGATTGTGTGTGTGTATATATATATATATAGAGAGAGATTTTTTTTTATAAAAGATTAAAAATGTGTTCAAATCTAATACTTTTGACATTATAATGTTATTTTAAATATCAGAAATAATAAATAGCGAAGAAAAAAAGAAAAAAAAAAAAAAGAATGAGAGATAAAAATATACAGTTTTTAAATTAACTATTGATTTTCTGACAGTCTAAAAAAAGGAATAGGTTTAATCACCATTATCCTTTGAGACTTTCTCTCTCTCACTTCGTCGTTTCTAATAAAGTTGTTTTTGTTATACTCCCACTAACCTATATTTGCTTGTCTATAACACTAACCGAAAATATTATAATTTTCCAGTTGTCTCCCTTACATAGATGACATGAACAGAGCACGTCTATAAATTAAGAAGGGCCTGTGCTATTGGGGTTATTGGTCTGCCCTAGTGGCCTATATCCCGAAATAACGTGTTACGTGGTTTGACATGAACGCAGTTTCAGTACACATCTTAAGTAGAGCTTGTTTGTAACAGTAATTTTCATTGGTTGAACGACGAAAGCTAGCACAAGCTGAATGAAAAATGTTTTACTTCGACCTTGTTTATTACGTGGGCTTCACAAAACGAATTAAAAAATACAAGTAAAATTCCACTGGATTTTCAATAAATATTCCAGGTTTTATTCTGAGGGAACCAGTTTAAACAGATGAATGTTACATTTAAAATAATACACAATAGAGGGCCTTTTTCTGAAGATAATTTTCCAGATTGGGGGTAAATGTAAACGAAAGTGTATTTGGTTTTAAAATAGATTTGTCTCTATGAATCAGTCTAAAAAGACAACATTGTAGTCATAGGTATTTTAAAATCTAATTGCATGTGTTACGCATTCAGTGTGCATAATAGACGGGTCTATTAATGCTTTCGTTCTTTTTCTCTCTCTTTTTAATTTTAAACCAAACTTAATTATCTTTCTTTTTGTTTTTGAGTTGGTCCTTATGTCTGAAAAGCAGATCAACAGTCATTTAGCTATTTCTAATTATGAAAAGACAATTCTCAATACTAAATTGTAATTTATATCCGAACTCCCCCCAAAACAAGAAGAAGAAGAAAACAAAAACACACAAAAACATATATCAACATATACAAAGTGAGTGAAACTGATAGGCAATTACCTAGAGGATCTGGTGTTTTACTTACTTCTTTCCTAATGTGTGTGTGTGTGTGTGTGTGTGTGTGTGTGTGTGTGTGCGTGCGCGCGTCAATCTTCGATAATTTCAGATGGAAGGGGTCTGAAAAAGCAGCTTGAATTTCTTGATTTGTACCCATAATGCAGTAGTCATGTTTGTTATGTTTTAACATTAAAACATAAAGTTCATTTCAGTTTTCAGTTTTCAAACGTTTAAAAAATGGTTACGAACAAAAACTAACGCATGCACCCGGTGACGTCATATAATATTATCTCCCTTATTCCGGTTCCCCTAAACATTGTAAACTGTAACAATGTTAACCATAGCACCATTTATATACAACAATGTTGAAATTAAAAATCTCAATTTTCTCTTATTCTTTTAACAAATTAATTCTAGCATACATAGATCACGAGTTATGAAAAAAAAAGAATTACACAAGGACTTTATAAAAATCTTTTATATTAGTACACATTACTACATCTGATAACAAATGTAACTGATGTTTACACCTTACAGATTTATTTCCCCTTATGTCTGATGTGAAATTCATTTTCTCATTTAAAAAAAATTCTGGATGCTAGGAAAATCTCTCTTGATCAAAGTAAGACATTTGCATATGTATGCATGTTCACATATAAAATGGGTATAACATGAATAATTTTAAAAAATGCATACCTGCATGGATTGTACAATGCTCACCTGAATGATCATTTTTTATTCAGATGTGAAAATGTTATTTATGTATGTGCATTTTTAAAATATTGTGGCTAAACAAAAAATATTACACCCAGGAAAAAATCAACTTGGGATTAAATTTCAATAAAGGTCATCTCAAGTGTGGTGTGTCACTCAGGGTCAAAAGGACCAATATTTCCAAGCTAAACAAAAATGGCAGATTTGGTATCCTTTATCAATATGATATGAGGGTTCACCCATTTTGGCAAAAAATGTTAAAATAATAACTGGTCTGATTGAAAAATTTGGTGCTGTGGGAAAAAAAAAAAAAATCATTTGGATTTGACAGGGAATTTCATTTGGATTTCATAGAAAGTTAATTTAAGATCCAATCCATTGAACAAGAAAAACACGACTTTGGTTGATGATGTTTTGTCAGATGCTGAATGAGACACTGATGACTTTCTGTTTCACAGTGTTTCATTTAACAAGTTCTCTTGAGACGTTCATAACTTTCTGCTTGGCGACTTTTCATCATTTTATAACTTCTCATTTGATGAGGAAATATAGTATAATAGAATAACTAATCCTATACTCAAAGCCTCAAGTAATAACTGCATTTTCTCCAAATGTAGGAACCTGAAATTATGTTATTAAGTTCATGTGGCAGACACTAAACAAAATTTAAAAATCTAATTAACTGACATGTATGAATGTATGTATATTTAATCATTGTGTTTGTGTGTCCATATTACATATAAACTGAATTAATTTTTATTTACAATAATGCTATATTGGTGTGTGTGTGTGTGTGTGTTTGTGTGTGTCCATATTACATATAAACTGAATTAATTTTTATTTATAATAATGCTATATTGGTGTGTGTGTGTGTGTGTGTGTTTAGAAAAAATATTTATCAATTTGTAAACTGCTAAGTATCAGTGAAAATAAAATATAAATTAATATACCTTTAATGATGTTTGCTCCTTTATGTCACCATCACAAGTCTGAAGTTTGAAACAGTTATAAAATTAGTAACTATATCAGTAAACATGTAGTGAGTTATAGTATCTGTAGTATCTGTGTTTTTTATGTGTGAAAACCTGGTCAGTTTATTTGTGTATCTATGACACCTGTGTTTTTAGAAACGTTATGTATGTGTATGTGTGTATGTATACTGGTAAAAGGTGGAAAAAATGGGTATCTAGTTCTAAAATGAATTTTACAAATAAGAAAAAATATTTCTTGATTGTGTTAATTGTTTATGTTTCTTTGCCAGTGTTTGTATGTGTGTGTGTGTGTGTGTGTGTGTGTGTGTGTGTGTGTGTGTGTGTGCTTTTACTAAAAATTATTTAATAATTTGTAAACTGGAAAGTATCAGTGACAATAAAATATAATTCAAAATACCTTTAATAATGTTTGCTCATCAGCTTCACAATAAGTCTGAAGTTTAAAACAGTTATAAAGTTAGTAAATATATCAGTAAACATGTAGTGAGTTATAGTATCTGTAATATCTGGGTGTTTTCAATGTGTGATAACCTGGTCAATTTATATTTGTATCTATGGCACCTGTGTTTCTAGAAATGTTAGGCATGTATATGTGTGTATGTATACCAGTAATCGATGGAAAACATGGATAAATAGTTCTAAAATTAACTTTACAAATCAGAACATATATTTCTAGGCTGTGTTGTTTATGCCTCTTTGTTGTTGTCTGCAGTCAAAATGAAACAATTGCTGTCATACCACAAAATTAATGCGATGAGTTTATTGTTACTTTGTGATCCTCAAAGTGCAGTATGTTGCTGGATATTGATAGTCATCATCCCTGTAATTTGACTTCACTCAGACTGCCCATGTTTTGGAAGTCATAGGCAATGTTAACAACTGAGTCACATACAACTCCAACAACTGAGTAACATACAACTCTAACACCTGTCTAACATACAACTCTAATACCTGTCTAACATACAACTCTGACACCTGTCTAACATACAACTCTAACACCTGTCTAACATACAACTCTAACACCTGTCTAACATACAACTCTAACACCTGTCTAACATACAACTCTAACAACTGAGTAACATACAACTCTAACACCTGTCTAACATACAACTCTAACAACTGAGTCACATACAACTCTAACAACTGAGTCACATACAACTCTAACAACTGAGTCACATACAACTCTAACAACTGAGTCACATACAACTCTAACAACTGAGTCACATACAACTCTAACAACTGAGTAACATACAACTCTAACAACTGAGTAACATAACTCTAACATACAACTCTAACAACTGAGTAACATACAACTCTAACAACTGAGTCACATACAACTCTAACAACTGAGTCACATACAACTCTAACAACTGAGTAACATACAACTCTAACAACTGAGTCACATACAACTCTAACAACTGAGTCACATACAACTCTAACAACTGAGTCACATACAACTCTAATAACTGAGTAACATACAACTCTAACACCTGAGTTACATACAACTCTAACACCTGTGTAACATACAACTCTAACAACTGAGTAACATACAACTCTAACAACTGAGTTACATACAACTCTAACACCTGTGTAACATACAACTCTAACAACTGAGTAACATACAACTCTAACAACTGAGTCACATACAACTCTAACAACTGAGTAACATACAACTCTAATAACTGAGTAACATACAACTCTAATAACTGAGTAACATACAACTCAAACACCTGAGTTACATACAACTCTAATAACTGAGTAACATACAACTCTAACACCTGAGTAACATACAATCTAACAACTGAGTTACATACAACTCTAACACCTGAGTAACATACAACTCTAACAACTGAGTTACATACAACTCTAACACCTGAGTTACATACAACTCTAATAACTGAGTAACATACAACTCTAACACCTGAGTTACATACAACTCTAATAACTGAGTAACATACAACTCTAACAACTGAGTCACATACAATCTAACACCTGAGTAACATACAACTCTAACAACTGAGTAACATACAACTCTAAAAACTGAGTTACATACAACTCTAACAACTGAGTAACATACAACTCTAACACCTGAGTTACATACAACTCTAATAACTGAGTAACATACAACTCTAACACCTGAGTAACATACAACTCTAACACCTGAGTTACATACAACTCTAACACCTGAGTTACATACAACTCTAATAACTGAGTAACTTACAACTCTAACACCTGAGTTACACACAACTCTAACAACTGAGTAACATACAACTCTAACATCTGAGTCACATACAACTCTAATAACTGAGTAACATACAACTCTAACAACTGAGTAACATACAATCTAACACCTGAGTAACATACAACTCTAACAACTGAGTAACATACAACTCTAACAACTGAGTTACATACAACTCTAACACCTGAGTAACATACAACTCTAACATCTGAGTCACATACAACTCTAATAACTGAGTAACATACAACTCTAACAACTGAGTAACATACAATCTAACACCTGAGTAACATACAACTCTAACAACTGAGTAACATACAACTCTAACAACTGAGTTACATACAACTCTAACACCTGAGTAACATACAACTCTAACACCTGAGTTACATACAACTCTAACACCTGAGTTACATACAACTCTAATAACTGAGTAACATACAACTCTAACACCTGAGTAACACACAACTCACACAACTATAACAACTGAGTAACATACAACTCTAACAACTGAGTAACATACAACTCACACAACTCTAACAACTGAGTAACATACAACTCTAACAAGTGAGTAACACACAACTCACACAACTCTAACAACTGAGTCACACACAACTCACACAACTCTAACAACTGAGTAACATACAACTCTAACAAATGAGTAACACACAACTCACACAACTCTAACAACTGAGTCACATACAACTCTAACAACTGAGTAACACACAACTCACACAACTATAACAACTGAGTAACATACGTCAGTAACTCTCGAACTGTGATGGATGTAAGATGAAACTGATTTTGAGCAAACGGTGATGTCTGTTCTGAGTGAACTCATAACATGGTATTTTGAGTAATAGATCAGAAACTATTTCAGTGCTCATTAATATGAAATATTATTTTTACAATCAGTAATAAGCACATGAAAAATATATCGAATAGCAGTACATTAAAAAAATAGTATTCAGAGCAATATTTCATGTAATAGATAAAGTACTATTTTTATTAACTCAGTAATTTACTATTAAATAATATTCTGAGTAATGACTAAATTTTGGTTTCAGTAATGATAAACAGCATTTAGAACATCTGATAAAAAAATAATTACTTGAATAACTGATAACAAGTATTTTGATTATCTAACAAATAGTATTTTGACTAATTAATAAACAGTATATTGATTACCTGATAGTATCTGTTTTGAGTAACTGACAGTGCTATTTCAGTGATTAATTAATAACATTTTGAGTAAGTGATAAACAGTATTTAATGTAACTCATAAACAATATTCTGAGTATCTGGTAACACTATTTTGAGTTTTCTTACTTGAAAACTTACTGTGCTTGTCTGTTTATCATGATCAACACACAGCAAAGGCTGAAAAATAAATTAAAGTGATTTAAGTAAATAAAAATATAAGCCTGCATGTATAAACTGAATTTATTTTTAACTATGATAATGATATATAGGTGTCTCTCTGTGTGTATGTATGGGTATGTAAATGTTTATTTACCAACAAATTATTTAACAATTTGTAAACTGGAAAGTATCAGTAACAGTAAAATATGAATTAAAATACCTCAGATAATGTTTGCTCCTTAGTGTCACCATCACAAGTCTGAAGTTTGAAACAGTTATAAAGTTAGTAAATATATCAGTAAATGTGTAGGCAATGAAAAAAGTGAGTTGTAGTATCTGTAGTATCTGTGTGTTTTTATGTATAAATCGTTTACATATACATACATACATATATATATATATATATATATTATCACTGATAATTATCTGTACAATTGTCATTATCATTATTTTTATCATAATAATCAACATTAAATAAGTTATTATCGCTAAACTATCCAAAGCAAACTTAAAAAAGACAACTAAAAAGAAAAAGAAAAGAAGAACAAAGAAACAAATTCCTCTGATACCGTAATTCTAATTTGTGAGTAGTTTCCTATCTGAACACACTGTGTTCCGCTACTGTTCACTATGTTGATCATTGTCTCTTTATCTGAATATCAAAATTACAACAACTGTTAATTATATTTTCCTCTTAAATAAGAAAAAAGAAAAATAACATCCACATTTTTTCAATATCCTAGAAATGTTTCGTTACAAATTAACAATACTTTACAATTTTTTTAATAGAGAATTTTTATGGCAACACTATATTTTAAGATATTTATACTAAAATACATTTTTGGTGTCAAACACTGACTTACACTCAGAGACACACCAGTTCATATATATAAATGTATAATATGGTAATATCAATATATACATAAATACAGCATCTTTAGTTTCCACTTATTTCCTTACCATTATCCTTCTTACCTTTTCTAGAATCAGATGCTTTGTCTGTCTTGAAACCTCCTGAAATTTGAAACATAAATATTTTAACATTATGCATATTCTGATATTTAAAAAACATGCTGACGGAAGCCATTAAACTGGAAGTACACTATTTATATAAATTCAAAATGGCTGCCAGCAAGTCCTGTAGAGACCATTATCTCTTAAACAGCCTGCTCTAGACCCCATAAATGTATTACTGGCAGATAGGACAGTGTCATTAAAGAACAAAAATGTTCCTTCAAAATTTTTGTGTGGCATCGCAGACAGCAGATAAGATGCAGGTGACATGAAACACACAATTTATGGTGACAAATGATCCGAGATTTTATTTTTGGGTGCCAGAGATCAAAATATCAGTATGCCAGCTGGATATGTTATAATATCTGAATTTTTACTTATTTCCTTACCTTTATCCTTCTTATCTTTTTTAGCACAAAATGTTTTAATCCTCTTGAAACCTCCTGAAATTTAAAAAGTAAATATTTTTACATTATATCTACTCTGATATTTTAAAAATGTGTTGACGGAAGTGTTTCAACTGCAAGTACAAAATTTGTATAAATTCAAAATGGCTGCCACCAAGTCCTGCAGAGGCCATAAATGAATTACTGGCAGATAGGAAAGTGAAATTAAAGAACCAAAATATGCTTTCCAAATTTTTGTGTGGCACTGCTGACAGCAGTAATTGACATGAATGACACAATTTATCTGGACAAATGATCACCACTGTAATGTATGAACTTAGGTCAACTTTCTTTCCTGCCTCTGTTCAGATCATCTCTTATCTCAGTGCTGTTATTCAATCATTTACATGTTAGAACACAAGCAGTTTCATTCACTTTTACATATACAATGCTGACCCATCATTAGAGGCACAGAGGGGGATGGCATAAATGCTTATATTTTCAAGAACCTCTTGTTACACTTATTCCGAATCTTCATGTTCAGCATCAACAGTAACACAAGCAGTATTACTCCATAATGAACCAGTTGTGTAGAGTATCACAGTCTTCAATTTTATTCATGAGATACTTTCGTATCCATATTTGTCAGACATGTATTCAATATTTATTTCTGAACCCATTCAAACCTGGTTTGAAAAGAAAACCTTTGTAAGTGATGTTTCTCTGAATCTAAACAAACTTCACACAGGTGGCCATTTTTTCTTAAACCTTCTGAAAAAACAACTTTGAGATCTGAGAAAAGGTACCAAAGGGATTCAGGCAGAAACCTTAAATTAAATTCAAGTGATCTTAACTGAAATGAGAGTGTTGAGTATTCAATTTGTGCAGTAATTTTAATCATCCTTTGCTTTTTAGCATGCTCATTGTCTCTCTGGAACATCATAATTATGTCATTCTGAAGGCACATTTTTGTTCACCAATAATACATTTTATGCACTTTTTTTTACCCAAAATCATCAGAACTTTATGTAGATATTCAGATTGCCCTGCTCTCAAGTCTAACCAGAAGCAGCCATTTTGTTACAGGATATGCCATTTTTGGCACACATCTAATGGACTAGTTACAAAATAAATGTTTAATTAAGAAGTTAGATATTCTTACCTTTTTTATAACATATTACTCCAAAAGTGATAAATGCAACAACAATAACAGTGATGATACCAGCAATCAGACCAACAGTATTAGTTCTTTCTTCTGTTTCTAAATAAAATTGAAGAAGTATTTAAATATTAATTGAAAAATGTTTTCAACATAAATAATAAATAATTAAAAAAGGTAATTATCAAATTCCTGTTAAAAAATGAACTGAAAAGAACTGAATGTTTTTTTGCATAAAAGCAGAACATGAAGAAAGTGATTTGTCTATTTCTAATAAATATTACAAACTATTAAAAAAAGTAACTATATTTTATAATATCAGTGCTGGGAAAATGTTCTCTTTTTACCAGTCTTGACCAATTTGTGATCATTGGGGCTGATGTTATTTTTGAAAAACATTGTTTACTGGTAATATTTTAAAAATATTTTTGATCAAAAGCATGCCATCATTTCTGTAATTAAAATAATTTTATTTGTAAACAGTCTCACAACAAATTAAACACTTTGAACAACTCCCACATTTACTGCATACATCTGTCAGTAGAGTTTTCTTTGTTAACATGAAATGAACATTGCATTAACTGAGTTAACATTTTGCATTAAGACTGACTATGATGTATTCAAGTCAACACTCTCAGGTATTTCCTACAATGGTGATAACAAGTTGTGTGGAAAACAAATAAAATAAAATAAAAAGAATTCACTAAGATAGGCACATCTGCTTTATATTTCTTGTTGGAGCAGGAATTAGCCTACACCTTGATTTCTTAAAACATGTAGATGATACTGCTGCTCACAGTCATCAAGGGTTTGCGATAAGATATTTAATAACACTAAAAATTAATGTCATATATTTAAGTAAGAATGTATCATCATCCAGTCATTGTTCATGTTATTAGTAGTTGTGCCATCAGTTTCTGTCAAATCCTCTTACACATTCAACCAACAAAACATTTGACATTTATTAACATTCAACATGATGTCTGTTTACATGCACACAGACAAATAGATATATAGACAGACAAACAGAGATCAATAGACAGACTGACAGACAGATACAAAATAAAAAAGAGAGATAACAAAAGGTAAAGAAGTTTGATATTACCAGATACTGATGGCTTTCTGGTTGTCCTGAAGAAGAAGAAAAAGAAGAAAAAAATGTCAGTCAACAAATTCTAAAATATTTACTATGAAAATGGTATTTTTCAATATCTTAATCACATGTCTGTATATAAATTAACTATCTTAACACACATTACATACATAAACTATATACAAACCTATATCTACAGAAACAATGTACACATTAATTCTATCACTTCATCTACAACAAAATATGTACATATTCATGCATGCATAAACACACACATACAAAAAAACAACAACAAACCTTTCAGTCTCTGCTGTTGATTTTTCAGCTGTTTTTTCAGTTGTTGTAGTATCAAGAACACAGTGAAAACCTTTGAATAAACAAAAACTAAATTTAAAAACCAGTACATGTTAAAATTGGTTTTATTTTATTTATTTATTTTTGGACAACTAACATCAAACTATAAACATTTTCAAGTTGATAACAGAAATTAATAAAACAGTAATGTATACATATAAAAATGTTTTTAATACAACAAGCCAGTTATTTAAAAGAAAATGTATTTAGACTATTTATTACATCACATTTATGTGTCACACATTATTATTTTATTTCAGTAAAGGTTAATAATATCAGTGTAAATCTTTTTCCAGTACAGAACTTTGTCTTCAACATGGAGTTTGCCTATTTTTAATAATCAGGTTTTACAAGATAAAACTCACTTGAATTGAGTTTCCCTTCACAATTACTTTTTAAGCACTTGCATGGTTCATTGAAGGTAAAACAGTGACAGTTTTCTGGTGATGGGGCATACTGTTGTTGATAGTCACAGCTACACTTTGTGTCCTCTATAGGTGTACCCTCCTTACACATCTTTTTGCCCTTCGTTTCACATGTCCTGTGACGGTGGCTGCACTCAGGAATGATAAACGAGTATGTTGCTCCCCCCACTGGCTGATAGGACCCGGCAGGACACAATTCACACTTAATAGTCCTATCTGGATAGAGTCTAGCATACAATCCTGCAAATAAAATAGTAAAAACATATATCTGTGTATGTGTGTGTTATGACAGTAAACTGTTTTTATCTCACACAGTAGGGCCCTTAACCATACCCTAATAGGGCCTTGATCAAGCTATGGAAAGTTTTCACAGTGATAGTTAGAGATACTGTTTGCTATGTTTATTTAACTTAGAAAATTGATCCTAACTTATTAAACCACAAATCACAATTTAGTTTATACCTCTTGTATAATTTTTTGTTTGTTTTGTTTATTATAATAAATTATATTACTGTGCTATTAAGGAACAGTTTTGGAAAATACCGGTAACATACTGATTATTAACCTAAATAGCTTACTTCAGTACCATCCAACATCTCATAATTAACTGGTATGCATAATTAAAGTCAGTAAATATGTACCCATTCATTTCTGTGTATATATATGTGTATATGTGTAATATTAAACTCTGATATAATATTGTACACTTTGTTAAGCAAAATCAAGTGGCTAAGTGATGCTATATATTAATATGCATGTATGTAACACTATTTCTTGAATAAACTGTATTTTCAAAAGTACTTTTATTTTTTTTATCAAAGCAACTATACAGAAAAAAAAAATAAGGTGCCATTTTTTCCAAATCTGCACAGTGTCATTTCTTCCGGGTGCCATTTTTTTCCTACTACCATTACCATATTAGGCAACTATATTTTGTGTTATTTTTGTTGAAGTCTGAAGGAGGGACAAATGGTTATTCTGTTTCTGTATGCTCTATTTTATATGTAGGTACGTGACAAAATTTTCAAAATTATTAATTTCCTCAAACATTATACCTCATTAGAAAGAACAAAAAAATTACTTTTAAAATGACACCAGAATCTCTTTGATAGTATTGATATGAAAAAAGTTACAAATTGTTATCAGAATAAAATCTGCAGTTATTTGGACAAAGTGTGATTTATTTCTGTCATTTTGCACGATAAACACTGAATATGTCTTATACCTTCAGTCCACTATACATGTATTATGTATCAAAATGAAGCATTTTATGAGTTCTAAACCTGTATTGTATTTCTAAACAAGTTGCTAAAACTCATGAATTTTAATTAATTAATTAACCAGACTAATTTATTGTAGGCGAATATTTCTCAGCACCATCTGAGTTAGTCAGTCACATAACCTAAAGTGACTTGTTATTATCGATACTTTGACAAAAAGAAGTAGATACACAGTACTGACCTGGAGCACAATCTCGTGGCTGGTGACAAAATGAAATAACGCTGGAATCACTAGACTCCTGACAATGCAGTCTCTCAGTCTTCTGACAAAATTTCCACTCCAGACCCTTGTAGTGTTGTGTTCCTACAGCTGGGCAGTAGTCTAAACCTAACACATTGACACAATCCAAGTTCTCAACACACAAAACTACTACAACAAACAATACACAGACTATTTCACCTGAACAACTCTTCCATTTTGTCTGGACAAACATCACTGATTGCATGTATAGTTGTCACTTTTTACACAGTCAGTTGTAACTTTTTACATGTACACTAATTTTAACATACAAAAACAGCTTGAATTTTATGATTTGTACCCATAATGCAGTGGTCGTGTTGAAAATTAGAAAGCTCAGCATTTTTCTCTTATACTTTTAACAGATTAATTATATCATGCATAGATCAGAAGTTATGAAAAAATTAAAGTGGAGAAGGAATTTATAAGAACTCTTTTTATTAGTACTCATTACTGTGGTCACTTTTTAAACATACTGTTGTCACTTTTTACACATACAGTTGCCACTTTTTACATGTACAAATATTATTTTGTACATGTACAACTGTCATAGTTAAATCTGACAAATTAAATCTTTCTGTTCTGTGTTGTCAGATGACAGCTTTCTGGAAGAAGCGAACAAGAATAAGTTCTTCAGTCAGTTTTTTCTACAAGAAAATAACAATAAATATTATGTCATGATCAATTTTAAGAATCATATTTAATTATATTGGTATTTTAGCAATTATTTTTGACAGAAAGGATTATTTTGTTAAAATAAGTATGTTGTCCTTCCAGTTCATCATGCAGAGATTTCTTTGTTAATTGCTGTAAACACACACTCAATGTGATGGGAGAATGATCACTATAGAAACAGGAAGATTTTATAAAATAAGAAACAAATCTGTATATATATAAATTTGTACAGGCTATAAATATATTTCATCATAAATGAGTAGTCTGTACATGTTTTATACTAGAGCTACTGTTTAGTTACATATATATTAATAGTAAATAATAAACCTGTTTAAAATATGAATCTTGTCTGATTAGAAAAATATTTCAAAATGAAAATGAACCTGCATTAGTAATAATAATAAATATATTTAAAAAAAAAAAAATAAATAAATAATAATAATATTAAATATTTTTGGCTTTGTTTTGGCTATATTTATCATTCATGTAAACTATTTAAAACGCTCAATGAAATTATGATTTATTTCTTCTTATTTTGCTAACAGTGGAAAAAATTGTATTAATAATAATAATAAAAAAATATAATAAGTAGTAAAGAAACCAATAAATAAATACCTGCACATTCGGAATTCAGGTTATTTCTTGTATTTTCGTGTTTTGGTTTTTACGATGGGGATTCCCCTAATGATTACCAACCAATGAAAAGTCATAGCGGTCGTCGTCAGTATTTGTAAAAGTTTACTTCAAACAATTTGCGAACCAGCAATTACGAATATATTATTAATTAATTTTATACTAATGTACCGCGGTTAATTTTTACCGAAACCAGCAAGAACTGCAGAGGACCAAGTGAATTTGTATTACGAATTTGTAACAGATTTGTTTGCTGCAATATACTTTAATTCCGATTTACTGATCATTATACCAGCAATACATTGTCTATCAGGTAACGTTACTGAAGATGATCATCAGTCAAATTACAGTCAATCACAATTAATAATATCTTTCAATGTATCGAGCAGTCAGATGTGAAAAACAACAACAACAACAAACAACAAACAACAACAACAACAAAATATATTTACAAATATATATATATAAAAGTAAAAATAAACAAACAACAACAACAACAAAAAAAACCCCACATTGCTGGTTGGTTCTGAATTAAAGAATACAGTTAATAAATTAAGAAGCAGACACAAGTTATACAGTAAAACCCTGCGTGTCCACCTTCCCTGACGTCAGTTCTACACGACAGAAAATCTGTTTGTGGCGACTGATGCATGAAATACAAACACAATGGCCAGGTCTCGCATACAGCTAAAACTAGGTCGAATTTTTTATTTGTCAAAAGATATTTTTTAGCCGACATGTTTTTATCATTTTCATGACACGAAAGTAACGTTTTTAAGTCCGTTTTATTCACTGCGTTGGCTTTGCAGTTTTGGTACGTAAGTTTCTGCGATGTTATTTTGTGTGACTGATATTATATTGTTTTAAAACCGAAATTATAGATATGTAATTTAAACTGGTAATGTTTCCTTACAGGAATGTTACTTTTGATGTGAGAATACTTGACAGGGGAATGTGTTATATAAAAACACACAGTGATAAAATGAAAGATGGTTACAAATATAAAGACAGGACCAGATGCAGTGATTAGTCATAAAGACTGAATCGAAGTGTATATGTGTAATATATCAGAACATATTTAGTATGTGACACTAGAGACTGAACTTAGAATTGTAGTTTTATATACTAGTCGATTAGGACGTAATTAGCAACTGCATGATGTTATCAACAACTGATATTATCATTATTGGTTTCATTAGCATAATATCAATCAACAGAGCCTAAAATAAAAAGATAAAACAATAAAGAAAATATTTGAGAGCAACACTTCTTTTCAGTGGTTTAATTAATTAATTAATTAATTAATTAATTAATTTATTTATTTATTATTATTATTATTATTATTATTATTATTATTATTATTATTATTATTATTATTATTATTATTTGTGGATGTTTGTTCCAGTGCGGTTTTCCTGTGCAGGTTTACTGATGTCCAGATAACAGAGTGCTATAGCATCTGGTTCAACGTGGTGGGTGGGGGGAAGCATTAACACATTAAGTTTTTCTGTGCGCTGCAATTTTACCGCGCCGCTTCTTTTATTCCCTTTTGTGGTTCTCAGGTTTTTTTTCTCATGTTTTAGGACATCTCAACTTAGAGTCAACGTTAAAAGTAAAACTGCTGGTGTGATTGGCGATATACTATATAACATTCTGTCTAAAATAGGTTACAGGCCACTTGAAGCAATATCACACACACACACACACACACACACACACACACACACACACACACACACGCGCGTACTACAGTATATATATGCATGCACAGACCCATACATACATACACACATACATTCGTTTTGGATTAAGTTAGTACGTGGTGTAATGACTCGTTTGACTACAAAACGGAACAGTCTTATTAAGGTTTCTCAGTTTTGGCGGAAAGGCGTATGCAGCGTTTTAAAAATTCCTCTTGGGGAGAGAAATGCATTTTAAGCAGATCATCGCAGCATATTAACCACAGAAGAATGACATTCTAGTCACTTTGTTTATCCTGTCTATCATATTGGTAATTTTACTCATCCACACTTGCATGACACACCAGCCTGCAGATTGAAAATCAATTTATTTACGACTCGATGGTATCGAATATCAGCATATACCCAGTTAGATAGATTACCGTCGTCTAGGAAACTTGACAGCGCGTGCTCTTTATAAACATAATTTATAGTTCTGTCGTCTCTTCCCAAGGCATAAAATAGATTTAAGAAATTTTACAAAACAAGTTTTCAAAATCCAGGTACGTTCATGACATTCCATTTAACTTGATTCTTGTTAATTGTTAGAGATTTATACTTATAGTATGGATGTATGTGTGTGTTTATATTTATGCATTTAGGAATAAATATCCTGTTGCCGTATGTACTGGAGATAAACAATATTCGGGAGAGCAAAGTCCAGTGACGACGAAACTCGAAGGCACGGAACCATTCGCTCGCACTGCAGATGCGGACGACAAAACCTCTTGGACAGAAACAACAATAAATTTAACTTCTTAGGTAAAAGTCGTCGTGAAGTATATCAAATGTGAACAAGATCATTCTCACTTAGCACTGTTTTAACTGTGTGACGCGTTTGTTGTACGTCACTCACAAAATATTTCATTATTAATATTGTACTCATTACTGTGTTTATTCTTTACTATTATTATTATTATGAGTTGAAGATTCCTCATCCGGAATTTCGAAATCAGAAACTTTTCCGATGACATGAAATAATAATATCTGTCAGTTTTCGGACTTTTGTGCACATACAAACGTCATTTTATGCACAAAATTATTAAAAATATTAGTTAAATAATCTTGCATCTATCTGTATAAACTGTATATGAAAATTAAATAGAATTCATAGTTAGACGTAGATTCTGTTCTCATGCTATCTCCTTGTATTCGAAAATCCGAAACACAATCGGTCCCAAGCATTCCGGATAAAGGATTCTCGACCTATATTATTATTATTATTATTATTATTATTATTATTATTATTAATATTATTATTATTATTACTGTTATTATTATTATTATTAGTATTATTATTGTTGTTGTTATTGTTATTATTATTGTTATTATTGTTGTTGTTGTTGTTGTTGTTATTATTGTTATTTAACTTTACTTTGTTTTCTTTAACTTTTGTATGTATGTATGTATGTAAGTATGTATATGTGTGTGTATGTTTGTATGCATGTATGCGTGAATGTATGTGGATGTGTATGTATGCTTGTATGTATGTGTGTATATATATATGTAGGTATGTATTTTTAATATAAAAATATATACTCTATATATGTCTGTCTGGGTACCTATTTTTCTCTCTATATCCATTTAATTCTCTGCAGTTTTTTAAATGTATATTTGTGTTTGCACAATATTTTTCGTATTTTAGCATGTCTATGTTTGTTTAATGTGTAGAGTTACATGTGTAAAGAAGAAGAAGACGACTACTATTACTACTAATAGTACTATTATTTCTACTACGGTCACCAGTATTACTGAGCTATATAGCTATTACAGACAAACTAATATTACAACTATATCTTGTATTACCACCACAGTACCGCCAGTACTCTATTTCCTACAGTTGCTGTTTCTGATATTAAATGTATTGTAATTTGGAATTATATTAACAGATACACGATAAAGAAAGAAGGACCATCTAGAGATGGAACGTCCCACTTTGAAACAGAATAGGAATCCCGAAGCATTGCTAGGTAAGTATAATTTTTCCATTTATTTATTTTTTGTAATTCGTTTTTTTTTTTCTTCTTCTTTTTAATATGTTTCCAGTTTTACTCTTGTTGTTATTATTGTTGCTGCTGATGCCGTTGTTGTTATTGTTATTATTAATAGTAGTAGTAGCAGTAGGAGTAGGAATATGAGTAGTAGCAGAAATAATAGAGTAGTAGTAGTAGTAATAGTTGTAGTAACAGCAGTACTAATAATTTGAAATAAATAAAGGTCGAAACTAAATCCTCTAACAAACATTATTTTATTTCAGTGTATTTTAGTTTATTACAACCAATGCTTCTGGACACTTTTGTCGAATACTTTTTCTCCTTTCTTCTTTTGATCTCGAGTGGTTGTGTTTCGAGCGAGTTTGCTGTCTACACTCACAGTGAATACTGAATAGAACTGATGTGTTGATAACTAAATTTATTCATCCCTTTGTTCATTTTCTCAAGTATTCATTTAAACTTATAAATTCACTGTTTTTCTCATTTATATTTTTCTTTCGCTCATTTATTAATTTGCTGTTTTATTCATCTAGCTTTCATTCTTTTATTCATCTAATCATTCCTTTATTACCAGTTACCAATTTATTCATTCTTTCTTTCTTTTAGATATGCTTGCAATTCAGGCTCTGCGACAACGACATTCTGACCAGAAACCGCTGACGTGTGCGATGATATCGGACATTGATGCACTGGTACAAAACTTCACCATAGACGACACCATAGCCGAGTGTTTCGCTGCTTGCGACAGAAACTCAAAATATGTAAAAAAGAAGGTATCCAGTCAGATCGAAGATTTTGAAAAGGGGAACGGGTGTGCCATTGTCGTTGATGAAAATTATTATTAGTAGTTGTAGTTCTTCTGGTAGTAGCAATATAGTAGCTGTAGAACTAGTAGTAGTAGTAGTAATAGCAGCAGTAGTTATAGTAGTGAAAGCCATAGTATTACCACCAGCAGTAATAGCAGTAGTATGAAAGGATGATTGAATGAATGATAGATTAGCGGTAGCAGAATATTTTAATATTAAGAATATAAAAAAACAAAACAGTAAGTAGATTTTAGAGTAACTCTTTTTATTAAGTTACTGTTGTTGTTGTTGTTATTGTTATTGTTGTTGTTGTTGTTTTTATTTTTATAGCACATTCAAAAAGAAAGAGGCAGTGGTAAAAAGGCTGCTTGGAAGAATTCCAACAATTCATTTTTGAGGAATATGAATAGCGGCGGTTCCAGGAAACTATTAATTCCGAGATGTTATACCGTATGAAAGTAAGGTTTATAGGTAAATAATCAGTATGTTACGGACATTTTCATAAACTGTATACCTTAATAGCACAATAATATAATTATTTTTTTTTTAAAAAAAAAAAAAAAAAAAAAAAAAGAAAAAAAAAAAGAATAAGTATATTCTACAAGTAGGGCCAATTTTCTAACTTAAACAAATACAGAAAACAACATAATCTAACTATCGCTTTGAAAACTTTATTAACTAACAAACAATACATATTTAATTAATACATACTGTTAGGAATATATACTGTTAGGAGGTAGGTTATGAGCCCTACTATGTAAGATGAAAAACGGTTTACCGTCATATTATTATCAAACATAAATATATATCAAAGCATACAAAGTAAGTAAAACTGATACTTAATTACTTACAGGATCCGGTGTTTTACTCATTTCTTTTTTATGTGTGTATGTGTGTGTGTGTGTGTGTGTGTTTCAAATTTCTATAACTCGAGATGGAAGGGGTCAGCACAAACAGCTTGAATTTTATGATTTGTACCCATAACGCAGAGGTCATGTTGAAATTAAAAATATCATCATTTTTCTCTTAACCTTTCAACAGATTAATTCCATGCATAGATCAGAAGTTATGAAAAAATTAAATTGCACAAGGACTTTATAACAAAGTTTTATATTAATACACATTACTAGATCTGATAACAAATGTAACTGATGTTTACACCTTACAGATTTATGTCCCCTTATGTCTGATGTGAAAATTATTTTCCAAGTTTGTTTGAAACTTTAAAGTATTGTACAATTACATGATACTGACAGTTTCATTCAGTTTATGAGTAATTTTAAATCATTTAATTGTCGTTGATCTGAATGCTAATAAACAAAAACAAATAATTTGATGTGTATGTGTGTGTGTGTGTGTGTGTGCGTGTGTGTGTGTGTTTGAGTGCATGTATGTTGTAACTGGGAGACCTTGACACTATCAACACTCTGTAAGTTAGAAATATAATCAAACAAAATAATAAACAATTTGGATTTCAGATGCGGAAGTTAACTCAAGATCTAATCCACTGAACAGCCAACAACACATCATAAGAAAGAACAAATGACTTTGGTTGATGTTTTGTCAGATACTGAATGAGTGAAGGTACAACTTCTCTTCAGACATTGATGACTTTCCATTCCACAAGATCCAATCTGACAATATTCCATTTGATGACTTATCTTCAGACATTAATAATTTTCCGCTTGGTTACGTTTCATCGGACTTTGACAATTTCCTCATCAAGTATATATATTTACAGTAAAGAATTTGTAAACAAAAAACACAACGAATCTGATGAGGAAATTTATACGAGACAAACGTGTGTGAGAACTTCCTGCTTTATCAGGAATTTTAAATGACATATATATAGTATATTTACAGTAAATAATATATATTTTTTTTATTTCACTGTAAAACATGTAATCCTGCAGTCAAAGACTCAAGTTATAAATATATTTCCTCCAAATGTAGGAACCTGAAATAGAAATAACTTAATTACCATCATGTAGCAGACACTAATCAAAATTTAACAATCTAATTATTTAATGTGTATGTATGTGTATTTGTTAGCGTTCTCTCTCTCTCTCTGTATGTATTAACTGATTTTATTTTTTATTTATGATGATATACAGGTGTGTGTGTGTGTGTGTGTGTGTGTGTGTGTGCTTACAAACACTATTTAACAATTTGTAAACTGGAAAGTATCAGGTACAATAAAATATAAGTTAAAATACCTTTAATAATGTTTGCTCATTAGTGTCGCCATCACAAGTCAGAAGTTTAAAACAGTTATAAAGTTAGTAAATATATCAGTAAACATATAGGTAAAAAAAAAAGTGAGCTGTAGTATCTGTAGTATCTGTGTGTTTCCATGTCTATTTATATGTATGTCTATCCCAAGACGTGTGTTTTTAGAAATGTTATCTATGTGTATATAAGTATGCATACTGGTAATAGGTAGAAAATACGGATAAATCGTCCTAAAATTAACTTTAGAAAGCAGAACATGTCTTTCTTGACTGTTAATTGGTTATGCCTCTTTGTTAGTATTTGTAGTCAGAATGTAACAACTGATGTGTACCACAAACTTAATGCTATGCTATAAATTTATTGTTATACTATGATCCTCAAAGTGCAGTATTTTCTTTACATGTTGGATATTGGTAGTAATCATCAGTACTGTAATTTGACTTCAGTCAGACTGCCCATGTTTTGTACAATGTTAAAAACTGAGTCACATACAACTCTAACAAATGAGTCACATACACTATAACAACAGAGTCAAACAACTCTAACAACTGAGTCATATACAACTCTAACAGTTGAGTCACATACAACTCTAACAATTGAGTCACATACAACTCTAACAACTGAGTCACATACACTCTAACAAATGAGTAACACACAACTCTAACAACAGAGTCAAACAACTCTAACAACTGAGTCATATACAACTCTAACAAATGAGTCACATACACTCTAACAACAGAGTCAAACAACTCTAACAACTGAGTCATATACAACTCTAACAACTGAGTCATATACAGCTCTAACAACTGAGTCATCACACAACTCTAACAACTGAGTCACATACAACTCTAACAACTGAGTCACATCACAACTCTAACAACTGAGTCACATACAACTCTAACAACTGAGTCACATACAACTCTAACAACTGAATCATATACAACTCTAACAACTGAGTCACAGACAACTAAGTTTAGTTACAGATATCTCTAACAACAGTCACAGACAACTAAGTTTAGTTACAGATATCTCTAACAACTAAGTCACAGACAACTAAGTTTAGTTACAGATATCTCTAACAACAGTCACAGACAACTAAGTTTAGTTACAGATATCTCTAACAACAGTCAGAGACAACTAAGTTTAGTTACAGATATCTCTAACAACTAAGTCATAGACAACTAAGTTTAGTTACAGATATCTTTAACAACAAGTCACTAACAACTAAGTCACAGACAACTATGTTTAGTTACAGATATCTCTAACAACAGTCACAGACAACTAAGTTTAGTTACAGATATCTCTAAGAACTAAGTCACAGATATCTCTAACAACCAAGTCACAGACAACTATGTTTAGTTACAGATATCTCTAACAACTAAGTCACAGACAACTATGTTTAGTTACAGATATCTCTAACAACTAAGTCACAGACAACTATGTTTAGTTACAGATATCTCTAACAACAGTCACAGACAACTAAGTTTAGTTACAGATATCTCTAACAACTAAGTCACAGACAACTAAGTTTAGTTACAGATATCTCTAACAACTAAGTCACAGACAACTAAGTTTAGTTACAGATATCTCTAACAACTAAGTCACAGACAACTAAGTTTAGTTACAGATATGTCTAACAACTAAGTCACAGACAACTAAGTTTAGTTACAGATATCTCTAACAACAGTCACAGACAACTAAGTTTAGTTACAGATATCTCTAACAACAGTCACAGACAACTAAGTTTAGTTACAGATATCTCTAACAACTAAGTCACAGACAACTAAGTTTAGTTACAGATATCTCTAACAACTGAGTCACATACAACTCTAAAAAAAACAAAAAGTCAGCTCTTGAAATGTAATATGAAACTGGTTTTGAGCAAATGGTAATGTCTGTTCTGAGTGAACTCATAACATGGTATTTTGAGTAATAGCTCAGAAACTACTTCAATGCTCATTAATATGAAACATTATTTTTACAGTCTGAAATATAATGAATAGCAGTACCTGTAGGAAAATGGTATTTTGATTAATATTTCATGTAGTAGATAAAGTACTATTTTTATTAACTCAGTAATTTACTATTAAATAATATTCTGAGTAATGACTAAATTTTGGTTTGAGTAATGATAAACAGCATTTTGAACATCTGATAAAAAATAATTACTTGAATAACTGATAACCAGTATTTTGAGTATCTGATAATAGTATTTTGATTATCTAACAAATAGTATTTTGAGTAATTAATAAACAGTATATTGATTACCTGGTAGTATCTGTTTTGAGTAACTGACAGTGCTATTTCAATGATTAATTAATAACATTTTGAGTAAGTGATAAACAGTATTTAATGTAACTCATAAACAATATTCTGAGTATCTGGTAACACTATTTTGAGTTTTCTTACTTGAAAACTTACTGTGCTTGTCTGTTTATCATGATTAACAGGCAACAAAGGCTGAAAAATAAATTAAAGTGATTTAAGTAAATAAAAATATAAGTCTGTATGTATGAACTGAATTTATTTTTAACTATGATAATGATATATAGGTGTCTCTCTGTGTGTATGTATTGGTGTGTAAATGTTTATTTGCCAAAAAATGATTTAACAATTTGTAAACTGGAAAGTATCAGTAACAGAAAAATATGAATTAAAATACCTCAGATAATGTTTGCTCCTTAGTGTCACCATCACAAGTCTGAAGTTTGAAACAGTTATAAAGTTAGTAAATGTAATATGTATATAAACAAAATAAAAGGGAATTATAGTACTTGTAGTATCTCTGTGTTTCTATGTATAAATCATTATATGTATATATACTATCATTGTTAGTTATCTATACAGTGGTCATTATTATTATTTTATATTAATAATCAACATTAAATCATTTTTATTATCACCAAACCATCCAAAGCAAACTTAAAAAAGAGAACAAAAAATTAAAAAATTAAAAAAAAAAAAAAAAAAAAAAAAAGAAAAGAAAAGAAAGAAAAAGAAAATGAAAAGAAAGAAGAAAGAACAAATTGCTCTAATACCTTATATATCAGTTTTTGGTTCTTTTCAGTTTGAACATACTGAGTTCCTCCATTGTTCACTATGTTGATCACCTTCGTCTTACCTGAATAGCAAAATCAGAAGAGTTGTTAATTATATTTTCCTCTTAAATGAGAAGAAAAGAAAAATAACCTCCACATTTTCTCAATATCCTACAAATTAACAAAACTTTAGAATACTTTTATTTAAAAACCATATATTTTAGAATTTTTATGGGAACACTATATTTTCAGATATTTATAAATTTTATTTTATTTTAAATAATACAAAGAATATCCTGCTTGGTAAAGAAATTAATGAGTCCTAATCTTTTCACCCTGCATAAAAAACAATGGGTCAAATCTTTCAACCATGCATAGAAACAACAACAAAAACACAACCTATACTAGAAACAACAACAAAAACACAAAAAAAAACCCATTATTCCACGTTATAAACACAACCTATACTAGAAACAACAACAAAAAAAAACAACAACAAAAACTTATCCCAAGTTACAGAAACAACAACTGTATTATACTAGAAACAACAACAAAAACAAAAACCTATACTAGAAAACAACAAAAAAACACAATGTATGTATGTAAACACAATATATAGAAACAATAAACAAAAACACAACCTATGTATGAAACTGTATGTATACTGTATGTATGTATAAACAACAATGTATGTATGTATGTATGTATGTATGTATGTATGTATGTATGTATGTATGTATGTATGTATGTATGTATGTATGTATGTATGTAATGAATGTATTCATACATACACACCACATATATATATATATATAGATCAAATAACCACACAAAACCTCAAGCACACTGATGATAATCTAGTTTTGTTTTACTTGTAATTACAACACTCTTTAGGTAAACTAATAACCTTGGTCACGTAACAGCCTGTATCCATCAAACACATACATCAACAAATAAATAGCAGTCTTAATTAATGCATGTAAAGTGTTTGAGAAATGTTTACCCAGTATCCGAGATTTTATTTTTGGGTGCCAGAGATCAAAATATCAGTATGCCAGCTGGATATGTTATAATATCTGAATTTTTACTTTTTGCTGAAGCAATGATAGATATTATTTGCAGGCAAAGTCAAGTAACAGTATGTTTTAGCTTGTAACCAATATTTGATGGGTAATAACAATTTGATCACAACCGCCTAACTGAAACCGCAAATGTTATATTAGTCTGAATGAACTGGTATTCCAGTAATGATGTGAAACAGTCTACGTGTTCCTTAGGCCTACTGATTAAGTTGACAAAGACACAGAAAGGCAAAGTAACCATTATAAAATGTTTTCAACTAATTCGGCCATATTTAAACTTAAAAAACTAAAAATTGGTTTGCTTGACCTTTGAACATCAGCCATGTAATCATACCTTACAGTCAGATATATGATTCTGAAATGTTTGTATCCAACTGGGATATGCTCAAAATGTTTGATGTCAAACACTGACTTACACACAGAGCCACACCAGTTCATATATATAAATGTATAATATGGTAATATCAATATATACATAAATACAGCATCTTTAGTTTCCACTTATTTCCTTACCTTTATCCTTCTTATCTTTTTTAGTACAAAATGTTTTAACCCTCTTGAAACCTCCTGAAATTTAAAAAGTAAATATTTTTAAATTATATCTACTCTGATATTTTAAAAATGTGTTGACGGAAGTGTTTCAACTGCAAGTACAAAATTTGTATAAATTCAAAATGGCTGCCACCAAGTCCTGCAGAGGCCATAAATGAATTACTGGCAGATAGGAAAATGAAATTAAAGAACCAAAATATGCTTTCCAAATTTTTGTGTGGCACTGCTGACAGCAGTAATTGACATGAATGACACAATTTATCTGGACAAATGATCACCACTGTAATGTATGAACTTAGGTCAACTTTCTTTCCTGCCTCTGTTCAGATCATCTTTTATCTCAGTGCTGTTATTCAATCATTTACATGTTAGAACACAAGCAGTTTCATTCACTTTTACATATACAATGCTGACCCATCATTAGAGGCACAGAGGGGGATGGCATAAATGCTTATATTTTCAAGAACCTCTTGTTACTCTTTTTCTGATTCTTCATGTTCACCATTAACAGTAACACAAGCAGTATTACTCCATGATGAACCAGTTGTGTTCAACTTTTTTCATGAGATACTCTGGTATCCATATTTTTCAGAAGCAGAAATGTATTCAACATGATCTGTGAACTCATTCAAACCTGGTTTGAAAATAAAAACTTTGTAAGTAATATGTCTAAACACATTTCACACAGGTGGCCATCCTTTCATAAAACTTTCTGGCTTTCCAGTGCTTTTCCAGTTTTCCAGTTTTCCAAATAACAAGACAAGAACTCATTCTCCTAACCTTTTCAGCCTGTTGCCTCAAGCCCATCTCAAGAAATATTTTGAACTTAGCATCTTTGCTTTTCCCCTCCCAGATAAAAGAAAAGCCCATTATTAAAATCACTGCAACAAAACATTACAAGTAGATTTGTATCTTCACATATTAGATGGGTGCAGATAAAAGTACAATATTTAACAGCTGTTTTCACTATCAACCAGCAGAATTACCATCTGCAGATGAATTTGTCTTCCATGTTTTACCATCAACAAACTGATGAACTGTGGCTTGTTTTTAGTGTTGGCCAAGACCATTTTATTTTTTTTTTTTTTGTTTTTCTAGTCATAGGCATTTTTGCTGAGAATGAAAATTGTTGGATCCCTTTGTTCTCTCATTCATGGGTGACATATTTGCTGTATGGATCTTGTGAATACTGTGATAGGATTATTATAATTTCCTTTGAAGTGACCAACATACTTCTCACAAATGTCCTTATAGGTATCATCTAGAGGAATGTTGTAGGTTGTTCTTGAAAATGTCCACAGATGTCAAATAGAGATTAATAAATCCTTTCTATAAGCTACAGAAAGGTGTAGAAAGAGGATCTGATGATCCGCTTGGACAACAAAAGTTTCTTTACAGATAATCTTTTGTCTCCCTACTCTAACTGGGTCTGCTCTTTTAAAAGAATATTCAAAGATATTTTGACAGGTTTTTTTAAGAATAGCTGGTACTAACTTCACAGCTCTATCATTATCATATCAGATTCCAATCTTAGCGTTGGAATGGATATGAGAATCTAGCTAACACTGCTGTCATTTCACCTCTAGTGTATTTGTCACTGTTAATGAAATGTTGCTCCTTATATAATGTGTGGAAGTTATGGTGGACAGTGTCAGCAGAACAGAATCCAAGATGACCTGATATTAAGTAGCTCTCATGACAATTGCTAAATTTCATCGGATGACAAGCACAATCAGTGGCTGTTAAAATATTGAATATTGAATCATACAAATGATGCATCTGCATTCCTAGACTGAAAGGGATAGGTGTAACAACACATTCTGTATGATACACTGACCAGTTATATCAACTTTGAGATCAGACAAAAGGAACCTTATATTAAATTCAAGTGATCTTAACTGAAATGAGTCTGAGTATTCAACATGTGCAGTTATTTTAATATCCTATGCTTTTTAGCATGCTCACTGTCTCTCTGCCACATCATAATTATGTAATTCTGAAGGCACATTATATGTGCCTATAATACATTTTGAATATATTCAAATTAAGCACTTTGGTCATACAAAATCATCAGAACTAAAAGGTTGATATTCATACACCCCTCCCGGCTCTTACCAGAAGCAGCCATTTTGTTACAGGTTTTGGCATTTCCTGCACACATCTACTGGACTAGTTACAAAATAAATGTTTAATTAAGAAGTTAGATATGCTCACCTTTTTTATGACATACTACTCCAAAACCTGTGATAAATGCAACAATTACTATAATACTGGACACGATACCTACAATCATGCCAACATTATTAGTTCTTTCTTCTTTTTCTAAAAAAAATTGAAAATGTATTTAAATAGTAATTAAAAAATATTTTCAAATTTACTTGCAACATAAATAATTAATAAAAAATGTAATATGAAATTCCCGTAAATCATGAACTGAAAAAGAACCGAATATGAATTTTCACTCTAAAAGAAGAACATGAGGAAACTGATTTGTTTATTTCTAATAAGCACTAGAAACTATTAAAAAGTATATATATTTTATAATATCAGTGCTGGGAAAATGTTCTCTTTTTACCAGTCTTGACCAATTTGTGATATTTGGGGCTGAGGTTATTTTTGAAAAAACATTGTTTACTGGTCATATTACTGGAAAGAGAGAGAGAGAGATCAAAAGACGGACTGACAGACTGATCAAAAATAAAAGAGAGATAACAAAAGTTAGAGAAGTTTTATGTTACCAGATACTGATGGCTTTCTGGCTGTCCTGAAAAATTAGAATAAAAATAAAAATAAATGTCAGTCAACACATTTTAGAATATTTTCAGCATCTTAATTACATCTCCGTTTGTAAATTACTATCTTACCCAGACATTACATATACAAACACAAACACATACTATGTACAAAGCTATACATACACACTATACAAATTAATGCTATCACTTTATCTATAACGAAATATATACATATTCATCAGTTTCATGCATGCATAAACACACACATACAAAAACACAACAACAAACCCTGCAGACTCTGTTGTTGATTTTTCAGTTGTTGTAGTATCAAGGACACACTGAAAATCTGGAAATAAACAAAAATTAAATTTAAAAACAAACACATGTCAAAAATTAGTGTTATTTTATTTATTTATTCTTTAACAACTAACATTAAACTATAAACATTTTTTAGTTGATAATTGAAATGAATAAAGCAGTAATGTATACATATAAAAATGTTTTTAATTTATGTTAATAACACCACAAGAATACAACAAGTCAGCTATTTGAACAAAAATGTATTTAGACTACTTATCACGATCACATTTATATGTCACACATTATTATTTTATTTCAGTAAAGGTTAATAATATCAGTGTAAATCTTTTTCCAGTAAAGAACTTTGTATTCAACATGGAGTTTGCCTATTTTTAATAATCAGTTTTTACAAGATAAAACTCACTTGAATTGAATTTCCCTTCACAATTACTTTTTAAGCACTGGCATGGTTCATTGACGGTAAAACAGTGACAGTTTTCTGGTGATGGGGCATACTGTTGTTGATAGTCACAGCTACACTTTGTGTCCTCTATAGGTGTACCCTCCTTACACATCTTTTTGCCATTCGTTTCACATGTCCTGTGTCGGTGGCTGCACACAGGAAAGATAAACAAGTATGATGCTCTCCCCACTGGCTGATAGGACCCGGCAGGACACAATTCACACTTAATAGCCTCATCTGGATAGAGTCTAGCATACGATCCTGAAAATAAAATAGTAAAAACATATTTTAAATACATGTTTATGTGCATGTGCATATGTATGTATGTCTGTATTGTGTGTGTGTGTGTGTGTATGTATGTATGTATGTATGTATGTATGTATGTATGTATGTATGTGTGTGTGTATGTATGTATGTATAGACAGATTGACAGACAGGCAGACACAAAAAGAAGTAGATATACACTACTAACCTGGAGCACACTCTCGTGGCTGGTGACAAAATGAAATAACACTGGAATCACCAGACTTCTGACAATGCAGTCTCTCAGTTGTCTGACAAAATTTCATCTCCAGATCCTTGTACTCTTGTTCTCCTACAGCTGGGCAGTTGTCTAAACCTAACACATTAACACAATCCAAGTTCTCAACACACAAAACTACTACAACAAACAACACACAGACTATTTCACCTGAACAACTCTTCCATTTTGTCTGGACAAACATCTTTGTTTACATGTCTAGTTGTCACTTTTAATATATATATATTGATGAGTTTTTACGGCTTTCACTTTTATGCATACAGTTGTTACTTTTTACATATACAGTTGTTACTTTTTATACATACAATTGTTACTTTTTACACAATCGTCACTTTTTACATGTACACTTTTAATTTGTACAAATGTTACTTTGTACATGTACAATTGTCATAGTTAATCCCAACTCCTAATTAGCACAACAAATCAAATATTTTTGTTCTTATCTTTTTCTTCTGTTTGTTGTCAGATGACAGTTCATCATGCAGAGATTTCTTTGTTAACACACACTCAGTGTGATGGGAGAATGACCACTATAAAAACAGGAAGATTTTATAAAATAAGAAACAAATCTGTATATATATAAATTTGTACAGGCTATAAATATATTTCATCAGAAATGAGTAGTCTGTACATGTTTTATACTAGAGCTACTGTTCAGTTACATATATATTAATAGTAAATAATAAACCTGTTTAAAATATGAATCTTGTCTGATTAGAAAAATATTTCAAAATGAAAATGAACCTGCATTAGTAATAATAATAAATATATTTTAAAAAAAATAATAAAAAAATAATAATAATATTAAATATATTTTGCTTTGTTTTGGCTATATTTATCATTCATGTAAACTATTTAAAACGCTCAATGAAATTATGATTTATTTCTTCTTATTTTGCTAACTGGAAAAAATTGTATTAATAATAATAATAAAAAATATATAATAAGCAGTAAAGAAACCAATAAATAAATACCTGCACATTCGGAATTCAGGTTATTTCTGATATTTTCGTGTTTTTGTTTTTACGATGGGGATTCCCCTAATGATTACCAACCAATGAAAAGTCATAGCGGTCGTCGTCAGTATTTGTAAAAGTTTACTTCAAACAATTTGCGAACCAGCAATTACGAATATATTATTAATTAATTTTATACTAATGTACCGCGGTTAATTTTTACCGAAACCAGCAAGAACTGCAAAGGACCAAGTGAATTTGTATTACGAATTTGTAACAAATTTGTTTGCTGCAATATACTTTAATTCCGATTTACTGATCGTTATACCAGCAATACATTGTCTATCAGGTAACGTTACTGAAGATGATCAGTCAAATTACAGTCAATCACAATTAATAATATCTTTCAATGTATCGAGCAGTCAGATGTGAAAAACAACAACAACAACAAACAACAAACAACAACAACAACAAAATATATTTACAAATATATATATATAAAAGTAAAAATAAACAAACAACCACAACAACAACAAAAAAAACCCCACATTGCTGGTTGGTTCTGAATTAAAGAATACAGTTAATAAATTAAGAAGCAGACACAAGTTATACAGTAAAACCCTGCGTGTCCACCTTCCCTGACGTCAGTTCTACACGAAAGAAAATCTGTTTGTGGCGACTGATGCATGAAATACAAACACAATGGCCAGGTCTCGCATACAGCTAAAACTAGGTCGAATTTTTTATTTGTCAAAAGATATTTTTTAGCCGACATGTTTTTATCATTTTCATGACACGAAAGTAACGTTTTTAAGTCCGTTTTGTCCACTGCGTTGGCTTTGCAGTCTTGGTACGTAAGTTTCTGCGATGTTATTTTGTGTGACTGATATTATATTGTTTTAAAACCGAAATTATAGATATGTAATTTAAACTGGTAATGTTTCCTTACAGGAATGTTAATTTTGATGTGAGAATACTTGACAGGGGAATGTATTATATAAAAACACACAGTGATAAAATGAAAGATGGTTACAAATATAAAGACAGGACCAGATGCAGTGATTAGTCATAAAGACTGAATCGAAGTGTATATGTGTAATATATCAGAACATATTTAGTATGTGACACTAGAGACTGAACTTAGAATTGTAGTTTTATATACTAGTCGATTAGGACGTAATTAGCAACTGCATGATGTTATCAACAACTGATATTATCATTATTGGTTTCATTAGCATAATATCAATCAACAGAGCCTAAAATAAAAAGATAAAACAATAAAGAAAATATTTGAGAGCAACACTTCTTTTCAGTGGTTTAATTAATTAATTAATTAATTAATTAATTTATTTATTTATTTATTATTATTATTATTATTATTATTATTATTATTATTATTATTATTATTTGTGGATTTTTGTTCCAGTGGTGTTTGTTCCAGTGCGGTTTTCCTGTGCAGGTTTACTGATGTCCAGATAACAGAGTGCTATAGCATCTGGTTCAACGTGGTGGGTGGGGGGAAGCATTAACACATTAAGTTTTTCTGTGCGCTGCAATTTTACCGCGCCGCTTCTTTTATTCCCTTTTGTGGTTCTCAGGGTTTTTTTCTCATGTTTTAGGACATCTCAACTTAGAGTCAACGTTAAAAGTAAAACTGCTGGTGTGATTAGCGATATACTATATAACATTCTGTCTAAAATAGGATATAGGCCACTTGAAGCAATATCACACACACGCACACACACACACACACATACACACACGCGCGTGCTACAGTATATATATGCATGCACAGACCCATACATACATACACACATACATTCGTTTTGGATTAAGTTAGTACGTGGTGTAATGACTCGTTTGACTACAAAACGGAACAGTCTTATTAAGGTTTCTCAGTTTTGGCGGAAAGGCGTATGCAGCGTTTTAAAAATTCCTCTTGGGGAGAGAAATGCATTTTAAGCAGATCATCGCAGCATATTAACCACAGAAGAATGACATTCTAGTCACTTTGTTTATCCTGTCTATCATATTGGTAATTTTACTCAACCACACTTGCATGACAAACCAGCCTGCAGATTAAAAATCAGTTTATTTACGACTCGATGGTATCGAATATCAGCATATACCCAGTTAGATAGATTACCGTCGTCTAGGAAACTTGACAGCGCGTGCTCTTTATAAACATAATTTATGGTTCTGTCGTCTCTTCCCAAGGCATAAAATAGATTTAAGAAATTTTACAAAACGAGTTTTCAAAATCCAGGTACGTTCATGACATTCCATTTAACCTGATTCTTGTTAATTGTTAGAGATTTATACTTATAGTATAGATGTATGTGTGTGTTTATATTTATGCATTTAGGAATAAATATCCTGTTGTCGTATGTACTGGAGATAGACAATATTCGGGAGAGCAAAGTCCAGTGACGACGAAACTCGAAGGCACGGAACCATTCGCTCGCACTGCAGATGCGGACGACAAAACCTCTTGGACAGAAACAACAATAAATTTAACTTCTTAGGTAAAAGTCGTCGTGAAGTATATCAAATGTGAACAAGATCATTCTCACTTAGCACTGTTTTAACTGTGTGACGCGTTTGTTGTACGTCACTCACAAAATATTTCATTATTAATATTGTACTCATTACTGTGTTTATTCTTTACTATTATTATTATTATGAATTGAAGATTCCTTATCCGGAATTCCGAAATCAGAAACTTTTCCGAGCACCTGAAATAATAATATCTGTCAGTTTTCGGACTTTTGTGCACATACAAACGTCATTTTATGCACAAAATTATTAAAAATATTAGTTAAATAATCTTGCATCTATCTGTATAAACTGTATATGAAAATTAAATAGAATTCATAGTTAGACGTAGATTCTGTTCTCATGCTATCTCCTTGTATTCGAAAATCCGAAACACAATCGGTCCCAAGCATTCCGGATAAAGGATTCTCGACCTATATTATTATTATTATTATTATTATTATTATTATTATCATTATTATTAATATTATTATTATTATTACTGTTATTATTATTATTATTAGTATTATTGTTGTTGTTATTGTTATTATTATTGTTATTATTGTTGCTGTTGTTGTTGTTGTTATTATTGTTATTTAACTTTACTTTGTTTTCTTTAACTTTTTGTATGTATGTATGTAAGTATGTATATGTGTGTGTATGTTTGTATGCATGTATGCGTGAATGTATGTGGATGTGTATGTATGCTTGTATGTATGTAAGTATATATATGTAGGTATGTATTTTTTAATATAAAAATATATACTCTATATATGTCTGTCTGGGTACCTATTTTTCTCTCTATATCCATTTAATTCTCTGCAGTTTTTTAAATGTATATTTGTGTTTGCACAATATTTTTCGTATTTTAGCATGTCTATGTTTGTTTAATGTGTAGAGTTACATGTGTAAAGAAGAAGAAGACGACTACTATTACTACTAATAGTACTATTATTTCTACTACGGTCACCAGTATTACTGAGCTATATAGCTATTACAGACAAACTAATATTACAACTATATCTTGTATTACCACCACAGTACCGCCAGTACTCTATTTCCTACAGTTGCTGTTTCTGATATTAAATGTATTGTTATTTGGAATTATATTAACAGATACACGATAAAGAAAGAAGGACCATCTAGAGATGGAACGTCCCACTTTGAAACAGAATAGGAATCCCGAAGCATTGCTAGGTAAGTATAATTTTTCCATTTATTTATTTTTTGTAATTCGTTTTTTTCTTCTTCTTCTTTTTAATATGTTTCCAGTTTTACTCTTGTTGTTATTATTGTTGCTGCTGATGCCGTTGTTGTTATTGTTATTATTAATAGTAGTAGTAGCAGTAGGAGTAGGAATATGAGTAGTAGCAGAAATAATAGAGTAGTAGTAGTAGTAATAGTTGTAGTAACAGCAGTACTAATAATTTGAAATAAATAAAGGTCGAAACTAAATTCTCTAAGAGACATTATCTTATTTCAGTGTATTTTAGTTTATTACAACCAATGCTGCTGGACACTTTTGTCGAATACTTTTTCTCCTTTCTTCTTTTGATCTCGAGTGGTTGTGTTTCGAGCGAGTTTGCTGTCTACACTCACAGTGAATACTGAATAAAACTGATGTGTTGATAACTAAATTTATTCATCCCTTTGTTCATTTTCTCAAGTATTCATTTAAACTTATAAATTCGCTGTTTTTCTCATTTATATTTTTCTTTCGCTCATTTATTCATTTGCTGTTTTATTCATCTAGCTTTCATTCTTTTATTCATCTAATCATTCCTTTATTACCAGTTACCAATTCATTCATTCTTTCTTTCTTTTAGATATGCTTGCAATGCAGTCTCTGCGACAACGACATTTTGACCAGAAACCGCTGACGTATGCGATGATATCGGACATTGATACACTGGTACAAAACTTCACCATAGACGACACCATAGCCGAGTGTTTCGCTGCTTGCGACAGAAACACAAAATATGTGAAAAAGAAGGTATCCAGTCAGATCGAAGATTTTGAAAAGGGGAACGGGTGTGCCATTGTCGTGGATGAAAATTAGTAGTAGTAGTTGTAGTTCTTCTGGTAGTAACTATAGTAGCTGTAGAACTAGTAGTAGTAGTAGTAATAGCAGCAGTAGTTATAGTAGTGAAAGCCATAGTATTACCACCAGCAGTAATAGCAGTAGTATGAAAGGATGACTGAATGAATGATAGATTAGCGGTAGCAGAATATTTTAATATTAAGAATATAAAAAAACAAAACAGTAAGTAGATTTTAGAGTAACTCTTTTTATTAAGTTACTGTTGTTGTTGTTGTTGTTTATGTTATTGTTGTTGTTGTTTTTATTTTTATAGCACATTCAAAGAGAAAGAGGCAGTGGTAAAAAGGCTGCTTGGAAGAATTCCAACAATTCATTCTTGAGGAATATGAATAGCGGCGGTTCCAGGAAACTATTAAGTGGAGGCATGCTCCAGAGAAAAACCAAAAAACCCTCTAGTCCACGTGGTAATTCCACACCTGCACCACAGCGCAAATCACTAGAAACAGCAGATGAGTCCAGATACCCCAACCTTCAAAACGCAGAACATTTTTTTTTATGTTCTAGCAAAACAGATGTCACTCCTCTGGGTTTAGGCTCTGCACAAAGTAAATACAGACAGAATTTGGAAAATTATGCAAATGTGCCATTGGAGTTATCTGCTCATAAACATAGTAAGTTGGATCAAACTAACAATTTTAAAATAGATCTTACCACTTGTGACGTTATAATCTCCAACCAGCCAAGTAGCGAAACGGATACTGATCTTTTGAAACAAGCTATCAAGGTGAGATATTTCAATGATCTATGTCACTGATTTTATTATTTTTATACGCACGATACCTGTGATACATTATAATAAAAATGTTTTGAGATTTCATTCTTTTTTCTTCCTATTATTATTATTATTATTATTATTATTATTATTATTATAGAAATATGCTGTAATCAAATTACTGCTATTGTTGCTACTCGTATTACAACTATTGCTGCTGCTGTTAACTCTTCCTCCTCCTCCTTCTACTATACTACTACTACTACTACTACTACTACTACTAATAATAATAATAATAATAATAACAGTACAACTGCCAACTATTTCTGCTGCTACTTATATAATAATAATAATAATAATAATAATAATAATAATAATAATAATAATAATAATAATTAATTATTGTAATTGTTAGTGATATTTTTGTGTTTTTTAAATAATAATAATAATAATTATAATTATTATTATTATTATTATTATTATTATTATTATTATTATTATTATTCAGCTGAACAACACAAAATCGCTAAGGAATATTCTGAGTGAGATAGAGAATGGCGGTGACATCGTCTCTGTACAGAGACTTGTAACTCTCACCTCTCTCGCTGCGCACCTAGGTCAGGTGAGATTTATTGACATTAATTTTTAGTTTTTAAGCCTCTGTGATCTCTCTACCTGTACGACTGTTTGGCTATCAATCAATAATATATTTATCCATCAATCTGTCTGTCTTCTTATGTTTGTCTCTTTGTCACTCTCATTTAGTATTTATTCATTTGGATATTAAAATACATTTAAACATATTCGCTCTCATTACTAAGAAAAATACAAACATGGCAGTCAGTTGTAATAATTTTTTGTTAAGGCAGAATATTGATTATTAATAATTTTTTGCATAGAGAGTACGAAGGTTTATGAAGATAATTTTAGTCGCATCAAGAGAGGTAACAACGTGAAACTTCGAATATCACATTTTAATATAGTTATGCCCCTTGACCGACCTAAACTTTCAACTTCAGCATCATGGTTGCCATCATGATTTTTGCTGTTTCGTTAGGGAAAATAGCTGCATTAGATTTTGCATGCTTGAAATTATGTTTTTATTTGATCTAGTTACGAAGATATGAAGAAAATAGATTCAGTGGTGATATTTTTGGATTTAGCCTCCTAACACAAATTTCTCAAGCGTGTCTAGTTCTCTCTCTCTCTCTCTCTCTCTCTCTCTCTCTCTCTCTCTCTCTCTCTCTCTCTCTCTCTCTCTCTCTCTCTCTCTCTCTCCATATATGTACTAAACATCAGTTATCAGCTCAAGTGCTTAATTTCACTACTTCTTTTCTCTCTGAACATTCTGGATAAGAAATCACAATTAAAAACAAATAATATTAATTAATTTACAGAATTTGTGTCTACAAATACTTTTGGAGTATATGTCGTCTGCTGTGCACTTGACGTCACATGACAAAGACACAGTCGCACATGCCGCTGCCCTGGAAGCTGCCCGAACTGATCACGTGATTATACTTCAGGTATTTTTAACAATGCATGTACTATATAGTAAATTATTTCTGTGATATATGAAAGTAAACCTAACAGTGTGTTGACAGAAAAAACCCAACAGTACAACAAATACAATAACAGCAGCAGCAGCAGGCAACAACAACAAAAACAACAACAACAACAACATATTATTATTATTATTATTATTATTATTATTATTATTATTATTATTATTATTATAAGAAAGAACTATATTTTGTTTTAATTTAAAGCTATTGGTGGCTGAGGGATTAAGAATATGGGATTATCAAAATCCAACTGTTTTGGAAGAATCAAGTCGATGTTCATCAGCTGGTTGTCATGGCTACATGCTGGTCATGCACGTTCTAGATTTGGCCTTTGAGAAACGATTTGAAAATATGTCTTTGAAGTGAGTCAAACTATTTTTACCATGTGACACTTAGATAATTTTAATATATTTTTTTTTCAATCAAAAGTCACATATTCATTGAACTATATTATTGAGTCTGCATTTTACGAAATGTGACATACTGTGTTTATTTTTCCAGTGACATCATGAAATCGGTTTACTGTCAGTGCAGGACACGTAATTATGATGTTAAAAATATCATCTGGAATACTCTAGAACACAGAGAAAATATCGTAACAAAAACATTGTTATTACCACAGAAAGAGAATGACGAACATCAGGAGGAAGATTATATTCGTTTATCACAGAATCATACATGTGAAACTTGCGCGTGCAATCCGTGCTCTTGTGGAAATGAAGAAAGAAACACAGTGTCAATTTCTAAACAGTTAGCTGATAAAAATATCCAGCAATCATCTTTGTCTGTTATGACGTCACCACAACCATATTTGTCTGTTAAGAAATCACAGAAACAGACAGAAACATCGATGCAACCCATTTTCCATAAAAACTGTTCAGTTAATGCGTGTGTGTCTCAAGGACAGGTTGACGCCGTGGCACAAAGGACAGTTTGTGAAAAATCTGCAGATACATTAGACCCATTATTACTATCAGAGACAATGAGACTTCCCCTGAAGCTTTCCAACAACTCATTACAATCCGATGTGTTAGTGACGGTGACACAAAACGACTCATTTTCAAAAGAGAATAACCCTTCCGCTCCATTGCGTGAACATCCGTCCAGTGAAAACCCAGATAAGTCGAGTACATGTAATACTAGCTATCTAACACCAGCTCATCAGCCTGGAAACAGTGAACTGAAAAATGAAGCTGGAACCATGTTCAAGAAATGTTTACTAGAAAATCTTGAACAGAAAACAGATAATAAATTCATAAAGAACGAAAACTCAGAAGCAATTAAAACAAGGTTCAACACATTCAGAACAGGTAATGTGATCAACATGTTATCGTCGACGTCATCAGTGACGTCATCCAGTACTAATGTCCTGTCAGGTGATACGAACCATACTGACACAAAGAAGTACACCAAACACGTGGGAACTAATTCACATTCCAGTATGTCGATCCCCTCAGTTTCCAAGTGGTGTTCAACTACGTCGAATTTCACCACTAGCAATGGCTCTGAAGAATCCAGTTATTACTCCGACGACAACGACGGCAACTACAAAACCATAGTTCTCAATCTCGAACACGAAGAGCTGGACTGCGATCAACTATCTGAACAACGGCTACACCGACATCTCCAGTCCGTTCGAAAACAAAGCTACCGCAATAGCGACTATGTGGAATCAGTGACAGCAGCGGACGGACGGCGTCTTTCTGACAGTACGACATTCAAGCTGAGTGAAGATAGAGAGAGAAAAACGAAACCGCTTGTAAAAGAAACACACTCAGACAAGTTTGGTAGCCTGTTTAATTTTCCCCTGTCAGCAGCGGAAACTAAAAACAGCAGCTTCATTTCAGCAGGCAAAAAACATTCCGAATTTCAAAAACAGGAGGAACAATTTTCTTGCGTAAGTTGCTGGGGTTTGTTATTATAAATAATCTTGCATCTATCTGCATAAGCTGTATATGAAAATTAAATAGAATTCATAGTTAGACGTAGATTCTGTTCTCATGCTATCTCCTTGTATTCGAAAATCCGAAACACAATCGGTCCCAAGCATTCCGGATAAAGGATTCTCGACCTATATATTATTATTATTATTATTATTATTATTATTATTATTGATTTTACAGGTTATCTGCGATTTAGTGACAAAATATTAATCAGTTGATAATTTTTGCAACCTTTTATAAAAATCGGATTTTGTTTCGTACAAAAAACAAATAAACAAACAAACAACAGTAACCAAAAAAGAAACAAAGAAAAAATATCGAAAAAGAAAGAAAGAAAGAAAGAAAGAAAAAAGAAAAGAAAGAAAGAAAAAGAAAACAACATAAAAAACTCCTAGAAACTACCGAGGCTCTCTCTATAAAAAATACGTTTACACTTGAATGCACGTGACTGAGAATATTTAAAAATAAATCTCTTCATTTGCGCGAGTCTCACTGACAGTGATTATACAGTTTTCTTAATTAGTCAATACTCTTATTTATAATTTTGTTCTTTATATTTTTAATTTTTAATTATTATTATTATTATTATTATTTTTTATCTTAATCGCGTGAACTGTTAGCTGTAGCGATATTACTACAAATCGTTACTATAATTGCTATTGTGTTTTTCAGACCACGAAACAAACTGAATGGAATTGTCGTCCTTGGTAAGCATACACGTTAGCAGCATTCAGCAGATACATACACATATACACAAAAAAACCCTAAAATATCCAAAAAACAAAGAGAAAGAAAAACAAAACCACACTTATAATATCTACTTATTTAATGATTTTATTCATAATTATTTAATTATTTATTGTTGTTGTTGTTGTTGTTTGTGCTAAAGTTTAAAATATCTTGAAATATCTTTTTGACTTTCTTCTTTCTTTCTTGTATTAATAATTTAATTTGTTTTATATTACACTTTATTAATTTATTTTAACCTTATTATTTTTTTTGTTTTATTGCAGGTATGAAGTTTCAGATGATGACAGTTTGTGTCTAAATAGATCTAATGACAGTGACAGTGACGTCATTTCCTGGTCATGAAGTTTCCTTGACAATATTAAAATAGTTATAACGTCACCTTTCTCAATATGGACATTAGACTTCGACAAGTGTCAAAATGTGAAGACAGAACAACCATATCTAAAAGTACTGCGATCGACCAATAAATACAAATACTTAATTACTTTCAGGTACAAAAATGAGAATTTATGACAACATAAATATGTAAATGATATTACTATGCAAACAAGAACTACTTTCATCTACAGATATACTGCTTTTATTGTACATAATGCTTGTTTTTTTTTTGTAAATTTTAATTAAATTTAAGTTCTCAGATTTAAAACTTAATTCTTTACATGATAAACAAAACCTAGTTTTATTAGTCAGGACACATTTCCATGCCAACTCTATGGCTGTTATTATTATTATTATTATTATTATTATTTTTCTATTATTATTATTTAGGCTATTATTAGATTTAGGCTATTTATTATTTATTTATGGCAGATTGAATGTTAACTGTAATTATTAACTGTAAATATAAACATTAAAGTAAGAACCAAGACATGTAACAACTGTTTACCCACAAATAACAAATATAAGCATTAAAGTAAGAAACTAGAGATGTAACAACTGTTTACCCACAAATAACAAATATAAGCATTAAAGTAAGAAACTAGAGATGTAACAACTGTTTACCCACAAATAACAAATATGAGCATTAAAGTAAGAAAAAGATAAGTAACAACCGTTTACCCACAAATAACAAATATGAGCATTAAAGTAAGAAAGTAGACATGTAACAACTGTTTGCACAAATATAACAAATATAAGCATTAAAATAAGAAAGTAGACATGTAACAACTGTTTACACACAAATATAACAAATATAAACACTAAAGTAAGAAACTAGACATGTAACTACTGTTTACCCACAAATAACAAATATAAGCATTAAAGTAAGAAAGTAGTCATGTAACAACTGTTTACCCACAAATAACAAATATAAGCATTAAAGTAAGAAACTAGAGACGTAACAACTGTTTACCCACAAATAACAAATATGAGCATTAAAGTAAGAAAAAGATAAGTAACAACCGTTTACCCACAAATAACAAATATGAGCATTAAAGTAAGAAACTAGAGATGTAACAACTGTTTACACAAATAACAAATATAAACATTAAAAAACTAACAAATATAAACCACAATTAAAAATATAAACATTAAAGTAAGAAACTAGACATGTAACTACTGTTTACCCACAAATAACAAATATAAGCATTAAAGTAAGAAACTAGAGATGTAACAACTGTTTACCCACAAATAACAAATATAAGCATTAAAGTAAGAAACTAGAGATGTAACAACTGTTTACCCACAAATAACAAATAACAAATATAAGCATTAAATATAAGAAACTAGAGATGTAACAACTGTTTACCCACAAATAACAAATATAAGAATTAAAGTAAGAAACTAGAGATGTAACAACTGTTTACCCACAAATAACAAATATAAGCATTAAAGTAAGAAACTAGAGATGTAACAACTGTTTACCCACAAATATAACAAATATAAGCATTAAAGAAAGAAACTAGAGATGTAACAACTGTTTACCCACAAATAACAAATATAAGCATTAAAGTAAGAAACTAGAGATGTAACAACTGTTTGCAGACAAATAATAAATTTAATCACTGCAACAAGAAACCCAACGACACTTCCTTTTATCTAGTACCCGCCAAACCTCTTGCTATAACCTCTGGCTATAACCTCTATTATTGCGATGTCCGACCATCTCTGGAACAACGAGTCTGGATAAGTATCTTCTTCTATGACAATGTTCCATGAAAGATTTTAAAAAGATTAGACATATCTCAGATTTAAAAAAAAAAACTTTCATCTATCTGGAATTAGAGGCCCAGAAGATTAAGCTTCATGAATTTCATTACAGATTCATCCTTGTTATTCAAAATATGCTATAATGTCTGTCATTTTATATATATACACACGTTTGTACATCCATTTACAATTTACATTATCCCAGTAACGTTTTGTAGTTAGCAATAATTTTTCAAAAATCTGTCAGCTCTTTTAATTTAAGTTACTTATGATACTACAGTTTGTAGACATCCACCTCTTATTTTAATTAATATTGTTAAGAAAATAGAGAACACTGTTTATCAACATGAACTAAATATTGCGCAAAAATTCATGAATATTCAGTTACTATAATCCATGTTTGTTTATACAATTGGTACATCAATCCATGTGAGCCAAAATTTCTCATTTCTACACCTTCTTTTAAAAAAAAAATTATTATTAATAATAAAAATAAATAAATTAAAATAAACAAATAACAATTTTTTTTCTTTTCTTTGTAATATTTGAAATCCGCTTAGTCTCCCTCTACTCTGCCCCAGGACCGCCCTAAAATAAGGTACGTGGAAATAACTCGTTTACCTCGTTTTGGCTTAACCGTATTAAAACCAGATCAAGGCTTCAGCCTAGGCGATCACGTTCTTTCTTTTACATTTGTTATAAATAAGCAGCACTTAACATGAAAAACAAGAAATAAATTTATGTACAATATCATGAAAAAATAAAAAAATAAACAGAGATACATTTCAAGGTATCCAGTGATTCAATGTAGTCGTTTCGTCAACCCAGTTCTGCAATAGGTCATACCGTGAGAAACGATAGGGGTTAATCTCGTTTTCACATATCGACAGATATTTCTAGAAAAACTGTCGCTAAACGTAGTTGAAAAGAGATGCAAACTAACAAGTTCATACTTAGGAAGTTATAATGACAGCAAGGCAATATTAGTTTTCGTTAAAATATGATGCGACTACGAAATACTTTGCCCCCGTACGATCATCATGTTTACACGACTGCATACACCAGTGACACCATTATGTGTTTATTTATAAACATGCACTTGGTTGGGTCAAGCGCACTCACTTTGAATTTGTACTATTGACGATATGGCCCATAATGCAACAGCGCGCTAACGTTTGCAGACCTTACTTCCATTCAGTGCACACTGAATATGTATAAAAAATAATAATATTTCAAAACAGAACTTGAAATATTAGTATAAGCTGAACAAATGATTTATGAATGGATTTTTAAATAATGACTTGGATGGGAATAAAATAGAGTTAAACGTGGTGTCGATGTTTTCTTTAAATCAGGTGAGTTTTTAATGTTATTTTTTATTTGCATGATTACTTTGTTTTATACGTGTAAATTATAGTTAAAAATTTAGGGCGAAACACAACAGAACAGATATTAAATAATGTAGGTCAAAGAGTAATAAATAACTTTTTTAATATGTAAGACGTGCATAACTTCATGCGTGCATGCAAACATACAAACATATATAATTACATACGTACACACACACACATGCATGCATACATACATATATATATATGCATACACTTTTATTTATGTAAGTCTATGTGCATATTTATATATATGCGTGTGTTTTGTTATATATAATAACAGACATACACAAACATACCCGCACGCAAACACACACACACACACACGAATCTGTGTGAGTTACTTCAGAAAAAAGCAGAAAAAACAAAACAAAAATCAGTTACCAAACTAAATCATCTTTATAAATACTTTACTTTATTTACTTTATTTAATAATAATAATAATAATAATAATAATAATAATAATAATAATAATAATAATATTATTATTATTATTATTATTATTATTATTATTATTATTATTATATCTTTTTAAATTACATTTTCAGTAGGATTGTGTTAAAAGGTGAACCACGAAATCATGTCTCTGTCAGTTACAAAGTAATCCTGCGTTGATATAGTGTGTTTTTGACTGCAGTAAATCGTCATAAATTAATTGTTATTTTTATTTAATAAAAAATATTTAATTAATGTAAAATAAATTAAAAAGTAAAGTCGATTCTATATTATTTAGCAAGTTACGGAATCAAATTAATGGGAAAAAATAAAACAAGAACAAACCCGCTAATAATAATAAATAAATAAATAAATAAATAAATAAATAAATAAAATAAAAGAGTAAGAAAAAAATACTTATACAAGAAATAATGTTTGTAAAATTAAATTGTAAAAGTAAAAGATAATGTAAAAATATTTTCTAGGGCTACGTATCTAAATCACGGCTTGTTTACTTAGTTTAAATTACTTACATAAAAGGGAAACAGTTAAAAATAGCAAATAAAAATATGAAACAAAAAATATAAATAAATAAAAAATTATGACAAAGTGAAACAAAATAAAAAAATTCTAATGAAATAAATTAATTAGCAGTTGTTGTGCTAACCGCTCTTTCCTCTACTTCTTCTTTAAGTAAAATGAAATGAAATAAAATTAAATAAAATAAATTCTTTTCTAAAATTATTGTATTATAATATTATTTTATGCTAATCTACACAATATTATTTTATTCCACTTCATTTTCTTGTTAAAAGGTTGTCAGTTCCTATATTTATTTTATTTTATTTTTTTTTATTATATTTTTTTTTTTTAAATTTGCTCTATTTTGCTTTTTAAATTTGTGCTATTTTATTTTATTTTGTATTATTTTTATTATAAACATATTATACAAACAGTTTAAATTAAACAGTACAAACAGTAATGTTTAAACATTTTAACATTTGACACATTGTATGTCCACAAAATATCAGCATTCTTGCAGCCTCGACTTTTTTATTTATTTAATTCTAAACAAACAAACAGATAATAAATAAATAAATAAATACTGCAGGATTCTCTCTGAAATCTCTCTCATTAGTAACATTAACAACAACAATAATATAAATAAAATAACACAACTACCTACATTAGCATTAATTAATTCACGATTTCTATGAATCAGTAACTCATAGTTAACCGATAATTCCAACCAAACCTTATAAAAACATAAAATAAAATAGGAAATCAAAACAGTGGATTTGTAAAATCGCTATTTACAATCACCTGATAAATATATAAAATGAATTATTCTATTTTAAGTTTTATTTCGTTCTAAAATAAAAGGTCAGAGTGACGATAACAAATTAGTTAATAAAATAAATAAAAAATTGATAACAGAATAACAAACAAACAAACAAGCAAATAATAACTCAGTATTTAAATTAAATAGATTAAATAGTAATTAAATCATTTAATTCAATTTTTGGTACATCGTACAACATATTTATTTGTTTTTAATCGGTATTAAGAAATAACAATAGAAAATAAACGTTTCGTTTTAATTGTCTGTTTAATGTAAGTTATCATCATCGTCGTCGTTATCATTTTTTTCATTCATTTATATATATATATATATTTATTTTACTTATGTTAAATGCAATAAAACGAAAATAAAATATAAATGTCACCTATGAAGATTTATTGTAGATTTCGTTGGGTTAGTGCTGTGTTACTGTGAAACAGTTATACACCTGATTTCGTGAGTCACCTTCTAAAAACATGACCTAACTGTACTAAATATATACTTTTATAATATATTTAATAATAATAATAATAATAATAATAATAATAATAATAATAATAATAATAACTACAGCAACAACAGAAGCAGCAACAACAACAACAACTGTAGTAGTAGTATTTAGAGAGCTCTAAATTTTAATATTTAATAATGTTGTTTTTCCTTAGTTCGTTTATTTCTTTATCTATTTATTTTTTATTTAAGTTATTCTGTTCTATTTTATTCTATTTATTTATTCATTTAAAAGTACTGAAGATATTTCGATGTTTTGTCAGTATATAGAAAATAATTTCCAGATAAACTTAATTGTCTTTTTAAATGTCCTTTTCTTATTTACTAATCAAAAGTTGGTACCATCGTAATCTTCTTTAGTTTCGTCTTTATTACTACTACAACAATAACATCAACAACTACTACTGCTGCTTTTGTGCGGCTATTATTAGTAGTAGTATTAGTATTAGTATTAGTATTAGTATTGCATTCATTTATAATAACTTCTGAAAATTATATTCTATAATTTGACATATTAAATTCAGCTAGACTTTTCCCCCAGCTTTTAGTACATTTTCAATACTCATGGTCTTCAATATAAATAAAACAAAATGAAATAATAATGAAAACAAAACAAATCAACAAAAACAATAAATAAATAATTAGAATAAATAAATAAATAAATAAATAAATAAATATATGTGTCTTTCATCTGTGGGTTGCCAATAACAACGATTATTTGTTTCAGTCGCAGTCATATGACAGATGACATCATGCTGGATGATGGAGGTATGCCAAAAATGAATAAGCGATTCTGGGATAACCAGAAAGGTAATTCTAAAACCCATGCTTATTTTATTAATTTATTTTCTTTCTTTCTTTCTTTCTTTCAATCTTTCTGTCTTTCATTCTTCTTCTTCTTCTTCTGTGTAATGTAAATAATTAATTAAATAATAAATCTATATATTTATTTATTCACTTACTTAGTATTTTTTATTTTATGTTTTATTATTATTATTATTATTATTATTATTATTATTTGTTGTTGTTATTGCAATAAAACATAAAACAAGAAGTATTTTTAATATTTTAACATCATAACTAATTTTACATAATTGCTAAAATTTAATTAATTATTTGATGTATTTAATAATAATAATAATAATAATAATAATAATAATAATAATAATAATGGTATTTTTCGTTTCGTGATGTATGTGTCAAGATTAATACTACATTTCACATTTTATTAAATACATTTTATTTTAGGAGTTCCCCCTGGTGGACATATCTTGTGTCGTGTGTGCGGGGACAAAGCGTCAGGGTTTCACTATGGAGTATTTTCATGTGAAGGCTGCAAGGTGAAGAACTAACTAACTAACTAACTAAATAATGATGTAGAGGAAAGCAATATCTTAGATAATAACAAAACGAAATAAAACAAAAGCAACAAGAGCAACAGCTATATACTTTTATAACAGCAACAGCAGCATCAACAGCAACAGCAACAACAATAATATTGAATATTATTATTATTATTATTATATTTTTTTATATTAACCATGCTATCAATTGCAGCAGGAACTTGTATTACGTTTTAATTATTAATTTACATGATAGTTGTACTGTGTTTTCCATTTTCTACTTGCAGGGATTTTTCAGGCGGACGATACGTCACAACCTGACCTATAAAAAATGTGACAGTCCTCAGGGCTGTTTAATTATGCGAGTCAGCCGCAACCGTTGCCAGTTTTGTCGTCTGAACAAATGTGTCGCTGTAGGGATGTCACACGAAGGTGGGCACGTACTTACCTCTGCGCCTTTAACCGTTCAGTCTTTCATTATATAACGCAGTTATCTACTACATTACTATCACAGTTTTACATAGGCATCTAGTATAACAGTTCTACACAACCTTTTAATCTGTTACATAACGTACAGATAACTACACCTATATACACAACAAAAATACTTTTTCTGTAATGATACGACTATACACTCTTACTTAGGCAGACAAACCGACCGACTGACAGACCGATGAACAGAGAGACAGACACATACACACGCATTCACACACTATAACAGTTCTGACAACAAACATAGATTTACGTTTTATATCAATCAGCGGTACGACTGGGGCGGTGTCCTAAGAAAGACCGACCAACAAGCAGCCACTTCTTCGTCCTACCTCAGAATAGCAGCGGTTCTGTGGATGTCGACAAACAAGTTAAAAACGAACAGATGGTCCTCAACATCCACGGTGCATTCAAAACGGCTGTCAGATTGTACGATGATGTTGCGAAACATCTCTCTCCAAACGAGGTATTTCATGATCGTTCTTGTCATCATCATCATCATCATCTTCAGCATCTCCCTCTACATCAATTTATTATCATTATTATTATCGCCATTATCATTACAACCATCATCATTTTAATCATCCTTATTACTATTACAGTATTACCATAATCTTCATCTTCCAGTTTCTTTATCGTTATCATAAGAATTATAATTGGTTTCCAGACATCACTGAATTGACTTTAATTGTCGAACATTCATTTATTTAGCTTTGTTTTTTTTCTTGGCACTGTTATTGTTGTTCTTCTTGTTCCTTTCTTCTTCTTCTTCTTTTTATTATTATTATTATTAACTCGATCAACGAAACAGAGTTATTTCCCGTTCTATCCAGACGATGAGCCATATAACATATTATTTGCTGCTGAAGGATGTCGTTCAGAGCAGACACTTCCTGTCTCGTATCATTTATACGGACTTGAGATGTAATTTATTCTCATTAACTCATGGTAATTATGTGTTCAAGATTAGAAACTTCAGTTATAAAATATGAACCAGAATGTAAGGCAACAGAAGGATAGTAATTCCTTTTGTTCGGTTGAATTTCAGATTGAACTTTTAGAAACTCCGGCTGACTCTAACAAGGTTTACTTGCGCTATTTATCTGTTATTATTCGATTCGTTTCCACTTTCGCCATGGAGATTCCCTCATTCCTAGACCTCAATTTTGAGGACCAAAGAATCCTCATTAAGGAATGTATTCTGGAAATGGCCGCCATACACGACTCCTTGCACGTGCAGTGCGAGAAGAACGCATGGGAAGATGATAAATTAAAATTCAGGATTGAAGGAGAAGACTGGACAAAATATGGATTGTTCGGGGAAATATTTGACTCTTTTCGTAAAATTCGACAAAAGATGAAGAAACTGAAGTTGACAGATGTCGAGATATCACTGTTGTGTGCTATGATTCTGTTTACACCAGGTAAATATTTTGTAATCTTTCTGTTTACTCAAAAAGATTATTTGGTCATTATTCTAATATCATACTATATAGTCATTTCTCTTATTTTTTCTCTTTCTTTCATTCTTTTTCTCTCCCTCTTTCTTCCTCTGTGGCTTTCTCATTCTCTCTTTCATTATTTATTACTCTGTCTTTCTCTGTCTTTTTTCTCTCTCCCAAAAAAGTTTTCAATCTCTGTTTTTCAATTTTTCAACAATTAAGTCTGTATGACTTTGTTACACTATATTTCATCTACAGACAGACAGGGTGTAAAGACGAACAGACTGTTGGACAATCTGGAGACAGATCTCTGTATGGCTCTCAAATGTCAGCTGCTGCTCAACCACGGCGACGGCTCGCTCATGTTTGCTCGCATCGTCAACATCCTTGTCGAACTCCGCATGATCAGCACTAAGTATCTTGACAATGTCTACGATGCCCAGGTGGAAATAGACTCAGTATCCACTATGCTTAATAATAGGTGTGGTTTGTATATCCAGCCCAGAATCGCTCCTGACGTAGTGAAAAACATTCTTGAAAATCACAAAAAGGAAACTATGACTGAGGATGATAGTTGTGTAGAAACCGTTGACAGTGTAAACACCGGCAGGAGTGACTCTTTACAAAATCAACAAAAGCTATCACAGCAGCATTATCAAGAGCAACAACAAAAAAAGGACCAGCAGGAAAAATTATCACTGGAGAATTATAAGCAAGAAAATATGCAAGAGCATTATGAGCAATATCAGTATCAACAACAAGAACATCAAAATCAGCAGTCTGTGATGAACAATGGTGTATGTTTGTCTCAACAAAGTGACACATCAGCAACATTACACAACATTACAGAAACAAACAGACTCCGGGTTGAAGTTTCCAACGTCCAAAACCTCGCTGAGAATCCAAACATGTCTGAGCAGCAAGAAATGTTGGTCGAGATGGAAGAAAAATCTGAACTGCAGAATAATATAGTGTCTGATGATGTTAGACCAGCTGAGACACAAGAAAAAGAACCGGCAGGAGAGATCAGTGAAGTAGTAGAAATATCAGCAGCAGAAGAATCAGCATTAGGATCACAGCCTCTGCGAGAGAAAGGTTTTAATGAATTAATTGTTTCTATGCAACAACGACATGACTCAAATCTACATAGAAATGACGAAATCTTGAAAGGTTTTCATCATTTTGACAAACATGAAACATTAACTGTAACAGGAACTACAGGAGACTTGTCTACAAGTTCTCTCAGCAAAACCACATTGTTTGAACCTGCTGCATTAGACAGTTCTGAAATAATGACAAATTTCCACAACAGTTACCAACAAATAACTAATGAGAACACCTACCCTCATAGAACAACTGAGAACAGTTACAACTTTATATCAAACAAGACCAGTTACGATAATTCAGCAAATTCAGCGTTCAAAAACAATATTTCTCGTTGTAATAGTTTTTCTGCCTTTGATAGGTCCACTTCGGCAGCCATACATTCCTCTTCTACCACTGATCCACCTTCCAGCAGCATCAGAGATTTCCAGCTCTCTTCGAGATCTTACAGCTTTCCCGGAACAACCAGGCGTTCCGGAAGTGCAGCCACGAGATTTCGTCATTCAGCTCAAAATCACAGTTTGAACAATTCGGTTCTGTCTGACAACGGACCGAACAGTCGCATGTCAAAGCATTCTGATACAGCTGATTCCATGAACCTTACACTTCCTGACGATAATGAGAAAACACCTTCTTTGGTAATGGAATCAGATTATTGTTTGGGATCCGGTATAACGTCACAAATGGAAGAAGCAGAAGTCAAGGAGAGACAAATGCTTATCTCCAACTTGAATGACACAAGATCTGATCATTCTTCTGTTGCTACGGCAACCAGAGACAGCAGTAAGCAGGGCTCAAACTTTGAAGATGAATCACAAATACGAGTAGAAACACCGCAACAACAAACATCATCACTACATTCTCCATGTCAGCAACATGGTAGCAGCAGCATATGTTGCCAATCTTCCGACAGGGAAAAGATGTGTTTAACTGAGGTACGAACAATTAATTCTCAAGATACATCCACCAAATCGCGCGGTGTTTCAGAGCCTTTATTACAGAGAATGAGCAACTCGGTTCTGTCAGACAGTTGTTCTACATTAATGCCGTCATTGTTATCTAGCGTTGTCATGGGAACAGTTCCCTGATATATACTATTCGTATAGGATATTGTTATATAGCGATATCAAGGGGAAGGTTCTTTTATGTATTTTTTTTTGGTTTGTTTAGGAAGAGATGTGATACAGACACAAAGTGATATGTATTGTAACATACTAACAATGCAATTTTTCTTACACGTTGTGTTATCATAGTAATCGTTATATTATCAAATGTATTCGCATTAACGTATTAAACCATTTGAGAAGTCTTAAGGAGACAGATGGTCCGAAATAAACCTTGACAATTTGCGTTCAAAATACAAAATGAGCTTATCAGCCCTAAGGTATGAACTAATTTAGCACACGCACTGAAGAAAATTTTGAATATTTTAATGTTTCACATAAGCATAGATGTACAAATAAAATTTACTTTGCTTTTTTATTAACATGAATCCTGATGCTGTGTTAATCAGTATATTAATATTTGTGTGTGATATAAGTATTATTCAAGATCTATCTGTATGCTGGGTAAGGTACTAATATTACGTTTTGCATACTTCAGTAATCTAAAACGATGGCAATTTGTTTTCTATTTTTCTCTTTCTTTTTTTTTTTTTTCGTCTGGCAGCACGTGCACTAAAAAGATATTTCTTGTTTGTGCACTAAACTGGAGGATACCTCAAAATGTAATTTGGTAATAAACTATCTGTTACCATATTCATTGTTATTTGCTATTTAAACATACACAGACACACGCAGACATATCACGCACGCACATATTTATATATACATACTTGATGCAAAATACATATTTAAAGAAAACATTAAATTAAAAATAAATACAGCAATATGTACAAAATTATTAATGAAATATTTTGTGAGTGACGTTCACCAAGCAAGTTACAGAGTGAAAGCAATGAAATCTGTCATAGCTAACTGAGAATTACGATATTTATGTTACGTCACACCTAAGATGCTAAATTTATAATTTCTACTGCTGCTAATATTTTTTTTTACCTGCATTCCTAAAATATTGGCTTTGTAAATTACTATTTTTTTGTTGAAATATTATTAATTCGATGCCAGATAGAGGCTTATAGGATTTTACTATTATTGTAAACAGCTGTTCAGTTTTTACACTGAATTTTGATTTTCTGTAAACAGCTATATGCAATAACTAATGATTAAAATTTTTATTAATCAAAATTTCAACACACTGGGATAGATATATGACATCCAACAGTTATATCGATCTAGAAGCCTTCTACACAGTTAAGGAACATTCCATTATTGGCAGTATAATACAGCAAGATTCAGTAAAATATAGCACAATACAAAAAATACATCACAATATAGTACAATATAATAAGCTAAAATAAAGGAAGGAATGAAATATTTTAGTGAGTGAAGCAGTCAAAACATTTTATTTGCGGTTATGTGGCATCGGATTAAGAACAAGTCACAAAACCAGTGAGAAACCCGCTGTTAACATTTCATGGTCTACTCTATAGCAGCAAGGGTGTAGACGCACCATTCAAATTATTGAGTATAATACAATACAGAAATAAAAATTAAAATATAAAAAAATAAGAAAAATAATAAATAAATAAATAGAAAAATTACATAACTGCATGTAACAGACAGCTGCAAAGTGGACGGCGTACATAGTTAGAAATTAGCTGTGCTATTGTCACATCAGTGTCAGCGTTACACTGACCAGGTCACATAACTCAACCAGGATTAACGTTTACCGAAAAAAGAGAAAATTGTCAATACCGTTGACGTCAGTACAGTTGTTAGACATTTTATTTTGCAATCTATCGACCAGAGACAAGAAACGATCTCACCATGCAGGAGACCTTTCTGCCTTTGAGATATCGGTTTTTGCTGGTATGGAATAGTTATACTTTAACCAACGTTGACTAATGATAATAACATATATTTAGCAAAATTTACTTTTACTCTAATACAGACAAAGAAAGAAAGAAGATATATTAGCTAAATGAGTTAATTTAAAAGAAATAATGAAATAGTTATACATATAAATAGATAAATAAAAGAGCAAAAATTAATCAAATAAGTAAACTTTTTATATCGTATATATAAATAATAAATATTAATTTTTGTTTAATCTTTTTCTACTTTTTATTGAATGCTACAGACGCAGATACTGAAAAGCGCGAAGCTGCTGAACTCAGTCATGCAAACTGCAGCCAAGCTGTCAAAAAAAGATTATTTAATTTTTTAAAAGACGTAAACATCCGCAATTTTAAAATAACATTGCATTTCAGATATACACAGAGAAGGAAAGGAAGGGGGGAGAAAGTAGTAATATGAATACTAGAAGCAGCATTTTACTTTTATTTGACATTTATTTTTAAATATGGTATTGTCTTGTTTCAGTTTATACTTCGATTATTTTATGTATTTACTTTTATTCCTCCTGCTACTACTGCTATTACCTTTGCTGTACTACTCCTGTCACTACAACCAGTATTACTACTACTACTACCACTACTACTAGTATTACTACTCCTGTCACTACAACCAGTATTACTACTATTGTTACTACTACTACTACTACTACTACTACTACTACTACTACTACTACTACTACTACTACTACTACTACTAATACTGCTGGTGTTACTACTATTACATCTAGGACTACTGTTTATGTTTTCCGCTACAACCTCTAAAAGTTTATCTTCAACTGACTAAATCGGTTATCTTTTGTTTTTTATTACTTAGCTATTATTATTATTAATATAGCGACACAATAAATTTTACAAATTCCACTTTTAATAAAACTCGGTCATGACAAATAGCCCTGAGGGTGACGGAGATGTACCGGAAGTTTAAGCCTATTTAGTAATCACTGAACCGTTCAGTATTCGTGACTGAACTGTGATCTCAGGTCAAATGTTTATATTTTTACTGTAGGTTTCTTTTTTTCTTTTCTTTTTTTCTATTTTGTAAGACTTTTTTTATGTTTATTATTTATTTATTTATTTATTTATTTATTTGGTTTCATAATTATTAACATAATCTTTAAAATAAAATGATTTGGCATTTTGATATGCAATGAACAAAAAGAGAGAGAGAGAGAGAGAGAGAGAGAGAGAGAGAGAGAGAGAGAGATTAAGAAAGATAACTACTAAAAAGAGATAACAAAATTTAATATTATTTTATTTAGATTTGTTTAAATACTGATATTCTGCAGGAAACAAATATCTAGATATATTAAAATATTTGTGGTAGAAAGTTCATTCGATTTATTATTATTTAAATTATTCAATATTGTTTTTAATATTTTACTGGATAATTCCATTCACTAGAACTCAAACAAGTAAATGTATACACAAATAAAAAAATTATTTTAATATGCTTTAAATATAATCAGATATGAATAATTAATTAGCACCACCCCTCCACGTCTAGACACCTCCACTGTACCGACCCTCACCACTCGAGCAGCATGTAAGGCGTTGCTCTAGTTTCTGGTGACAGATGCAGTTCTCGGAACAAGGGGAATCCCCTTTTGCAGCAGACGGTCGTTCAGCCAATCAGATTGCTCGCTTCTGATATGAATGGACGAAAGTGGGTTACTGATAGTCGACCGAGATATAACGGTGCTAAAATGTCAACTAGAGTCCTCGAATGTTACGTTAACCCTTCGTATACAGTGGTAAGATTTTAAACATATACCAGAAATTAGAAGGCTACGTGGCATTAACCCCTGGTATTTTATAGCTATACACAGAATTCTATAATTATAGCAGGTAATTTCTATGTGGTCTATGGTCAGTTTGTATTCCGGGTCACTTACGTCTCAGTATTTGTTATGTTCTTGAATACTCTGATATCATGTATAATACTTAAATGTCAGACTACTGTAGTAGCGTTAACCCTTTATGTTCTGTGGTCAGCTGTACAACTGAAGATCAATATAATATAATATATATTACTAAACAATTTAACAAAAATATAAAATAAAACGAAGTCTGTGGTAATAATAATAATAACAGCGACAATAAAAATAATAATAATATGCATGTTGCATAAAACATAAGTATAGTTACAACAGATAAATTCAAACATGCTCTACTGAGTACATAATAAAATACACACTTTATTTGAAATTTATGCGTAAATGTCATTGATATATCCTTAATAATTTATTTATTTAATATTGTTTTTACTATTGTTACAGTGTTGGGTGTTGTTCTTATTTGTTCCTAATCATTATTATTATTATTATTATTATTATTATTATTATTATTATTATTATTATTATTTAACTCAATATGTGAATAGTAAAAATAAATAAATAATAAGTGAACGTTTTTTTTTTTTTTTTCATTTAAAGTTTAGAATAATTAAATTACACTGTTATATATATTTTTTCTTTCTTATTTTGTTTGTTTATTGTTTCTTAATATGATTTTTTAAAATTATTGCTGGCTTTATATATATTGATTTTTGGACTATTATGTGAATTGCATTACAAGTACAATCACATTTTATTGTGATATATCGCATCAAATTAAACTTGTATCATATGTTGACATTTTGTTAGCGCTCGCTAAATACAGCTAACTAACTTTGCCCAGTTTTTCTATTTTGAAGTTTTATTACTAACATACAGATACACATTATTTGCTTGTGAATGAAACCGTGTATTTTGTGACAACAACAACGACGACGACAATTTCAATGCTGTTCTAGCGTTATAGCATTATATGACGTCACCGTGTTACTATAGGTTACGACAATTATAAAGATACTTCTTTTAACGTAAAAGTGGAATCTAGATAAGTTACTTTAGCAATTACAATAGCATTAGCAACAAACTGATTATTAACGTGAAATACTAATATTAACATTTTCAACAGTAGTAGTAGTAGTAATAGTAGAGTAGCAACTGCAGCTTCATAATAAAGAGGAGTAATATTATCATTGTTATTGTTGTTGCTGTTGCTATTGTTCTTCTTCATATGCTTATAAAAGTATATATTTAGTACAGTTAGGTCATGTTTTTAAAAGGTGACTCACGAATATTATTTTCAGAAATTATTATAAAAATGAATGCAATACTAACACTAATACTACTACTAATGATAATAGCCGCACAAACGCAGCAGTAGTAGTTGTTGATGTTGTTGTTGTTGTAGTAATAAAGATGAAACTAAAGAAGATTTCGATGATACCAACTTTTGATTAGTAAATAAGAAAAGGACATTTAAAAAGACAATTAAGTTTATCTGGAAATTATTTTCTATATACTGACAAGACAGCGAAATATCTTCAGTACTTTTAAATGAATAAATAAATAGAATAAAATAGAACAGAATAACTTAAATAGATAAAGAAATAAACGAACTAAGGAAAAACAACATTATTAAATATTAAAATTTAGAGCTCTCTAAATACTACTACTACCGTTGTTGTTGTTGCTGCTTCTGTTGTTGCTCTAGTTATTATTATTATTATTATTAAATATATTATAAAAGTATATATTTAGTACAGTTAGGTCATGTTTTTAGAAGGTGACTCACGAAATCAGGTGTATAACTGTTTCACAGTAACACAGCACTAACCCAACGAAATCTACAATAAATCTTCATAGGTGACATTTATATTTTATTTTCGTTTTATTGCATTTAACATAAGTAAAATGAATAAATGTTTATAATGTATGACTGAATGGATATAATTATGACAATGATGATAATTTAGTTATACAGACGATCAAAACAATTAAATAATACAATTACCATTTGATTTAAATACTGAGTTGTTGTTTGTTTATGTTTTCCACTTATTTTATTTACTAATTTGTTATCGTCACTCTAGCAATTTAATTCAGAACAAAATAACTTAATAATTTATTTTATATATTTATGAGGGTGATGTAGGCCTAAATATCGCACATTTTTACAAATCCAGTGTTTGCATTCCTATTTTGTTTTTATTAGAAGACGGTTTAGTCGGATTTATCGCTGTTATCTGTGAGTGATATGCAGAAATTGTGGTACTTATTTTATTTTTACCTTCCAGGTTTTAAGCACGTACATTTTTCGCAACTGAACTTCCAGACCCCCATCAGACACTGCAACCACCAAATGTAATTGTGTTCTCCCTCCACCCTGCGTCGTAACGTGCAACGCTTTAACGAAATGTTGATTATTGTCTATTTTTAAACTGCCTGCAGAAAAATAATTTTAAAAAATATAACATAGTTAACGTGTACTTTTAATACTTAATTTTTTTCAACGCCAACTGAATCACGTGACATGAATAACCGAGTAGCAAACTGTGCTTTGTTACAAAATGAAAATAATTAATAGAACAATGTATGTTTTTGGAGATGTAAAACACATCCATTTATTACACGAAACAAATATCCATTTTGTTGTAACAACTATAAATTCAAAATAGAGATGCTGCCATACTAGAGAAAATATTGATGAAGGATTAAAAAAAAATAAAAAATAAAAAATAAAAATGTAACCCAACCTGGTGCACGAGTCATAAAGAGGATACTGAATTTTCTATTAGCAAGTAAAACCACAGTTGTAAACTTTCTCAGTATGTACATATTCTGCATTTCAATGGACTTCTGCTACAAAGATATCACTACTTTCATATAAACATAACAAATGATTTATTGATTTATCATCATTATCATCACTGTATTATTATTATTACTTCGTCTTCTCATTATTAAATACAAGCACCAAATTCAAATACTTTATAGGATTTCCTAGATGCCTGTCAGTGTTATCAAATGTTTCTGTAATTTTATTTTCAGGAAAACCGTCTTAGTTGTAGATAAATTAGAATTGTTTGTTGTAAATTTAAAATATTAAATTACCAATTACATTGTAAGTATTTCTGTATACCGTTGTAAGTATTTCTGTATACATTTGAAAGTGAAGGGAATGATTTTTACATCCATGATACAAATTTACATAAAATACAAATATGATCAGTTCTGGCAGGCACTGTCATAATGTATAAAATTCTTTTTAAACATTATTTTAACTTGTAGATTTCTATTTTAAGTTAAGAAAAATAATAATTAAAAAAACAAGATATACTTCTGTTACCACTGACATTCGTGATTTCAACTGGCTCACTGAACTTTTAAGTCATGTTAAAAATGTAAACATACAGTCCACAATAATGGGTCTGGGTTACCTTACAGGACAACATTATATTTACCTTACATGAGCAGTAAAAAAAAAAAAATGAAGTAATAATAATAAAAAATTGATAAATAAATAAATAAATAAATAAAAAATAAACCTTAAAAACAAATATTTTGAGGCAGTTTATGCAAAAATTTCAGTTCTGAAGAAGAATGTCAAAAGTTTACAAATCCAAAACTGTGAAATGACTTTATTGTCAACAAAACAACAGAAAATAAACATCCATCTTTACCATGGTAACAACAAGATTTCCAGCTGTTAAACATTTCATCTGAAAAATTAAAATAATAACAGATTTTCAATTGAAAAGATCAAACATCAAACAGAAACAGCTTAAAGGAAGGGAGATAATTATCAACGATCTATACATAAAAATCTGTTTTTGTATGTCTTAAACATTTTTGAACTCAACTATATCCATAATTCTAGAAACAAAATATCTGACAATCTTTTATCAACAATAATCTAAATTATACCTCATCTGTTTATATTTATCATTTATAATCCTCTATGAACTGTATACCCAGCTGTATCAAATATACTATTTATATTATTTCATCAGCAGTCTCTTATTTATCTAATTCTGTGTCTTTCATTTCTCTATCTTTGTATACAGTTACCTATATGTATCATTCATTTATCTCTCTGAGTATTATTTATTTATTTGCCTATTTAAGTTTGCTGTGCTGTCTTTTATCAATTACTGTATCAACCTATTTGTGTTTCAAGCAGCAGATTTTTCTATCAGTTTTTCTTTCTGTTCTCGTTTCTGTGCAGCTATCTGTTTTGCCTGCAAAAAGAAACCAGAAAACTAAAATGAAATTCACAATAAATCTCAAAAAAAGAAAATTTAAATTATTATTGTGATGTTTTGTTACTATAATACAATGAATACAAATAACTGTGAAGTTTCTATTAAACAACGAATCATATATCAGAGCTGTGTGTGGGTGTGTTCAGGTCTTAATTCTTAGTTGCACAAATCATATTTATCTGTGCTGTCATAACATCACATACATAAGGAGACTGAAAGTGGAAACTGGTCTACTCTGTATGCATTGACATGACAACTACAGCAAAATGGCAGTATCCATATGTATTTTTTTATTGTACTTTTTTCTTGTTAGCTAATCAAGATCAAACTGAAAAAGAAAAGAAATGACATTATGTGAAATTAGTTAACTCATTAAGTCATTTTTTTTTTATTGCTAACAAGTATCTGAGGGAGTAATTATTGAAAATAACTTCCATATTGTTGTCTACTTTTTTATGATGTAGCCATGACAACAAGGAATACAATCACAAACCTTTTCTACTAGAGAGATCAATTTTCCTTCTTTAGCAAGTATTTTCAACAACTCCATTATAAAAGGGAGATAATTATGTCGCCGTCTAATGTTTTCAGCCTGAAAAAAAATATTATAATATTATTAAAATTAAGTTTATTAGGATTTATTTTTACTATAATTATTGTTTTGTTAAAACGTAATTAATATAAAATATAAGTCATAATACAAAACAAACATCTAACTAGATTTTATAAACTTCCATCCTACTGACTGTTTCTCAATTTTCTTGTATATAAGTAAATATAAAAATTTACATGAACGTCTGATTACAGGTTCATTCTGCATATTCTGCAACAACTTACTTAGTACAGTTACATTTAAAAATTCAACATTTTGCTATTCTTGTTTTTCAGTGAATGAATGAATCAATCAATCAATAAAATGAAATGAAATAAAATAAAGATTTAATAAATAGAAGTAATTGAAATAATTAATAGAATCAAAAATGTGTTTAAAATTATGTTAGTTATGTTAATTGTTAATTAGTATTGAAGGTCTCATTTGAAAGAAGGAATGATGCACAGGAATTTGTAACACTGGCTAAACTGCAAAGGAGGAAATGTTTTATTTAACATTGCACTCAACACATTTTATTTAGGGTTATGTGGTTATGAACCATACAGATATGAGAGAGAAATCCCACTGACATAGGTTATTCTTTCCAATTAGCAGCAAAGCATATTTTATACTACGTACCACATCCTTAGCTCAAAGAATAATTAATATTGCTATTCACATTAACTAAAAACAAACCTTATATCTCTTCATTTTCTGTTCTTCTTCTTGTATCAGACAGGTCAGGCGACTGATTTCTGCCTCCAAATTATCACACTCCATGCTACCTTCCTGCATGTACAAACATCATTAACTACTAAGACATTTAAGGAAAAGTAATATAACAAAATATCCACTGGAAGATAAAAAAATATATATATAACTTCACTGTATTTTTTTCCCTACAAGTACAATATAAATATTGCTTTAAGAACAACTTCAACAATAATAATATTTAATGAATCATTTTTAATTTCTAAAGATAAAATTTTAAATCTCTCACCTCCAGTTTACTTGTCAGTTCTTTCAGTTTTTTCTCATAAATCATTTTCTTGTCTGACACAACTGCCATTAAATTAAAATGTATCTCATCAGCACTGTACCTGCAATTTAAAATAAATAAAAATTATCAACACATCAATCACTAAAATAAAATAAAAATACATCTTTTCAATGGAATTAATATTACTGTTAACAACAAAATATTATACAAAATAAAACTAATTAACACAGTTGATGACTCCTGACTTGTAATTAGTTTATATGAACTAAGTATAATCTTAAATTAACAGAAAAGGATCAACTGAAGTAAACATTACCAGATTTTATATAATTTTTTTTATTTAGCTTTATTTAATGTTTTTATTTTTTAAATAGATTCTTAATGTAATTCCTCTTTTAGTTTAATGTTTTATAAAATAAATATCCATAGCTAATCAAACCTCACTTCTGCATTCTTTTTTCTATCACAGGTCTAACAAGATCCAGCCAGTCCACATCAGTTGGAACTGCTCCTACAAACAAACTAACTAATTAACAAAGACATAACTAAACAAACAAATAAAATTATTCATAAAAATAACAAAAGAAAATTAAATGATTTATTAGATAGCAAAAATAAATAAATACATAAAAATATAACTAATAATAATAATAAAATAAAAAAGTTTACAGAAAAATAAAGAAAATCTAAAGAAAAGAAATTTAAAAAAAGTTGAATAAATTAAATATCCCCCCCCCCAAATATACATACACTGATTATCAGAAAACCCACATAACAAAACTATTCTCGTATTTTTATCATCACAAAATTACTCAGATTCCAAATATATCAAATCTTATAAAATATTTAGGATAAGGAACGCTAAACTTACAATGAAAAACACTAGTGTCATTATTATAAATTAAAAAAAATTATTTTTTATTTTGAACCACTAGATTAATAAAATTCTTAATACCCTTTTACAGGAAATGATGCAATGACAAACTTTTAAAGGTAGGTTTTAAATTTTAGAGGTAAGTTAATTGCCAGCTCAGTTATGGCAAAAAGTTTTGTGTCCAATCACAGTTTAGAAATTTGTCAGCAAGACTGCTCGTCTCATTCTTTAATTCAACAAGATGAACATGGGTTCAGGTAAGAAGTGACAAGCAGGCAGAAGCACAACACCGCATTTCCCTTTGATGAGCACAGAGGTTGCAGGAGAGGACTGTCAACTCTACTGTTGCTGTATGCATGTTTGGCAGTGGGATCTGGTAAGATGCTTTTCTCCATTGTTTTTGTACAGTTATCTGTGTCATTAATGGTGCATTTGTTTAACATATATATATCACATAACTTAAAACTTATAGTAACTTAATTATCCTGATTCTTCTGTGATTGATTATGTCTTTAATTAGTTCAATTGACTAATTCCCTATTTTAATTTAGATTTCGTAAATACTGTAAAGAATTTAGTTGTTTTTATTTTCTTGTGTATAATTAACTGATATGTTTTTAAATTAATAAATAATTCAAGCTGTATTCTTGTTCATGTATTGTGGATACATTAAACCATCACAATAATAAATTACAGTCAGTTTGAATTTACTAATCCCTGTCATGGTGTTCTAAATGTCTGTATCTCCTAGACTTGATAATGATCATGTGACACTTTTATCTCACCTAAGTCAACAGGTCCTTCTTTTAGTCCATCCAGTTCATAGAGACGTCCATCTATCGGGATGTACCCAACAAAGTGATAGACATCATCATCTTTTTTAGACTGCTTATCATCAAACTCAAACATCTGCTGTCTGAAAGCAAAGATAAAATACTTTTTTTTTTATAAAAAATAATCTTTACTGAATAACATTTCATCTATTTGGTCAGCTTACAAAAATCTAATAGCTAAAAATGAAAAAAAAAATTATAATCATCCAAAAAATTGTTTTGCATTATATAAAAACAGAAGTAATCCAGTAAGATGACTGATAACACTTTGTGGCATTAATATCTATTCTGCTGTATAAATAAAGTGTTACATTAAATCATAAAGTGTTATGAATAGGCATAATACCAGTCTAAAATGACAGACGCTGTTATAACATTGCTTTTATCACTATCATGGCAATATCTAAATGTGAAGCATGAACAGTCATGTGGTCAAACCTTGTCAATTCTTTCATAAGTCTATTTCCCACTCTAACCATTACAAGTGACCCTGTAACCAAGGACATGGAAAGCACCTTCCTGCCTCAGAGACACAGAGACTGTAAAACAGTACCCTTCTGTGACATCAGTGGTTGTTCTTTCAGTATGAATGTTAATAAGTGACATAAGTGCAAGTTTAAAATCTGGAAGGTGATGTCAAATAAAACATTTCTTTCTTCAGAGCAACTTTTTCGTCAGTATCAAGCCATGTTTAGACACCATTTAAACTTGAGCCTATGAAATATGTCTTCACAATTAGCTTTTAATCTTTCTTTAAATTGAACTTTTACACAAACATGTTTAAACCTCTTTATTATTTTAATATACATCTTGTAGGAAGTTTACTTTAATTCACATTTTTGCAGGATAATCTAAACTGTAATTAATTTAAAGTTTTATGTTTCATGTAAAACCTTAACTCACCTTGCAAAACTGTTGTGTACTTGTCTGATGACATCTGAGTTACTAAGACTGAGTCCCCTTAGCTGTACCAAAATAAAATATTAAAAAGTGAAAAAGGCTTAACAACAGCATTTTGTTTTAAAATAAGGATACAATTAATCTATTTCTTTTTTATTGTATCTCACACTTGTAGAAGACTTACTGGTATAATAAATATAATTAAAACCTACTGATAGACAAAGGACTAATAAAAACTTATTGACAGATCAAATGACTAATCACAACTTACTGATGAATCAAACAACTAATTATAACACACACTCAGCTGTTGATTGATAAAATAACTTACAGATGGGTCAAATGACTGAGCAAATTCTTTGAAGACCGTTAAAGTTTCACCAAGTTCCACATCTGCATGATTTGTGTTTAGTAAAATACTCAAAATAGCCTGGGTTGCACATGCATTGTTTATAACCTGAATAAAATTTAGTAAACAACAATAATGATTAATATAATATTAATAACAATTATGTTAAAAATAGGAATAGTAATAATAATAAAAATAACAGTATTTGAGAAATATTATTTTGTTTATAAAATAAACTTATTCTTCTTTATCCAAAGATCTGAATAAATAAAATAGGTCTATTTCTTTCTATGTCTTAAACAAATCAAACATAGTTTTGGGTATTTCTGTTTTCCTATTAAAATCCTATTGTTAAAATTAAAATTTGAAATTTAGTTCATATGTTAATGATTTTCAGTTAGGTATCAGAAAATGTATATCATTTATTGAAATATCTTAACACTAAGGACAAATAACAAATACACATTTTATTATGTTTACCTGTTTAGCAAAAAATATTTTTTCCAGCCTTGAATCTTTCACTATTGAACCTTCTGGTTCTTTGTCTGGTACCCATTTGAAGAGAAAAATCAAACCGTGAACCGGTCTACAAACAAAATAACATTACACTATAATAAAAAATAGATGGTGAACATTTTTGAATTTTGGTGATGTGTCTATAATGAAGCCCAAGCACTGAGTAGAAAATTCAAAATATTAATTGTGTTAAAAAATATGCACCACAAGAAGGCAACCACACTCCTGAAAAGTACAGTTTTCATGATTTGCTATCAGTCACAGTTATGCCTGTTAAAATCCACAATGCTAAATGCTAAAACAATCAGCACGGAAAATAAGATGATTATTACTTTTAAATTTGACTAAATTAAAAACTTTAACTTAATATTTCAAACATTATGTGCAAGTGGTTCTGTCTCTATTCTAAACAATAAACTGTGTAAAGTAACTGAAATATGATATTTTTACAGAAAGTTTCTAGAAAAAATTATTTTACTTCAGATTCTGAAAATTCTCTGGATCCAAACTCCATATTTCTTCAACTTGGACACCTTGACAACCTAAAATACAAATTAAATGAATGTGGTTTGTGACAAACCTTATTAACATGTGACAATATATACAATTTTATTAGGGATGCGATCTAATAATCTATAATAACTATGAATTTAAATAAGACTTTCTCCACTAATTGATATTTTCAAAGAGCTTACCTAGTTATTATTCTAGTTAAACTAAAAGAACATTGTGGAATTATCCAAATTATTTTAACTTCTCACTGTTCTTTTGTTTTTGCTTTTAGTTTTACATAATGATTAATGATCACCTACAATATAATTTCACTTAATTTACATTCTTGTAACTCAATGTTTTTGGTAAAAAATAAACAGGAATTAATATATTGATGGAATTCTTGGATTTATAAGAATTTCACTTTTTGTTTTTGATTTGAATTATATATACAAATACTGTGTTAATACTGAAATGAAATAGCCTAAGAAAACATTTTAAAAATAAAATCTTGCATTTGGATCAACCCTTTATTTCACTAGTTTTAGTTCAAAGGAACTTCTATGGCTGTCAGTGTTGAAACTTTTTAGTTGATGTGGTAAGTCTGACAAATGAAAATGGGGTTTATATAGTTTTATACGAGACCTCTCTCTCTCTCTCTCTCTCTCTCTCTCTCTCTCTCTCTCTCTCTCTCTCTCTCTCTCTCTCTCTCTCTCTCTCTCTCTCTCTCTCTCGTTTATTAACAACAAAAAAACTCAAACACCTAAAATGCAAGATTATCATAAACATATTTTACTAAATTATTTTATACTGATCAAACAAAAGAAAAAAGAAACAAAGTAAAAAGATTAATAAAATATAAATATTATTTTCAGTGTCTCTATTAGCTCTAGTGCTGAAATAACCGAGATTTCTAACAATTATTATCAGTAGATTCTAATACTAATACAACTATAAAGAGCTCTCTCCCATATTTTTTTATACAAAAAAATTATCAAGTATTAATAACATTATGATTCTCCTTGATTAAATTTACATTACAACTAATGAAATATCAAAGTGAAAGTGTGTACTGTTAGTGTATTGCTAATGACAGATATATCAAAGGTAACTGTCATGCTTCATTAAGCTGAACTGAAACATAAATTTTCCTGTAATTAATATTAAACAGAAAAATTAACGAACAATAGATTCTAGAATATTTTAAATTTTTTAAGGAAAAACAAAAAGAAAACCAAAAGAAACACAATTAGAAATATAAATAAAAACTGTATTACTCCACTAATTATCTTTATTCGACTGTTATGAATTAACCAGCTTTTAAGGATAAGTAAATTACCAAATCCTCTTATCAGTTCTGTAAAAACTCCAGGATCGCTTTCAATTAGACACCAATCTCCTGCACTAGACGCCATGCTTGTAGTTTATTAACATCCGCATCCGGTTTCTGTAAATATCTTATAAGATGCAACGAACACTAAAATAAGAAATAATAAAGAAGCGATAATAAATAAAAATAAATTAATCAAAACAGAAATTTGAAAACAAATCAATAAAAGATCATATCACAAACCTTGACGGTCTTCATTCTGGAATGAAATGTACAATGGATTAACGTTTAATTGAATAGAATAATTTTTAACGATGCATTTTCTTCAAAATTAAGCAGGACTCTTAATCTGTTGTAGTCAACAAGCGAACGAAAAGAACAAAGACTAAACCTATTGTTAAAGTCAGACTATATTTAGATATCGAGACATTAATGAATTTCGAATAATTATAAATGAAACTGATTATTAAAAAAATACCAGAAAATGTATATGTTATTCCTGTTTCAAAATAATTTCGGTTCATTGTAGATCGTTTAGTGTAAGAATCGGGAAAACACGATACATGTCGGAATGTTCCACATTTAAGAAAACTCATTATAGGTGAATTTTACTACACACAAAAATATAGTATTTAAACAAAATCATCAGCACAGAAATAGTTAAAATTGTATCTTCGTTACTTAAATGGCTACATAAAAAGTTGTGTAAGTGAATTCATATATTAAGAATATTTAGAAACAAGTTTTACTCAATGGTAGCGTGGCCGAGCGGTCTAAGGCGCTGGTTTAAGGCACCAGTCTCTTCGGAGGCGTGGGTTCGAATCCCACCGCTGCCAAACAATTTTTATTTTTTTAAATTTTTATTTTTCTCCTAATCTAATTAATTTATTTATACTATTCCCCCCCCCCACAGTACTAGATCGATATTATGTTACTTGAATTTAAGAGAAGAGAAAAAGTGGTTTATTGCGACATGTTTATATTGATATTATGTTATTTATTTGTTTTCGCATACAAAGGGAATAATATGTATACAAATAATTCATGCTAATGCAGTCAAAGAGATATATAAATACTAAGACATACATAAAACTACACAAACATAAGCAAACAGCTTGCAGACACACAGACAAGCAGAATAATAGAATAAATGCACTATTAAAAAATAAAATCAAAATTAAAACGCTATATATTGCAAACACGCAGACGCGACACGACACACACACACACACACACACACACACACAAACACACACACACACACACACACACACACACACACACACACACACACACACACACACACACACACACACTTTTGCTAAGGAATTTAACGAAACCAGTTTTCCTTTCAAGAAGTGAAAATGTAAATTTCACTGATTTATCTTTTTAACCACAATTCTGAAATGTTTTACTTACCCCGAGGCGTTTTATGTAAATAACAATTCTGCAGCGTCCCAGTTCGTGACAATTTTCAGACTGAATTTAAACAAATATTAAATTAACACAGCTGTATTTTGTGTGAGTACAATTTGATACAGTGTGTGTTTAAATAAGCTGAAAGCAATGTTTTCATATAATGATTATTTGTCAGAATAGAACAAAACGTTTCTTCTTCTGCTTTATATATATATATATATATATTTAGCTATGACTTCCTCAGTATATTTGGATTAATTTGAATTTTTTGCAAAACGTTAATGAATTATTGTTGATAAATAGAAGCACACGCTGTATTTTGTTACTGATGTTGTGTCTCTCATTTGATTTTCAGCAACACGAATTAAAATAACAAAACACAAATTAATACTTGTAATATTAACAACAACAACAACAGCAACAGCAACAACATTTATGATCATTATTATTATTACACAAAAATAAGTCAAAATAATTTATTTGATCAGATACAATTTTTTCATACTGCATTATGTTTATTTCCATTTTAGGAGAAGAACAAAAACAAGTTTATTCAGGATTAAAGACACTGACTCAAAATACACCAGAAACAGCACATATATTTTGTAGCATGGAAGTGGTTAATTTCCTTCACATAGGATTGTCCAGCATTTGGATACACTTAAATAAATTATATCAGCCATTTTACCAGATGAAATGAAAACAGGTTTGGATATTTATTCCAAATTATTTCTCTTACAATAAACAACTCGCTTAAGTCGAACGTGAATGCAGTCGACATTCTTTAATAAAATTTTCCAACACTTTTGGCATCACAATGCAGAATTTTAATATATTCTTTATTACAAAATATTTCATCTGAAAAACAACAAAAATAAATTATTCTGAAAATGCGAGTTTTTATTATTAGAAATTTGATTTGATTCAGAAACATGGTTCGTCTGGTTTTACAAGAAAAATACTGGAACATCAGCAGTTGAATTAGCAACTGCAGTAGGCATATAGATTCACAAAAATGTTAAACAAATGAAAAATTTTTCGTACGGGGTTCCTCGCCAAAGCGGATAAAATTTACGGTTCAAGGTGATCCTGATCAAACATTTCAATTGTGAATTTTAAGTAGTTGAAATAGTAGTAGTAATATTGAAGTAGCGGCAGCAAAAGTATAAGTAGTTGAAATTATAAGACAATTTATATTTGGATAGTTTTGCATTTTATTTTAGAAATATTTACGTGTAATTTTCTCTTTTTTTATGCTTCATTTGATTTCTCATTTCTCTGATTAAATTTCTTGCTGCTTGTCTTTCCACAAACTGGCGATACAAGTCATCGCAAACTACCGCGTGATGCTGTGAGATTTGTGAAGATGTCACTCCGCCCTTTGAGAAATCAAAATCATTGTATCGTTATTTGTAGTCTCAGGCGAGGTCATGTGATTTTTATTTTATTCAAAAAGAAAGCAGCGATGGGAATTTTGACATTTGGCAGAGTTTAGATTTCCAGTTTAGTAACTTTTCATTTAACAAGAAAGTTGATTAATCAGATTTCATATATTTTTTTCCCTCCTTATCCTAATTTTTATTTAATTAATTTTTTTCTTCTTTTTGCCTGTTTTATTCACTTTTGTTTTCTTCTTAATGTTGTTCTTCCTTTCTAATTTCTCATACATTTCAATAATTATTTTATTGGTTTATTTTATTTATTTGTTTACAAATATTTGATTGTTATTTTATATTTTCTTTTCAATTTTCTTGCTTGTTTGTTTGTTTATAATGAATGTCATGAAAACAAACTATCAACTGTCTTTTCGGAGGTATGGGTTCGAAACACACCGCTGCCATTATTATTTGTACTATTACTACTACCAATATGAATTCAAACAGTTTTCTTTATTTTCTTTTTGTCATATTTTTATCAAAGAAAAGGTATAACACACCCGAAAGTGTTTTTGACCCTTTATTCATGTTTTCACATATCACATTAACCGAAAAATGTAACAAATCACTTAAAGAATAACAACTCGTCCTATGCAGTTATTAATCCACCTTACTCTACAATTAGCCTCATTCATTAATTTCATTCTCATAAAATTTATTTATTTAGCTATCACGATTTCGGCTGAAAATGAATGAATGAATGGATAAATAAATGTTTACAATTTTGGATGTTTTCGCATAGCATTTCTTAGCCGGCACTACTAATTATAAGAACGACGGCGACAACAATAACAATAATTATAATTGTTGATATTGGTTTGAACGTTAAAGTATCCACAGTATCCGCCCACGATTACAGATCTCATTACAAACAGTCAGTAAAGTTTTTTAAAACGACAAAATGTCCAAATTACTGTAATTACTTATGGTAATGCAAATTGTGGTTCAAAAATTATATCCTACTTTCAATAGGCGTGGGAGTGGACAATTACATAAGCAATAAAAGCAAGCAAAAATAAATTCCAACTCTTCATTTTAAAATATTAACTCGCTTTGGGCACAAACGTTTCTGGAGGGGGAGGAAATACTAGGTAAAATCTGAAGTCCGTGTTAGGGATTTTTTTCTAAATCCTAGTAACGTGCAAAGAACAACCGATATCAACGGTCTCATGAATAGCACGAGTTACCGGAAAAATCCGCAATAAAACGTCCTCGATTAGCAGAAAACCAATACGAAAATTACTGGATTTAAAACGAGGCTGTTTGGGTAATCGCGCAGTGTTTATTACTGGTAAAGTGCTTTGTCAAATGATTACTTGAATAAAATCACTCTAGAATCTGATACGGGCAATAGGCGAGCGAAACAGTCGATTGTCATAGCGCGTGCACTGTCGCGTTTCTTTCTATTCATTTAAGAAAGCCGGACGTGACGTTTCATGTTAATTTTTAGATGGGTCAGCCAAAACGTGATCGTACATTTGATCTGTCAGCCGGGCACACCGAAATAAAATACTCCTCCACGACTACGTGTTGACAAAAGTGACGGAGTAAAGGTCAGTATTTGTTTTTCTTTCAAACAAAATGAAAATGACATCTGATTTATAATCAGGACGGACAATTTCGACACGGCCCACGGCGAACATTAGAAAGGGCAGTTTAATGTGATTTTGCTTTTAAGGATCTCCGTGTTCTGTAACGACAACAAAAATAATTTTCTCTCGGTTACTATGACGTTGCACATTCTGCGTGAATCGGTTAAAACAATATATAACAAAAATAATCACGCACCGATTTCATGGATATTCTATCAGATTTAATGAAAAGCGACAGATTCATAGATATAGATGAATAGATAGAAAGTCAGATAAATAGACACACAAATATATAAGAGAGAGAGAGAGAGAGAGAGAGAGAGAGAGAGAGAGAGAGAGAGAGAGAGAGAGAGATTTTTTCGTACATTGAAATTTTCTACAACCAAAGACAACAAAACTTTCTTTTTTCTGTCCTTTTTTTCTTAGTTTCTTTTTTACCCCTTTCATGATATCTATCTATCTTCTGTCTGTCTGTCTGTTTTTCTGTCAGCCTATCTTTTTACCTATCTACCTACCTATCTTCCTATCTATATACCTGTTAATATTTGTTATTTTTGTTTTACAACTGTCGAATTTTTCACATTCTAGACAAATTTCTTTTTGACATGTTCATTTTGGTCAAGATTAATTTAAAAATGGATGAACTGCTCTTAAGGGAAGACTATGCTGATGAAGACAAATCACATTATCACTGTTTCGGATTTTTCATATCTTTTTCATATAAAACTTTTAAAAAATATTCTAGAAAACTTCGCCCACAGAAAAAATTCTTCTATATTTCACTTTTGATTACATTATAATTATTTTTTTGTTTTTGAGAAAAATCATTTTATTTTCGTTCTGTTAATTATATATATTTTTGGTTTCAAAAGCGAAAAGAAACCAACGTAGAAATGTCACTAATGATATTTTAATATTCCCCATGCTCAATCTTAAATTCATTATAACATTTTTTTATTTCACGTAATTATTTTTTAATGACAATATCCCTCCAGAAAATGTCATTTAAAAAAAAAAAAAAATAACGTTGCTGTCTTCGTATTCCTTTTTATTAAAAACTGATTCAGACTTTTAAATTTATTTTATTTGTGACATAAAATGTATCTCTCTGTCTAACACACACACACACACACACACACACACACACACACACACACACACACACACACAAAGCACACAGATAGATAGAAATAACCAAAACAAAAAGGAAGAAAGGACGATTGAAGGAAAAGAAAAAAAAGTAATAATCAAATATCAGTAGGCGAACAAACACATACATACATACATAGGACGGACATCGGTCAAACAGACATTTTTGATTAAATGTCACAGATAAGTAAACATATCTGTTTCCCTGACAACTCATCCATTCATTACCGAGAGGTAAGTAAACATCTGCTTGATGGATGAATATGAAATGTTTTCAGATTAGTTTCATCTGTGTCTCTCACACAAGAGCTGTGAAAACCAGTCACACCAACCGCTCTAACACTTTCTCGCGCTCTAGCTTTCTGCTTCTCTTTCATTCCTTTTCTTACATAGATTCTCTTACATAAACATACACAGACATCTCTCTCTCTCTGTTTGTATCTATCTCTATTTCTGTCTGTCTGTCTGTAACTATCTACCTGCCTGCCCGTCTCTCTGTCCATCTCTATATATTTGTCTGTATGTCTGTCTCTCTGTGTATCTATCCGATCATCTGTCCATCCGTCCGTCAGTCTATTTATTTATCTCACTAGCTTTCTCCGTCACGTGCACGTATGCAAGCTCCCTCTCTACCAGTTAGATGCACGTTTGACTGGCCAGTCGGGCCACCAATACTCTGACTCGCCTGTTCAACTTTTGATTGGCCCGTGACCGAAGTTTGTTAATTGTTTAATTTTTTAAATTGTTTTTAACTCTATGAACATGTTATCATAAAAACTATAATAACAATACACAAAAGAATGAAACAGATTCATTTAAAAAAAAACTGGAATGTTTTACCAAGTCTCGGTTTTGAAATGAATGAAGTGCTTTAAAGTGCTTTTAATAAAGTGCTTCGGATTGGACCTTCGAATACATTTACATAGCCAAGGTTTTCCGAATACTTTCAAACTGTTCAACAGACTAGGGAAATGGTCGCTGTTATGTCCTATATGGGTTTAGTTGCGCAGGTACTAATGGGAATCAGAAGAAAACATTGAATGAAGAGTAAGTTCCCAGTCTCGTAGACATACTATTCATTTGCATTTTGATTCGTGATACAATATGCGGAAATTTGCGGTTGCCAGGCAGGCTACACGTGATAAGAAATGTGACTCGCCCCGGGAGTTCGGGCGAGTGTAATGTGCATATCCTGCACTTACTTTTTCTCTCTCACACACCTGCACACACCTGCACACACACACACTTTCATTCTCGCCCACTTGCTCGTTCTCTCTTACGTGATCTAACTCTCTTACGTGATCTAACTCTCTTATACTCTCAAGCACATATATAACCTTGTATCAGTAAATCATTGTACTTAGTCCTATTACAACTTTGTAATACGTTATACTTAGTCTTCTTCCAACTTAGTAGTACATTATACTTATTCTTCTACAAACTTTATGCTTAGTAATACATTATTCTAATACCTTTTTACAACTAACTTAGTAGTACGTTACACTTATTTCCTCTACAAACTAGGTAATACTTTATACTTAGTAATACATTATTCTAAGATCTCTTACATTATTTTAAAACCTTTCATAACTAAGTGAAATATTATAATTAGTCCTCTTACAACTTAGTAACACTTTATACAGTTTAGTAATATGTTATACTTAACAATGTTTTACACAGAAACTAATTCAGCAATATTCTGAAGTCAGCAAAGCTTTCTTCTAACACATAGACCTGCGGCAGTTTAGCAGTAAATGGTTTTGACATTAAACATTTTTGATCCTTTGATGAACTCGTCAATTTTTTTTAAGTCTAATTGAAAAAGACGTGACAATCAGTAGGCTAAAATTAAACAAGTCTAACTTGCAAACCGTGAAGTTTGCTCGAGTTTCCAAAAGATGGATTCGTTAAGCTGGCCAGGATGACAGACACGGCGGCGTTTAAGTGTAGCCTCACAGAGTCAACTACAGCGCGGACTGGGAAACCTGGACGTAATTGCGCCACCACTGATTTGAGTCTGAACAGAATTAGAGTTATCATCACTTGATTAGTTGAAATATTTAGGTTTTCTAAAGAAGTAATGGCAGCGAGTTCTTACTGGACAAAAACACCATACAATACTACCGTTTTGTAGTCTCGGGGATGGTTTGACTTCAAACGGAGCACGTAAAATGGTTTACGCACGAACTACTTGCTTCATGGCGGATGCATGTCCGTTATTGAAAACGGAAGTGTGTTAATCTGTTTTAGCAATAATTCGAAGAGTGTTTTTGCAAAAGATCAAACTACTGTAATTATTATGATTGTTATTCATTCAAAACACTGTTTTTTTTTTTTTTTTTTTTTTTTTATTATGACAGGAATACAAAAAAAAAAAAACTGTATGTTCAGTCAAATAAAAATATGTAATTAAAACTGAACAAAATAAAGTAATTATGTATGCAAATTTACTTTTATAACTTACTGTTATTGTCATTATTATTGTTGTTGTTGTTCTAGTGGTTTGTTTTATTATACTCATCACCATCGTTAACAAGAAAGGTCAATAAAAGCGTTGATTTGGTGATATCTGTAATATAAGTATTATATTATATCTTTTTAGCTTTAAATTTTACAGTTAGATATCATCATACTGACGTTATCATACATACCGTAGCATTGTGTATTAAAAACATGTTATTAATCTTCTGTGCCTTGTATGTAGGATTTGATATAAGCGCTACTCATTTACATAATTTCACATTTATAGCAGTTTCTAGAAAGGTGTGATTTTTTAAAAATTGTTATAGTAATAAAATCTTTAGGAAAATGTATAATATCATTTTCCTATAAATGGTTCGTCCACAAGATATTTTTATTTATTTAGTTTTGTTTATTTTTTTATTTTTGTATGTGTTCGATGATTAAAACGAGAGAGAGAAAGAGAGAAGAAAAAATATGCAATAAATTAAAACAAAATATATATTTTTCAAATTCACACACTGTTAATGTGAATTATTATACGAAATGTATATCTAAATCAGATTCACATTGTTGATGTAACTATTTTAACATTAGGCGTTAACATTGTTACCCATATCCCATTGTCTGTTTATTATTGATAAACAAAAATCCAGTCACAATTGTAAAAATTACATTCATGTACTGACACGAATCCTTTATTCCGGCGTTTAGATCTCCCGTCTTCATTAATCACTAAGCGATGAAATGATAATTGCTCTGTGAGTGCGTTTGTAGTGGTTTATTGCACCACCGGGTTTCCATAGTAATTTGTAAAATTAATTTTGTTGATCGGCGCGATGCCAGTCCTAAATCGTATCACTTTACAAGTCGTGCTTCTATCCTTTTCTGGTCACAATAATGTCTCTGCTTCATTGCGGAAGTTGTTACATCGCAGTGGGATTATGGGTAATTCTATTTGTTAGAGTAACCGGACTTGACTAAATGTCTTATTTCATTTAATTAGTGCTACTCCAGTATCAAGTGTCAATGACTACGTGACGTAATTTGTACGTTAATAACTGCAAGATGTAATTTTCGTGTTAATGGCTGTTTGTTGTAATTTGACCTCCATTTTCATTGGTTGTTAGCCTTTCTTTTCGTGAGAATAAACAATTACAGCAAATCTAATTTTGATTATCTTTATTTATTTATTTCAATTCTAATTTTAACCGTGTTTCCAGCAATTAAATTCATTTCTTTTCTTATTTCCTGTTTAAGTGCATGCACGCAATTCTGTTACTTAACCTACTCAGCCTGTGATAAAATTCACACATTTTATCTCCCTCCCCCTCTTCCCCTCTCCCCCCTCTCTCTCTCTCAAATTTTAGATACATTTGTATCACAATGTTAGACGTTAACATTATTACATTTGTCCCATTGTCTCTTTATTATTGTTAAACAAAAACCTAGTCACAATTGCAATAAACCTAGTCACAAAGCCTTTATTCCGGCGTTTAGATCGCCTAATAATACTACTACTAATAATAACTACTACCACTACTGCTACCGCTACTACTAATAAAAACATACTTTTGTTAGTACTCTTTTGTTTATTAATTTCATCTAGATTCTGAATTCACAAAATGATAAATTAATAGATATACATATATACATACATACATTCATATATATATATATAATAAACTGAACACTTAAGCATATATGTTGTTTCTTCAATGGCCACTGTAAAATAGTTCTTTTGTTTTTCTTTTTTGAAATGAATAGGGAATGGAGTAGAACAATTTGTGTGAGAATTGATTATATGTCAAGAATCTCTCTTAATTGCTGAGAGAACGTTTTTTATTAATGGAATAAAATTACATATTTCCTAAAGCAAACAAAAATCAATGTTCATAAATAAACACAGCACTTGTCTTGGAGAGAAACCTGCCAGTCATTGAAAAAAAGTTTGATAAATATTGACAAATCGACAATATTTCAGTCTTTTATAGATAACAGATAAACAATCCCAGTATACATGTAAATATACAAATACACACGTACAAGTAATTATATATGCACATATGTAATCGTGGCTATCCAAAAATACGGCAAATATGAAGCTGTGTGTAGGAAAATCATACTAACAGGCTCTCTCTCTCTCTCTCTCTCTCTCTCTCTCTCTCTCTCTCTCTCTCTCTCTCTCTCTCTCTCTCTCTCTCTCTCTCTCTCTCTCTCTCTCTCTCTCTCTCTCTCTCTCTCTCTCTCTCTCTCTCTCTCTCTCTCTCTTACTCTGCCATTTATCTAGATTTTTTGGTTTGTCTGTCTGACTGAGTATCTCTGTCTACCTATATAATGTTTCTTTTTCTCTCTCTCAGTCTATCTATCTATCTATCTATCTATCTATCTATCTATCTATCTATCTATCTATCTATCTAATCTAATCTATCTATCTATTTTACTATCTGTCTTTGTTTCTTTATTTCTTTCCTTCAATCTTTCGTTCCCTCCTTTTCTCTCAAAAACACAGACCATAAAGCGCGCGCGCGCACACACACACGCACGCACACACGCACGCACGCACACACACATATCGACGAACAGACTCATTCCGCACAATGCTATCAGGTAAAATAGAAATCTGATAATATTTTCTATACAATACTCCAGAGTACGACAATTTACTGCGTGCCGCTGATCAGACGCAATGATAATGTAAACCTATAGCGCTTGAATGATATCTTTGTAGCTTATAAATGTTATCTATATAGTGCTTAATTTTATCATTGTAGCGTATTAATGTTATCTCTGTGTCACATTAATCGGGAGCGGTCCTAGACTTAAAACAAGAGAGATCAGAATTCTAAAATTATGATTATTGTTATTATTTTTTTTATTATCTGAACCGAACTGGTCGAACCAAGCAATATTATAATACCCAGCATCCCAGCATTTGACCGCAGCCGCTCAATAACCACAAGTATTTACTATAACCAGATCTGATTATAAGACTTGATTTGTTCAGTTCCTCTCTCTCTCTCTCTCTCTCTCTCTCTCTCTCTCTCTCTCTCTCTCTCTCTCTCTCTCTCTCTCTCTCTCTCTCTCTCTCTCTCTCTCTCCCTCCCTCCCCCATACGCTCTCTCTCCTTCATTGAACATACACACCTTAATGTTACTTCTCCCAAAGGCTGGATTAATCAGCTTTTTAAAATATCACGATCGTTACGGAAAACCCCGAATGAATCGTGAAAAAATACGACTGACAATATCGACTGGTGACGAGAATGAACGAAATTAAATTCGTCTGCAATTTACTTTATCAGTCTCGATTATCTTTATCTTACCCGACAGTGGAGATGCGACTAGAACAACAGAGACTATGTTATTATGAGATGTACGATATCCAAGACAATTCGTCAAAACAATCAGCTTCTACAGCCAATCAGCATGCGACAAGTGCATCAATTTTTCTAAATATAGACTTCAAGGAGATTACAAAGCAGATTTGTATCGGGTTGGACACTTGCTCTTAATAAGTTTCTGTATTACAAGGAAATAAATGAGTATTTCTTTCCATTCAGATAAAACGAGAAAACCAAAATAAATTAAGATTATAATGGTGGTTATAAAATTACTTGGCATAGATTTTATATTTTCTGTAATATAAGTTATATATATATATATATATATATATATTTATAACAATCTACCAATCACAACTAGAAAAAGAATAGCCATATCAGTAAAAACAGAAACAACACAGACAACAGCAATAATAATAATAACAAACAAAATAATATTATTATACTTTATAAATAATAACCCTTCATTGAAAGCTGCAGTAACAACAAAAGTAACAACAACTGCAACAACAATAAGCAACTTGCATTCCATGCTTCTCTATAGTTATTGTATGACGTCAACAATACTTTGACGTCAGCGCTTTATTCTATTAAAAAATCCATTTGCGTTAAAGCGATGTATTTTTTATTTATTTATTTATTATTTAGTTAATAACAATATATAAAAAATAACAATCAAGTAAGAATAAAGGAATAACAAAAGGAATAATAATTTTCTTTCATAATAAAGTGAGAGAGAGAGAGAGAGAGAGAGAGAGAGAGAGAGAGAGAGAGAGAGAGAGAGAGAGAGAGAGAGAGAGAGAGAGAGAGAGGTGAACATTTTAATTTATGTTTACCTTTCGTTTCGTTATAAACAGGAAAAAGATTTTGGAATTCGATCGACTCGGAAGAGCAGACGGGAAATTAAACGAAATCATTTTACAACAGTCATCGTGAAAAGTGACCTCTTTGTTTTCTCGAGCTTGCTAGCGGTTTGTATTTTAATCTAGTTTAATTTTGTTCAGCACGAAAGTTACATACATTTTTAGACATATAATTATGCTCTAATAACGATGCCACGACTACTATTAGTAATATTATCATCATCGTGATTGTCACCGTTATTAGAACATAATTATGTGTTTGATGTTTTATTAGTTAAAATTATGTTAATTATTATATGTAAATATCCTCAAATGGTATAGACATTAAAGTTCAGTTCAGTTCAGATGTTGAACTAAGAAAAATAATAGTGACGATAGAGCAAGTAGTAACAATGATGATGATGATGAAGTTGGAGCGACAACACAGAATAGAAAAGGAAACAAAGTAATTTTTTCTTTGTTTTATTATTATTATTATTATTATTATTATTATTATTTAATAAAAGAAAAAGAAGACAAAAAGGAAATTAATTCGATTGTTTTTCCTTCGACTGTGACGGTTGGTTGATTTTGCTTGTATAAAAACAAAAGTACAAATCTGAAAAGGTCATTTTCAGTGTCAGTTATTGAGTAAACGTACACATGTAATCTACACAGACTGTTAGAAACACATTTCTTACTGAGAACTGACATATTCTAGAACTCACGATCCTATTCAGAGAACCTGATACATATAGATAGATAGATACAGACAGACAATCACACACACACACACACATACACACACACACAAATAAAGACAGGCAGGTAAAGAGGTATAATTTATTTTATCTCTATCATTTTATTCATTTTATTCAGAGCCTAGTAATCAATAAGTCAGTGGTTCTCTATTTTGTTTCTGTCTACGGGAACGAATATATAAAAGATCACTGGAAACATTGTGCTTTCTCACTGACCTTCATGGTCAACAACAACAACACAACCATCACTACCAGCAATACCATCAATAATAATTATGACAATATAAAATGAAAAAAAAGAAAAAATAATTAAAATAATATCAGTGAAGAGGTATGTTTCTGTATCACTACGGTCCACGCCCACTTTGCCGGACGCCTGAAAAGACTGACGGCAGTGGGAGTTCATGGTCTGCTCCACTGACACGGGTATTCCGTAATCACAACTCATCTGAAAACTGGGAAAGAGTGCAAAGTTAACATAACTATGAGTGAATCATACAGACTGGGTGATTGCTGTTTATATGAGTGAATAATGTTAAAGCTCTGTTTATGAAGCACAGTTACTTTTTCTATGTGTGTGTGTGTGCTTGTGTGTGTGTTTTTTTGTGTGTGTGTGTGTGTGTGTGTTCTTGTGTGTGTGTGTGTTTGTTTGTGTGTGTGTGTGTGTATGTATATATATATACACATATTTGTTTAGAAAATAACAAGGTGATGTTTGGCAGTCTGCTATAAATGTTTATTTATTGAAAATGTAAACTAAAAATCATTGATTTAATGCTAGACACTCTGCCAAAAGTTAATTGAGAGAGTCAGTATTGTGTGTGGCTCTATTAGCTTGGTACAGGCTTGCAACGGCGGCTGAAGAAGACTTTTGAGATGGATTTCCACATCTCAGTCAAAACGTGTTCCAACTGGTCAAGCGTTACGGGCTGATTGTTGTTACAACGTAAACGTCGTTCCATTTCCACCCTGACATATTCAGTTGGTTAGATCAGGGGTTTTCAAACTTTTTGACTTGCGGACCCCTTTATATTTCAGGCTTTACCTTATAAACGCTTATGAAATTTATAATAAATATTTGCTTAAAATAACATATATTTTTACATTTATTTAGGATATATTAGGATATATTACAAAATTATTTACCTATTATTTCATGCGCTCACATTTACAAATATAAGAAAAAAGATTTCGATTAAAAAACATATATAAAATCAAACTGCCCATAAAAAGTATTCGCTGTCCACGGACCCCCTGTCTTGTACTTGCGGACCCCCTGTGGTCCGCGGACCAAAGTTTGAAAACCCCTGGGTTAGATGTCTTGAGAAACAGGTGGCCAGTGAAGAATATCAACAACAACTACATCGAATGATGTCATCTCAGTGTCATTAAAAATAACAAGTTGGGTCTATCTGTGAGATGTGATACCACCCAAACCGTCACACTTCCGCCTTCAAAACGGCTGACGTCGGGGCCGTATGTTGTGTTCCCGGAACCGATTCCGTATGGTTCTGGGACTTAATGGTCTTAATTCAGGAATGCTTTAAGCTGTTAAACTGGCAGTCTGGGAGGGGTTTCGTAGATGAACCAACCGAATTCGGTTATCTAGCTGACGTCATAACACGCGTACGGCCGCAAGTGGCATGACGTAAACTTCGTGTTCCGTTAAACAGACGTGTTTTTCACAGTTGCAGATCATTAAGAAACCATTTTCAAAAACAGCGTGTGTGAAGGCCATGTGGCCCCAAAACAGACAAAGACAAAATTGTGCACCCTGCATGAAATGCATCTGCGAGGAGTGAACCATAACCAAAATATCGAAGACAATGTTTTCATGAAGATGTATTAATTTTTCATTTCTCTAATTTTGGATAATGTGTGTATGACTATATCATGTACAGTTACTTTTTTCTGTTTGTATATAAGTATATGTATATGTGTGTGTATATATATATATATATACAAACAGAAAAACGTAACTGTACATGATGTGTATATGTATATGTGAATCATGCACTTTCATGGCAGTATCACTGCTGCAAACGTGGGAGTCGCTTTGAAATTTGTTCCGAATTCAGGTGACGCGCGTAGTTTAGTCTGCCAGGGACGAACGTTCAGCGAGCGAGTGACCTGTGCGCTGAACGCTGCAAAGTCGGCTGCATTTTGAGCACTGAATGTGATTAATAACTGTTACTGCTAATTTGCATTCATGTTAATATATAACTTTTACGAATTAATGAATGCCACCTCAATAAATGCTTAAAAAAATAAAATCAGTATAATCACTACAATGAATGAACGGTTTTTCCACTTCATTTATTGAATTAGTCTATTCCATAATCGCCTGTCTACTACTACTATATACCAGCTTTCTTGTATGTATATTTGTATTTATGTGTGCATGTTTGTGTGTAAATTTTATTTTAAATTCTGTACAACTCACAGCTAATGTAAACTTATGTGACACAAAAGCACGTTTTAAATAACAAAATTTCAGATTTGATTTGGTAAAGCTCCAAGTTTTACACTTCTGACGTCATAGTTTGAACACACACAAATATTTTTTCTTTCTCCGTTTACTTTTTAAATCCGCATATTAATATTTTATGCTTTTCTATTCATGTTAAAACACAAATTCTTTCTTTACTTATTTTAAAAATTCAATACGCTTGAATACACATAGTAACTGATAATAAACATTTCAGCGGATCGTCCGCTTTGATACGCGCATTAAATTATAACGCCATTTTAGACTAAAGCAAATACTACTGCTGTGCCACATCATATTACATAACACGTTTTAGAAGTAATGTGGCGTATGGAAAGTAGTTTTAAAAAAAAAAAAATGTATAGTTTTTCTTTAATAATACACACTTATATTTTGACAATAATTTAACAAAACTGATGTTTATAAACTTACTTACTAATATAGATAATTTTGTAAACGATATTAATAATGATGATGATGATAACGATTACAACAACACAAGAACAATAAAGACATTAACAAGATTAATAATAACAAAAGCAATAATTAAATACAAGTAATATCAATAATAATAATTATTCAATTAAAACAAAAACAAAACAAAAAAAATTCTACGCTTTGTACTAGTTACTAGAAGAAAGCTATTTCTACATAGCTAGTCATTAACTCAAGATCGACTCTGTGTAGCCGTAATTTGACATTTTGTTAGACGTCGGCTGACAGTTGTGTTCAATTCGTCTTTCACTTGTATGGTAGTTCGCCGGTCATGAACTCACGGAAACACATGAGGCAGCGCTAAATAGACACCAGTTAAGTGATGGAATTAATAGGTCCATGCAAAAAGTTAACACTGATTCAACGTGCATTATCAACAGCTGGTCACGTGACTATTTCTCAGGAAATCGTTTAAAATTTAATTTGAGTTTGTTGTAAAACGTAGTTTACTATTGCTTTTGAACCTCATTAAAACAACAACAAAAAAATCAATTCGGGTTGCAAATGTTCCACTTACAAACACCAGTACAAATGAACACTATATTTACAAACCATCGTAAAAGTTTTAATAATGTACTGTATTGAGAACTGATCTGTTAATTGTACCAGATATATATATATATATATATATATATTTTCTCACTGTACAGTTTAGGCTGCAAAAAAAACAACAACAAAAAAAAAAAAAAAAAAAAACCAAAAAAAAAAAAAAAAAAAAAAAAAATGAAAGAATGATGAAGGTCCATAATTTACAATGGATCCAGACTAAGAAGACTGCACAAAGTAATATCCTTTTTGTTAGGTTTTTATTTTTTTATTTTTTTGTAGACTGTAAGCGGTGTCATCTGAAATGCGATAAACAAAGAAAAATCTGTTACCCTAGGGAGGTGTGCACTGGTAAATGACAGTAATAATGACGTATGATTAAAATAATAGACAAACAAGACGCAGTATTCATCAAAAATGAAAATGAAATTAATTTGGAAAGCATTTTACTGATGGCATGATTTTGTCCTACAATAGTTATTTCAGATAATTTCCGAATATTTCCGAAAATACCCGGACGATTGCTTTATTAAAAGGAAGAATAAGTAAAGTAAGTATTTATGGATTAAATATATAGGTATGTTTAAATAAAGAAAGACGTAACTAGCGAATCCTAAACAGATCACACTGCGGGCGTAATTTTCAAGACGTTACCAGTTTGTGTATCACTGTTATTATTATCACGGTTGTTTTTCAAGCATTTCTTTTTTCTGCTTCCCGTATTTTATCTTTGTTATTCACCTTCCTTATGGAATAAAATACAATAAGGTTTTTAAAATTATACTCGTGATTTAATGGTTGGAACGGTGAATAATTTAATGAGTGCGTGTAAATGGTGTGCATCATGTCCCAACCAGCGATCTAACAAAAGGTTAATATCCGCTCCAATTTGCAAAACAATTTCGGTTTGTTGGTATCGTTTCTAGTAGTGTACTTTTTTTCTACTTTCTCTTTAATTATCGATTATAAAGAGTTAATTTTATTATTTTCAAATAATTTGTTGTCATCCTGTGACTGTAATTACTAACTCTGACAACACATACATTATTTATTTTTCACTTAATTTCACTCTCGAGACAAGATTCTGTGGCAAAATTAAATCAAATTCACATTTTCATGATAACATTTCAGTGAGCTGGCGTTTATGTATAAAAATATATCGCACGTTCTAGAAATTGTTACATAAAAGATGACCTATGTAAAAAACTAACCGTCAGTTATAAACACGCGTTAAATGGTGCTCTTTGACGTGTAGAGGAAATCTGATGCCATATAAATATATTATACTGGTGCTGCTGAAATGACAGCGGAAATTAGTTATGATGTCTATGCTGAGCATGCACAGGCGTGTGCACAATTCCTTTACCATTGTTTAGCAGCCAGAGACTGGGATTAGAGTTCTAAAAGCTTGTATTTTACATGGATTAAAGAAAAGCCCCTTAATTTAAATAATGTTTTCATAACATAAAAGAAGAGAAACTAATCCCAAAACAATAATCGTAATTATTAAAATAATAATTATTTATTAATGAAATTATGTATTTAATATTAAAGTAAGTTAGATTTCACAATATATTTTTGTGCATGAAAATGAGAGAGAGCATTTATTGTGTGTGTATATATATATATACATACATACATACATACATACACAGACATACACACATATTTATATATAAACATACATACATAATACATACATAATACATACATACATACATACATACATATATACAGTATACCCTCACCTATTCGCGGTTCCCCATTCGCGGCCCCGTATATTCGCGGGTTAGGCTCTTAACCCTATCGCATTGTATGCTGGTATACCAGGCGAGCGTCATAACGTCATAAAAACAAATGCTCGGTAAACCGCACAAACAATATCAAATTTTTTCAATTATTATTGCAATACAGTACGTATTTTTTTTTATAAATGCATACACTGTATATACAGTGCATATTTTTTGTGACCGTGTATTAATAATGTTTTTAATTGCACTGTATTTATCTGTCTGTTTTGCCTTTAAATTTGTTCCACTTTCTGTCAATTCTAATACATATGTTGTACGCATAGAAAATGACTTTACGGTGCAGTAATACAGTATGGGTAACTATGCTATGCGGTGTTACTGTCCTCCTGTACTTACGTTTCTTTCTGATTAAAATATTGTTTCAGTACAAAATTAAAATGTGTTTACATTATCATTACTACATTAGTGAAATACATAACTGCATGCAATATTACTTTATTACTGTATTAATGAGTAAGAGTGTCTTTAGAAAGTGTTTGGGAAGCATTTAGTACCGTATATAATCTCATAATAGACGTTTTAAAACTGCATCCAATATTCGCGGTTTTTCGCTATTCGCGGTGGGGTAAAGAACGTAACCCCCGCGAATAGCGAGGGAATACTGTATATATATATATGTTCTTTTTTCCTTGACTTCTTTCTTATTAACGTTTTCTTCATCAAAGTCACCGATCAACAAAACAAACCGGTAATTCAAGCAACAGTGAACAATCTATTAAAACTGTACAGTCTAACACAAATGAAATGAAAACAATTCGATTTTTCTCTCGTCTAAACGTTCTTCAGTATGGAATCTCAGTGAATTGGTGTCTAACTTCCGAATTTTAAATTGCTTCCGGCTGAAAACCTGAGTACGCTCGGGTGTAGTTAAACCGGAAGTAGCTGTAATATCCGGATATCGCACCCTAAAGTGTAACAGAAACCACGGAGTGACGAGGTTAAAGACATCAACAACAATTTTTAATCTAGTAATGTGTTTTCGATTACTGTGGTAAAGATACAATTATTAATGTTTCATTAAGGACATCATTTTGAATTTGTATGTTTCTTTATCTGTATGCATATAGCTGTGTGTTAAAGTGTACTAAGTTAGAACAACAATATTCTATACTACTATTATTACATCAACAACAACTACTACTATTACTACTATTACTGCTACTACAACTAACAGTAATAACAAAAGTTATTACTGTTAGTTGTAGTAGCAGTACAGACAAGAAACGCAAATACAGTTAATTACTGTTAGTTGTAGTAGCAGTACAGACAAGAAACGCAAATACAGTTAATTACTGTTAGTTGTAATAGCAGTACAGACAAGAAACGCAAATACAGTTAAAAATGTAACTGACGTCGTAAAGAAGCCCGATATCGTCGTCAAATACATAGGAGAGAGAGAGAGAGAGAGAGAGAGAGAGAGAGAGAGAGAGAGAGAGAGAGAGAGAGAGAGAGAGAGAGAGAGAGAGAGAGAGAACTACTGATTTGATCACATATATTTTATCAGAATGGATGTATTTTCTGTCAGTTCTGTGCAACACATAAACAGGTTTGTTTAGCTTATTGTATGTCATATGTACAAATATCTGTATCTAATGGCAGTTAATACAAAATTAATAATCCATTTATTCTGACTTTTCATTTGTCCTTGATGTAATAACTTTTAGACAGACGGATGGTAATAATAATATGAGAGTTGTTAGAAAAATGAGAAGCTACATAAAAATAATTAACAAAATGAAATACTGAGTGAAATAATAATATAAACTGTGTTATGTGTTTGTCAGTTAACTGTTTTCAGTGTATAACCAGTAGCTGCCACCTGGCGGGAGGTGTAGCGTATGATTAAACTGAAATCTTTGTCAGAACCAACAGCCTCTTGTTCAGTCCAAACTAACTATTTAGTGTCTTTAAGTTACATTTGTTCTGTTCAGTTTTATTTTATTTAACGTATTATATTCAGTTCTATACTGTTTATTATATTTTATCATTTTCAATTCGATGTTAATTATTTTATTTTATCATTTTCATTTATATTCTATTTATTGTATTTATATCACATTCAGTTCTATATATATATAAATACAATATAGACAATGCACACCTGCTTACCTACCTACCTATCTATCTACCTATCTACATATCTACCTGTCTATGTATGTATGTATGTATGTATGTATGTAGTCTAGGATTTTGAATATTCTCTGTCTACGTCTGAATAGACTCTGCACGTAGACAATATTCGGGAACGCACCTGCGGAGGATGATGCCGCTGACGAGGCTCGATCTATGGCACCCATTCGCCCGCGCTCCGAAGGCGTACGATGTTACCAGGAAAACCTATCTATCTACCTATCTATCTATCTATCTATCTATCTATCTATCTATCTATCTATCTATCTATCTATCTATCTATCTATCTATCTGTCTATGTATATATGTATGAACCTATCCATGTATTTATCTATCTATCTGTCTATCTATCTATCTGTCTGTCTGTCTGTCTGTCTGTCTGTCTGTCTGTCTGTCTGTCTGTCTGTCTGTCTATCTATCTATCTATCTATGTATCTATGTGTCTATCTATCTATTTATGTACGTATGTATGTATGTTTCTAACTATTCATCCATCCATCCAACCGTCTTTCTTTAATTCTGTCTTTCTATCTCTCTATCTATCTGAGGGTTTTTTGGTTTGCTTTTGTCTATCTCTATTTTCTGTCGACCTATCTTTCTGTCTGTCTGTCTGTCCGTCTATCTATCTATCTGTCTATCTATCTATCTATCTAATTATCTGTATGTCTCTATGTATGTATGTATTTATGTATGTATCTATATAAAGTAACTCTATATCCAATCATCCGTCTAAAATTATTTAATATAATAGAAATATCTGAAATATTTGAAACCATAAAGATTTAATGCATATGTTTTTTATTTTGTTTGTTTGTTTTTTTGGTGTTTTTTTAAATTTAATTTAATTTAATTATTTATTATTTTTTTGGAGAAAGAACACTGCAAGACTTAAAATCAGAAGACAGAATTTGACAGTCCATTTGAAATAAGACATTGTGTTTAAACCCAGTATCTTCGTGTTTTCCAGTTACACCAGTGACACTAAAATTGATCCAGTGGTTACCAAGATATCAGCTCCTGAAAACTGGTGACAAGGCCCATTTTTAACTGGCTTTTTCGAGGTCAGACATGTGGTCCGATCGAGCTAATGATTAAGATTTTTTCTAGTTATGCGAAAACCACCGAAACATTATGGCGTCGATGAAGGCGGGATTAAAATTTTCCTTTTAGGGTCAGTGATTTAACATGGAATTTCTCAACAATTAAAGTTGATCATTTCATTAGAGTCTGATTTTGGAAACCAATAAACATGCGTGATATGTTGCCCACCCCTCAGCCTCTGTCCACCTTTCTGTGTTTGCTGTCAGTGAAGATTACCTGTGGGAACTTGGTGTAGGTGATTAGTGTTGTAATTATAGATGAAGATTTCGAAGAAAAATAAAATTATACCAGATTTATCTAGCGAATAACAAACTAGTCTCTTGTACACCTATTTGATTTATATAGTTATCTGAATCTCCAGTTCTGTTATAGAATTTCTTTTCTGTAATCTCATTATTTCTCTTTGTGATATTGTGTCTGTATGTCTACATGTCTGTACAATTATTTTGTCAGTATATATTATATTTATCTGTCTGTATGTGTGAATATATTATCCTTATATCTATATCTCTAGCTATCTATCTTATATATATATATATACATAAACACATACACACAGAAAGATTTATATATTTATATATCTGTCTATGTCTATCTATTTATATCTGTCTATATATCAGTGTACGTTTGTGACTCAAAGACAAACAAGACATGAATAACTAGACAGAGGTAAGATATATAATGCATATTGATTCTGCACTAATTATACTGGTGTTTGTTAAAAAAAAAAAATTATTATTGACTTAAACAAATTATGTATATATATAAAACAACAACACAAAAAAACACACAAGAAAAAAAAGAAAAACGAAAAACAACCTAATTTCCTAATTAACATCTCGCAGAGACTGTATTTGAGATTTCGCTCAGTTTTGATTTCACATTAATTATGAATAAAGCAGATTCATATCACTCATCATATTAACGTAATTGACTTTTTACAAATTGAGTGAATAGTTTTGTGATTTTTGTATGATTACTTCTGTCACAAGTGACAATATATCTATTGTGATACCTAGAAGCATGGTCTCACAACATAGTTAATTTAGACGTTGTCTCTGGGGTGTAATATTTTCAAGTGAAACTACTCTTGACAAAATATAAATGATGTTAATTTATATTAGCCATAATGTGAATTATGAAAACACAAGGTTCGGAATCAGACTGAAGTAGGTATGATAGACATTTTCAAGAATACATGAACATAAACACCAACTCTTACTTGAATAGATATTAATTTTATATATAAAGAATATTTACCTATAGTTTTGTTAATTATATGTTACCAACATTGGTTGTCTGTCTAAACGTTGATAATCACTGACATGCACTAAATTTATAGACTGACCATATTAGTATAAATAAATAAATAAATAAATAAATAAATAAATACTTTATTTTATAAAGTAACGATCTTGACGATAACTATAAGAGAAAAACAGTAACGACAAACACGTCAAAATAATGAAAATAACAATACCAATAGCAGCACAACAATTATTATTATTATCTGCAACTACAACTGCTGTTACTACTATTGCTACCTCTAATATTACAACAACTACTACTACTACTATTACTCCATTACTATTACGACTACCTCAACGATTATTATTACTACTACTACAATTACTGCTTTTATAACTACTATTACTATACAACTTTCCTTCCATTATTACTGTTACTGCTTCTAATATTACTACTACTATTACAACTCCTACTACAATATTACCATCATCATCACAAATCATTCGTACACGATTAAACATTCACCCGGTAACTCGTACATATACAGGCGTATATATACATGCACACACATATGTACAAATACCCGCACATTCAACATTCTACACAGCACTAAACACGGTAATGATTATTAGAGGATTATGCAGTAATAAAATATTTCTTTTTACATTATTTTTCATAAATCTTGCACTCGTGGAAGATGGAGAAATTAATAAGCGAAAGAAAAAACGATTTATTTCTTTAATAAGGTATTCTGCTGAAAGAAACAAAATGTAATTAAATAGAGAATGGTTCAGTTGAATTCAGTTATATTTATCAATATTTGAAAATCAGTTCAAATACATGCAATGAAGAATCAATAATATTTTTATAATATATAATAACGAACATACAGGTTTGTTTCTGTTTTACTTCATATATTGATTTGAATCTTTCTAACTCTGTTTCCAGTAATTTGGGGTATATATATTAAAAGTAATGAAACACACAGACTTATTCCGTTACTATCGTCAAATCTCTCTTCTCCTTTTCTTTCAAAATTATTATTATTATTATTGTTATAATTATTATTATTATTACTATTATTATTATTGTTGTTATTGTTATTGTTATTATTATTATTAGTAGTAGTAGTAGTAGTAGTAGCAGTTGTTGCTGTTGTTGGTGTTGTTGATATTGTAGTAGTAATAGTAGTAGCAGTAGTAGTAGTTTCAGACACAGGTTTGTAAATTACGTTATATTTTATGTTTATGGATTATATGGTGACTGCCCGAAAATAAGAAAATCTTATTTTGTGTATTATCATGGAATTATGAAAGTCCGTGAAGTAAAACTGCTCCTTGGTTTACGTGTTTCAGATTACAAAATTATGCTGTGGATTTTTTAATGTGGACTTTAGAAGTAGTAGTTGTGTCTACATCTGTCCCTGTACTATATGAGGTTTGTGTGTGTGTGTATGTATGTATGTATGTATGTATGTATGTATGTATGTATGTACGTATGTATGTATGTGTGCATGTGTTCATGAATGTACGTGTTATTTATGCTTGTATTTATATAGTATGTATGTATGTATATTTGTCTGTATGTGTGTATGTATGTATGGGTCTGTATGTATGTATGTATGTATGGGTCTGTATGTATGTGTGTGTGTATATATGTGCGTGTGTGTTTGTATTTATATAAGTATGTATGTATGTAGTATGTATGAGTGTATGAGTGTAGTATGTATATACGTATGTATATTTATGTGCACATTTATGTGCATATTTCTGTGTATGTCATGAAACACGGACTAAAATATACAAAGTTCATTAAACGTTGTTCTTTTTAAATGAAATAAAAGTATTCTACATTTCAACCAGTTAGAGTTCTTGTTTAATTTAACTGTAACAGAAATGTCAGTCAACACAAAACTTAGTCCGTGTCACGTGATTGAGATAGGCAATGTGTAAACGACAAATTGTGGATGTAATATTAATCAGTGAAGCGAATAAACATTTTTCACGCTCAGATGAATTTCATGTTTGAACTTGACACCAAACTCTTCCCAGACTGAGTAAGGCTAGACGTCTGACCAAATAACCGATAATAATTTTATTAATTCACCAGAAAATTAGTTCCAGCTGGGAGGAACCAATTAAAAGCAACATAAGACTCCTTTGTTGATAGAAAACACTGAAGCCTGCAGCTAAATGTGTGTGTGTGTGTGTGTGTGTTTGTGTGTGTGTTTGTGAGTGAGTATGTACGTATGTAGTATGTATGTATGTGTTTATATAAGTGTATTTATGTATATGATTTGATACATTCTTTTTTACAACTCTGTTTAGGCTGGAGTGATGGGTGTGAAATTGTTACAGACAAGAAGAAACAGAAAAAGTAATTATCTTGTTAGCAGTGTCATGAACGTACTGTTCATACCCACTTATCTTCTTTCATTTTTTAAACGTTTTTCCTTCCCCGCCTTTGACTGAGATTGGTATTTTTTCTTTTTTTTTCAAATATTGATATTAATTTTTAACGCGATATATATATGTACTCTAACAAAAAAGAAACGCAAAAGTAGATTTTATTGACATTGGGAATATCTATCTAATGGATCAACAGAAAGCAGCAGAATGTTGACATTTTACACACACGTTTGCAATTCATTAATAGTGATGGTATTACATTGAAAAGGTTAAAGTTCAAGGTTATAACAGTATAATATCAATACGCTGTGTGCCCACCATGGGAGTCCAGAACTGCCTGACATCTCCTTCCCATGGCAGTAATGACATTACGAATTACACCTTATGGAACGGTGGCCCACTCTGTAGTAATAATGCCAACTGAGCACGATTCTGTGGCTGTGGTTGATGCTGCCTCAGTCGTCTATCCAACTCGTCCCATAAATGCTCTATAGGGTTCAAATCCGGAGATTTAGAGGGCCTGGGCAGGACCTGAATATTATTGTTGTGTAGGTACGCTGTTGTGAGTCTGGTTGTATGTGGTCTCGCATTGGCGTGCTGGAGTACAGCGTTCCATTATTCATAACTGGAGCGACATGTGGCTTCAAAATTTCATCTCGGTATCTCTGTGCTGTTAAGTTGCCTTGAATGTGAACCAAGTTGGTCCTGCCAGTGTATGAGATTGCTGCCCATATATTCTACGCTGCTGGAACCGATACCACAACCTCAAGATGGTGCCTGGGGATACATGGAACACCCGGGCTAATGCGGATAAGGATTCGCCAGGTTGTAAACAGCCGATGGCGTTGTTTTGTTGCGGTTCACTCAGTCGTGGCATTTGTTGGATGTTGGGTCAGAACAAAAATAATGAACAGAAGTTTTCGAAAACCTTGCATTTTTAAAACCCTCGTATTCAAGTTTCATGTGTCGCACGTGTACATGCACTGGTAACATGATGCATGCGGGTATATTTTGGCTAATAAACAGGATCATAGCTTTTATTTTGTGTTACCTGCTTTTTGGCGACTGTAACTAAAGCTATACGTTTGAATCACCAAATGTCATTATATTAATTGTTTGTACATCGATATGTGTCACTTTACAATAGTTATCTAAGAAATCAACCATTTTGCGTTTCTTTTTTGGGAGAGTGTGTGTATGTATATATATATATATATTATAATTATTCTTTGAAAGACATCTTTCTTTCTGACAGTAAAATTGGATCAAAGGAAGACTGTCAACACTAGATAACTGTTTATTTAAATTATTATGATTTCGATGTTAACACAAAGCTAAATATTCAAATATAACATTCCTACTTATTGTGACTTAATGGTGACGTCATATGATTGAAACTAAAAATATTTATTTATTTATTTATTTTTATTTCTTGAACGAAATGAAACAAAAATCTGTTAAAGTATAAAAATCAGTTGACGATATTGTACGATTTTATACACATTATACTCACATTTATACAAACGCGCGCACACACACACACACACACACTCACACACAAACACAGGCACATACAGACAAACACATACAGACATGCACATGGCCATCCATAAAGTTAGTCATACAGTTAGTGCAATTTATAAAACAAAGATTTAATTAGACGTGGAATCCAGTCAGAATATTACTCACTGAAAGTGACAAATCATAAATTTTCTGACAAGCCCAAGTAATAAAACAAAAATGGAAATGTTTTATCCGATACAATCAGTCGTTACTTGGATTTGCTTTATCCTTACACAGTTTTCCCCACAGAGAAACGCATAAACCCCATTCACTCTCGTATGTAGTAATACGTTCTAAAAATACTCCCACGCGCACGGCTTACCCGGTAATCACTGATTGGCTTTATCAAATGTTAATCATATTAAACCACGCCTTGCAACCATGTACGGGTTTGTCTTATCTTCAGATAGGATGATGTATCGATCTCTGAATGACGAAACGCTCGCTACACGTGGAGGTCAAAGTTGAAATCATCGAGCTATCGCTGATCTAATGATCGAGGCGTTGGTGTCTGAACACAGGAAGCGATGACGTTCATTTGGAAATCTGCGCTCAGTCAGGCGAGATTATATTAAATACGTGTATATCAGTCGGAACTCTCCGCTTTAAAAAGAGCAGATTTTAACACGAGTTTTCACTTCGTGAGTTTTTGTGTTCCAGGATAAAGATCAGAAAAAAAAAGAAAAACATTATAATAATAATATAAATATATAAATTCACGAAGAGAGAAAGGTTTTACAGATAAAGAGGTAAGTTGTAAATAATTTTATTTATTATATAATTTTTTAAATCTCTTTTTAAATTTATAGTTATTATTATTTTATATCAATTACAGTTTGCTTTTGTATAATACAAAAAGTAATCAGAAAGTAAAATAATAAATTAATAATAAATTCCCCTCAACAAACAAAAAAAAAATAATAATAATAAAATAAAATAAAATAAACAGTAAAATAAAATAAAATAAAATACAATTTAAAAAATTTAAATATTATAAATTAAAAATATACCTTTAAGATGTCTAGCCACATTTTTCAATCAGTATAAATTAAATTACACAAAATTATGTATATAAGCTACAAAGGAAGAATTTCGAAATAAATTTTTATTCAATATCATTTTAGACTTTTCTCAAATATTTTGTAAAATATTCCATAAAATGTCTGCCCGCTTCAGATTAATATCTATTTCCTAACAAATTACAATGCAAATATACTGTCAGTGAGAGCTAGGGTCACGTGTCTCGTATTCTTTGGAAGCAAGACAACAGAATTATATAAAATATCTATTACATTATAGTTTTATTGGTTGGGAGGGAAATAATAATAATTATGTATTTTATTCTAAGATACTATGTTGATGATATGAAATCCACTGAACTGGTGTAGAGAAAATATTATTTAAATTAAAATGTAATACTGTTGATGTGAAAGCAATTATGAGCGTGTGTCGTAAATTTACTTATTGTAATAAGAAAAATTAAACTCTACACCAAATCTGTATGCTTAGTTTAGAAGCCAAATCAAAATACAGTAGAGAAATGTTTATGTTTTGTCTTGTAGCACACTAATCTTCTTTATTGTATTATTTTTGTATGATACAAGAAATTTTGTGCTTTGATTTTATTACTCATTTTAGTCGAAGGAAAAATAAGATTGTTTATATCGCGTTTTGACTGGATCAGAATTTATATGATAAACTCAAGAAGTCATTTCGTGAAGGTGGATGCGAGATTAAGTTAAAGCTTTGTTTATACAAGTGTTAAGTTTACTCAGCTAGAGGAATGAATTGTATTGACTTATTATGGCTTGTTGGTACTCTCAAAGTTTAATAAACAGCATATTTTTAGTTATGTGTGCGTATATATCCAATCTTTACTACCTCCGCTTAGATTAATGGAAACTAATTTGAACTTTGTACGTTGTTGATACAGCACTGTGTTAGAAAGAGAAATGTGTACTAAGTTGAGGACGATGAACGTGAAAAAAATGTAATGACATTTAAATATTCAAATTTAAAAATATCGAATAGAAAATGCAACTTGAGAAGTTTTATTTAATTTGTTCAAACTGCAAACGAATCGTTAAAAGCTAAATCGAAATTTAAATTTCAAATTTCTGATAAAACAAAATTTGTGCAAGAAAACTAATCAATAAACAATTCTAAAAGTTACATTTTTAAAAAAATAATTTCATTCTTCAGAAAGAAAAGACAAAATTGTACAAGAAAATACTGTATGGTGAGAAGGAAAAGTGTTTAAAGCTTAAAAAAACACCGAAAAAAGATTTAAAATTCAACAGACGAAAGAAAACGAAATGATATAGTAATATTATTATTAATTCAGAATAACTGTATGAAAAATACAACATTTTAAAACTTAAGACAATTTAAAATTTGTAAAATGTGTTAATAGCATAAATTTATTTTATTTCCCTTTTTTTGTTTTTTTGTTAGAGCAATACTGAGTTAGTTGTTTTGTTAATTATAAGTACAATTTACGAGGCTGCTAAAAGCTGAATGGATGAACAAAAAAATGAATGAATAAATGAGGTATGTTTCATATATATATATATATGTTATTAGAAATAAGATTTTTTTTTGTTTTTTGTTTTATGATAATTATATGACAAGGAAATCCAGTGTTCATATTGATTAGCACGAAGATCTGTTTTATAACTTTACATAGTTAAATAGAAATCATTTGTGAGGCACTTTGTAACAGACAAACTGAAAAGCGATGTGACAGAACGTATCACCTGACAGCGAAACGCGCTGCAAACATACATCATTTTAAACAGATCAAAATCTCTCTTTTTCTCTTTTAAATATAATTATTTTCACTTTTACTTATATTTTAATGTGTGCGTGTGTGTGTGTGTGTGTGTGTGTTTCCTTGACTTTTGTTTTCTTGTTCATCTTCTTCGTTCTTTTTTCATTTAGCCCCTTTTTTCTTTTTTCTTTTTTATTCTTTCATCTTTTTCTTTTCTGTGTCCTCCTTAACCTTTCTTCGTCATTATTTTTTTTTTCTTCTTATCTCTGTTTTCCTTAAATTTTATTTTTTCTTCATTTTCTCTTTTTCTTTTCTTTGCTTTCCTTTATTTTTATTTTGTAATTTTTCGTCTCCTTTTTACCTGCTCCTTTACTTAATTAGAATGTTAATTCTTGCATAACATAAACACGTAATGAGACTTTTTTTCCCAGTGTTAAAAAATGTTTGTAAATTAAAAAAAAAAAAAATAATAATAATAACAAAAGAAAGCTTTTTGTAATGCCTTCTAATATAACTGAGCATCATGTTTCGTAAGTAAGAAAAACGAAAGAGAAAAATATAACTGTTTATATATGTCCTTTAGGATAACAAATATTACAACTGAAACAAATAACACTTTCCTGCCGACAGATCAAAATATTAGTTATTACTAAAATGATACCGAATAATTAAAATAACTATTCTTCATCATCATCATCACCAACATCATCGTCATATTATTATTATTATTATTATTATTATTATTATTATTATTATTAATTGTTTTATATATGCAAATGTTAAATATATAATGGTTATATGGCAATGTTTACATTTATAACAATGAGATTTTAGTGCAGATTTATATATATATACATACATATATACATACACACATATATATATAAAATCATTTTAATAATAATAATAATAATAATAATACTTTCCTTCGACTGAAAAATCTGAAGAAAATTTCATAAAATTCATTTTTCTGTTTCATTTTCTTTATTTTTCTATCTGATTTTATTCAGTATTTTATAACATTGTTTTTATTTTTATTATTATATTTATTTATTATTATTATTATTATTATTATTATTATTATTATTATTATTATTATTATTACAATAACTGAAAATAATAATAATAATAATAATTATATATAACTGCGTATCTGTGTGTGTGTGTGGGTGTTTTCTAAGAATATATTAAAAACAGATACACAAAAAGTAAATCTTTGTCACAACGAATCAAAAGTTAATCTTGTTTTACATACACAAATCTGTCTTTATTAAATAAACATATGTAATCCTAGCATTCAGACATGAACTATACTGTATGAAAGAAACATGATTAATTATTTATCTATGAAACTTTATCCTTAGTTAATACTGAATGGTAACCAAACTTTGTTACATACAAAATTTCATTATCTAAATTTTCATTTAATTATTTTATTTTTTCAACAATCGATTTGCATTCTTTGATAAAAAGATAATTTAATACAGCAAAACTAAAATAATAAAAGTAATAATAATTAGTGTAGAAAAAGAGGATAAAGTTTCAACATAACGAATCTAATAATGTAATTAAATTTCAGTTCAAACTTCAGGGAGGATCGAAAGCACGGAATGAGAAGAAGCCTGTAGAAATAACTAAAACAAAAAATATATAAAAAGGGCCTGTTATGAGAATACTCAATTGCAACTAGGTCTGCTTGTGTGTATTTCTCTGTGTGTGTGTGTGTGTTTGTGTGTGTGTGAATGTGTGTGTGAATGTTTGTGTGAATGTTTGTGTGTGTGTGTGTGAGAGAGAGAGAGAGAGAGAGAGAGAGAGAGAGAGAGAGATATGCTCAATAAAAATTACTTTTGCGATTCGTTTGTTTCTCTCACTCTCTTTCTGTTCATCTATCAGTATGTCTTTACTTCATTTATGATATAACATTTATTACTACTTCTTTCTTTTTTCTCAGCAGTATATTTCTATATTATTTTATTTTATTTATTTATTAAAATACCAATAACAATGAAAAACTACTCGACGAGGATGGGATTCGAACCCACGCGGGCAGAGCCCAATGGATTAGCAGTCCATCGCCTTAACCACTCGGCCACCTCGTCATATCGTTGATAGTTTTAAGTTTAGTTTAGTAAATTAAATAACAACATTAAGTAAATCTTACTGGGTTAAAATTTTGTTTTTTTATTTAATAATTTCAGCTTTTATCCATTAATTACGTTATAAATGATTACGAAGGTGAAGGACACTTGATCTATTAAACATCTGTCTTGTCTGTTGAACGTAAACTATTTTATCTACTAAACAAAATCACAGGATTTTTCTTTTTGATAACAGTGGTATTTGTGCGCCCATTTCAATTTACAGTTTATCCTGTTCCAGTTGAAGCTCTACGACTCATACTGAGAACGAATGCTCCATTTCTTTTGAACAATATTGTTCTTCTCCTTCATCTTTTTTCTTTTCTTTTCTTTGTTTGATTGTTTCTTTTTCTTTCTTTCTTTCTTTCTTCTTCTTCTTCTTCTTCTTCTTTCTTTCTTTCTTTCTTTCTTTCTTTCTTTCTTTTTTCTTCTTGATAATGAAAGTAAAACACTGTGCTATTTGCTACCCAGCTCATTACAGAAATAAACACCTAAAATCATAATCGTTAAAAGTAAACTTTATACTGGCATTATCGGGATTCTTCTCTGAAATTTGATCTAAATAAACTGTACATTAGTTTCTTATTACAGTAAAAATAAATTTTAAAAAACATCTCCTTCATTCTCTTTCTCCTCTATGTCTCTGTCGCTCGCGTGCACTCTCTATTTCTCTTTCTCATATATCCCATGTACACAAAAAGCTGACATATATATATATATGATTCTGTCTTTATAATAATAATAATAATAATAATAATAATAATAATAACAACAACAACAACAACAATAACAACAACAATAATAACAACAATTATTATTATTATTTGGTTTGTTAGCTTAATTTCTAATTTGCATGTGCATAATTATAATATTTTAGGTTATTTTTATTATTCATCGTTTATTTTAGTTGGTATTTTCATTTTGTCAAGAAAGGAATTATTTGACATTAGATGTTGTCTAATGATTAAAGGATTAAAAAAGTAAAAATAAAGATATTATAACTGCGATGAGAACGCGATTCGAACTGACGCAGGTTGTGCCAATGGATTAATGGGCCATCACCACTGCTATTCGCTTCCGAAAATATGTACGAAAACATACGACCTATTACGATCGATTTTCCGTACATTTTGAAGATACTTTATTCCAAAAGCCGGAATTATTTCGTTTTTGGGAATTTAAGGAGACATAAGAATAACATTTAACTCTCAACTGAAAATCCATTTATACAACTTAGATAATCTATGTCGATAGTTTTATAAAACATTTCTAATAATCTTGTGTATTTTTTTATATCACTGTCTCGGCTCCACGAGTACAGTTTCGGATCAGTGATCTATAACCTCAAGTTTACAGACCTAGCACCAGTTTACTTTGTAACCTGTGATAACCAACAATAATTCTATAACGGCAGTTATTATTATAGCAATCATAATTATGTTACTATATTTGCAATGGCTATTTTTAATCAAGAATTATTATTATTAACCGCAAGAAGAAAGCTTTTAACGACCATTACAATTCATAATGGAGCAATTTTATTAAGGTTCTTTCGCCTAATAATATAATAAAATATAGACGAAATATGTTCGTTATGCAAGAAGAACAAAACAATAATAACAACAATTATCAACATCAGAAACAAAAACAATAATAAACGGGATTTTCATGACTTTCATAGGCGCGATTTATCTTCAGTTCGTTCCGGACGTGCTTCCCAAGAGAACCTATTTCAGTCCGGGATACGAGTTTTCATGAAACCAATTAGAAATATTGGCTGAGAGAGTACCTTAATATAACAGAATGTGGCTGTGTTAATCCTCAATTCATTAGTAAGAATCAACTTTATTTATTAATCATGAAATGACGACGTAATATTTACGCCAAGGGTGTTAAAATTTTGGAGACCCTGAACTTCGACAAAGATCACGGTTGTCGCAAGGGAGGTAAGCGGTCATGGACGAGTGAATATTAAAATATTAGAAATAAATGAAGTCTGAGTAAGTGACTTAGTACAAATAATGACGTAATGATTTGAGGGGGGGGTTTATAGATGCAGAAATAAAGATAATTTTTGTCTTTTTCTGTGATTATAATTGTGATTATATATTAGTGGTGGGATAGTTGTGATAGTAGTAGTAGTAATAGCAGTAGACGTAGTAGTGATAACAGTTGTTTTAACAGTAAATAAATGTTTTTGTCCTTTTTTTTTTTTTTTTTGGCTCTTTAGTAGCCACAAGGAGGTTTTTTTTGGTTGGTTTTTTTGCAAATGTTTTCTCTACTGTATTTACAAAAGCCTTTGATTGATCGGTGTTGAGATGATAAACCATACAACGAGTCACTTGTTAGGTTAGCACTTTACAGTTATAACTAAGCGTTCTGCCACTAAGCGTGCAGCCATCAATACAATCGCGTATCACTGACAAACACTTTCGTCTGACTTCACTTATTACCACACTGAACATACGATCAGCCTCTAATTACTCGCTTCTTACAAACACGAACTGATGGGATAATCTGGTCTATGCAGAACGAATCTATTCAGATTAAACATTTCTACGCTGCTTAAGCCGTAACTGCATAAACTGGTGCTACTGGGTTATTACATCCGCTGTTCGTGTATTCGTAAATTAATCATTACGACAACGAGTAACTAAGACGTTAGATGTCAGTTACCGTTTTTGTAATGATTGTTACTAAGTGAAAGTTACACTGCACATTTTAAAACTAAACTTCTGCCTGGCTGCCTTTTTATCTCGTTCAGCCGTGACTTGATAGCAAGTGTTACCTTCTAACTTTGTTATTATCAACGTCCTTTCTAATTTTTTCAAACCACTGAGCGGAACTTTTGATATTTGAGTGTTTGTAAATTAAAATGAAAGACAAAGTTTTCATGTGCGCGGCACAGAGAGAACACTGGTTCTATTACTAGTGATAGAAGTAGTAAATAAGGTAATAATACTAGCAACAGCATTTAGCAGCTGTAGTCATAGTAATAGCAGTGGTGGTGGTGGTAGCGTAAGCTCGTAGAAATAGTAGTAGTGGTGTAGTGAAAGCTCTTGTAATAGAAGTATTTGTAGTAGTAACAGAAGTAGTGGTAGTACTGGTAGTAGTGGTTGTAGTGGAAGCTCTTTTAGTAATACGAGTAATGGTACTTTAAAATTATAATAACATGGTAAGCATTGAAGTAGTAACAATAGCAGAAGTATCAGAAATACTAATATGTGTTGTAGTTGCTGTTCATGTTGTTGATGTTGTATTAAAACGATAATGACGGCAGTAACAGTGGTAATTTGTTTTAAAACGAATAAAATTAGGCAGTCGTGAATATTTTAAAATATGTATGAATTAGAAAACAAAAACCTATTTTGTTTACGAAGGCTGTCGTAACCTATCATTAAACGGTGGACACAAAATCAAATTATAAAACACTAGAAATAGAAAAATGTCGGCAGGAAAACATCAGGGATGAGGATTCGGTGATTATAAGTGTAAATTGCAAAATGTTATCAGTTTATCTCGTGGGAGTCGCTCTAATATCTAGTAATTAGATAACTGTGGGTGGGAGTCCCGTGTGAAATGAAATCAGTACGGAAAAAAGAACAAAGACACACCCATGTTTTTAATTTAGTTACATTTACTCTTATTTCATGCGGTAACGTGAAATTTTGAGAAATTTAATGACTGCAATCACAAGTAACAAAACTCCAACATTATTATTATTACTATCATCATCATATTTATTACTGCGATAATAATAATAATAATAATAATAATAATAATAATAATAATAATAGCAGTTTAGTAGCAGAAGGAGCTGAGTAGTAATAGAAGAGTAGTAGTATCAGAAACGCACACATAAAAAAACCGCACGGAACCAGTTATGGTAGCGAGCGTTTACACAGGAATTCCCTACTTTTCACTTTTCAGTTTATGTCTAAGTTCTGAACTGGTATAAAGTCAGAAACGTTAATTAGCTAGCCGTTGCCAGGTTTCTGGCAAATATTTTTGTGTAGTTAAACTTCTTAGTTTACTCAGCTCAAAAACATACATCTTGTTTAGTATGAAGAAAAACACATACACGGTTGTGTTTAAAGATGTTCAAATAACTCATGAAACATTGTGTTTGAAAGAAATTATAAAAAGCATAAACCACGGTGTCTGAACGACGTTGTAAAAAGCACTTGAATTACTGTATTTACACGATGGTCAGAAAACACAAACCATTGTTTTTAAACGACGTTAAATAACTTTTAAACTGTTCTTTTCTTTGTCACTAATATTTCAAAGAACAAAAGGATAAAGAGTTTTCTGTTAAATGTCAGTGAAAATACTCGAGTTGTTAAAAGGATCCACTCCATACCAGAAACAATAGTACAAAAATGTTTTCACAAAAATGCAAAGGAAACTGAAATATTGGAAAGTATTGTTTTTCTTATTTTCTGTTAAGACGGATACATAAGGACAGACTTTATGTAACGGTTTTCATAAAGTGTGTGAAGATTTGAACTAAATTTTGATTAATACACACGTTACTGATATACATACATACATACATACATATTATTGTTATTTTATTGTTGTTGATGTTGGTGGTGGTGGTGGTGTTGCTGATGTTGTTATAATTATTATACGAGTATTAATATATTTAATGTCATTTCAAACCAAAGAGACGTTAAGACCTTCCGCACTGTGTGACCATACCTTTAATGTAAGAATAATTATTGATCATAATGATCAAAGAAATAAATAATAGTTTAGAGTTGTAAAATAATAACTTTATTTTTATTGATTTTCGCCGCGTCGTTTTGCCGGATTATTGGAAATATTTAAATAATTATGGTGATGAAGAGGAAATTAGACGTTATTGGCAAGAAGAACAGTTAAAGAGAAACAGAATACAACGAAAGCATTACATAGATTTTACAATTAGTCAATAATAAACTGCGAGCCTGTGAGCCTCAAACACATAAATTAGTCACTAATTTTATATAACAGTATATTACTAACGTAATATTCACATTACTTAAATAATTTTATATTACTCACATAATATAACTCATATAACACGCACGCATAGTGTACAAAAAGAAATATATTCTCATAAATGTTCTCAAAACAAATACCTTTCACAAAACATACTCTGAACACAAAAAACTAATCCACATAACATTAATTCACATACATTTACACAAATCACACACATTACATGAAGATGTACTCCGTCATCAAACAAAATAGGATACAAATAATCGCAAAAGCAAACATTCGTTAAAAGTGCGCACACAAACACAGTATAAATTGTGATTTCACAGGTAGTCAGTTCACTGGACAGTTATGTTCCGAATGAATATCTGAGTGTTAATAGATGGTTAGTTGGTGGAATGTCTCTCAATAACAGATAGCAAATTAAACAAATTAGTTAAGTATTTTGTATAACTATGTCCAATCAAGGCCTGCAGGTTTCTTAAATATAAAGCCTCAAGGCAAGCTGAATACAGCAATAAAGAATTAAGGTTTGTTTCCAAGTTCGTTTATGACAGATTAAAAAATACAGCCCAGACATAATACTGTCAGAAAATGTACAAATAATAGTGTTAATTAGTACGTTTTTGTGTTTGAGAGAGAAAGAGTGAGAGAAAGAAAGAGTGGGAGAGAGGGAGGATGTGTATGTACCTGAAAGAATATGCATCTTTTCGATCTTTTTAAATTATTTTGTTGAGACAGATAATTGTAAATTGATGGATCTGGATTTGGATTGTTTGTTGCTTTTGTCAGAGGATTAACCAGATCTGATTATAGATATTTGAATATCTAACAATAAAACCAAACCAATAAAAATATAAATATGATACAGTTTAATTTTCATCTAATTGAAATCCGAATCAAGACAAAAAATAAGATATTTTTAATCAAAAGTATTTTTCTTATCATTTGAAATAGTAAACAATGTCCCATTATTTTTATACTGTTGATTAGAGATATCACCTGACATCTGAGTTACGCGACTGGAGCTAAATGTCACAAATACCTCATATCAAATGTCACTTTTCACCATAGTCACATATCGCGATAAAAAAATTTGAGGTTTCATTCATATCATGTGAACTATACATGAGAAATGTTTTTTGTGTGTGTCACATGATTACTATCACGTGACAATTAATTGGCATCTTTTTGCTTTCTCTCATATTATTAACTTTTCCCCCTAGGGAAAAACAACAACAACAACAATAATAATAATAATAATAAAGAAGATCTGTAACTACGATGAATGAATGAACTACTGTCACTTCTGTTACTACAATCATTACTATTCTTATTATTATTACTGCTACTAATACCACCAGTGCATTACTATTTTTACAGCTACTGCTACAGCTAAAACTATTAATACATGACTACTTTTATTACTTCTACTACTTCTACTACCAGTGTAGTGCTAAAACTGTTACTAGTGCTATTTCAACATATTTCTAATAATATCACTGTAATTACTATTATCTGTCTACTGTTACCATTATTATTAAAGCTGCTGTTACTGTTTCCGCTGTGTTGCTACTATTACTACAACTAATAATACTATCAATATATGCGTAAACTGGACAGCTCTTAATTAGAAATACTTCTCTAGTTTAATAATTATCTTTATATTCTGTATGCCATATGGTCTCTAATTCACTGCGCGATGAACATCAGTGTATTGATAAAAGGTATTTGTATGTATAATATATAGATATATGTGTGTGTCTGTGTGTGTGTGTGTGGAGTGTATGTGTGTGATACAGATCTCTCTCTCTCTCTCTCTCTCTCTCTCTCTCTCTCTCTCTGTCTCTCTCTCTCTCTCTCTCTCTCTCTCTCTCTCTCTCTCTCTCTCTCTCTCTCTCTCTCTCTCTCTCTCTCTCTCTGTCTGTCTGTCTGTTTATGTATCTATCTCGTTCCCTCTCTTCCTCTCACTTCGTTTCGTTATCATCTATCACTTTATTTTTATTTCTTTCTTCTTCGTTTTTTCTATTTTTCTATTCCGTTTATTTCTTCTTCCTTCTTTTTATTTATTTATTTATTTCATTTCTGCTGAAAATACGGATCTAGTTTGAAACGAGTGATCTACTTAGATCCAAAAGACGAAAAAACAAATACAGATCGCTCTAGAGCTTTCGGTAGTACCAAGCTCGCGCCACCGCGAGACGGAGAACACACGAATACAATGATTGGTACAGATGTCCGTGGGCGACAAAAAGAGAAACAGTTCGGGTATTTTCGTATTTTCAGAGAACGTAAACGAGGAAGGATGCCAAAAGAAACACTGTTACAGAACTTCATTTCAGCTTTTGCATTCAGTATGAAGTTTTATACAGATAGAAGGAAAAAAGATAAAATAATAAATAAATAAAATAAAATAAAATAAATAAATAAATGTTAATAACTGCCACCAGTAGCACTGTAACTTACTTCACTGATCTTATTAAAGAGCAACAAATATCAAATGCTCACTTTTATCCATCCTTAAGTTAATCTTTACGTGAAGTCTCTACAGTAAGGAGTAAAAATGAAAAAGAAAATAAACAAAACATCTGATGATTTATACAGGCTGTTTGGAAATAAATAAAATTCCTTCACCTCAGAGGTGTTATTAGGCTTAACGTAAACGTCCGCGTGATAAACCTTTTCAAATCACTCCGCCGAGACTGGTTCACGTCGTCAGGGGAAATTATAGACTGGTTCATAATCGACTGTATTTCCGTCAGGCCACGGGGGATCACGGAATAAGCCGAGTAGCAAACGGCTACGAAGCAGTTTATACATTATCGTTGTCAGCGTTGAAGTTGGCGGTTGTTTAAGACGTCAGCCAGTAATCCGGTAGGGAGCTTAAAACTGAAATTTACTTTTTGTCACTAACATACTAACTAGCAAACCTGATTTATCACTTCTGCTATTACTATTATAACTACTATTAGTACTTCAACAATTACTTCTAGTACTATTACGTCTTCTTCAGAAATATCTATTTCTGCTACTGATGGTGTTATAACCACTGCTGCTGCTTCTACTACTACTACTACTACTACTACTACTACTACTAAATATTCCTTCTCAAGCTTTTTATCAAACTCACCAACAACAAAGTTAGATTGTGAATTAAGGTTTTTAGTTTCCACATACTCAATGCTCTGAAATTAAGACGATTGTTGTGAATAATTTTTATTTTATTTTATTTTATTTATTATTATTATTATTGTGTTGGTTTTTTTTCGCACTGAGATTAACTTAGTAGACTTTATGAAAGCTTTGGAAGTCACAGAAAAGAAAATAATTCCCTCCCACCAACCGCATCACATGTTACCAGATGGTGGATTGTGGCAGTAATATAGTGGTGTATTTTAATTTGTAATTACACCCATATTCTACTCCATCATCCAACCTCTCCAAAATAACATACTATTTAAAACACGATAGCATTTAGAAACGGGAAAATCAATAATATAATAGGTGCATATGTATGTATCTGTGTGTACGAAATGACGTCACTGAAGAAAGGAAAATGTAGACTAAAATGTGTGTGTGTGTGTGTGTGTGTATGTGTGTGTGTGTTTAAATGTGTGAATTTAAACGTGCTTGCTACTGCATCGTCATATTTTTTAATAGTAAAGATTGGTGTTTTGAACAGTTACATTGGAAATATACTAAATATATTTAGAAAATCTGTATTCTAGAGGAACATTAGACAAAAATAAAGTTTTCTAAATACAAAAAAAAAAAAGAAGAAACAGTTAAATCGTTTAAGTGTTTGTTACACAGTTCAAAGAAACGTGTAAAATATTTGTTTTCTTCTAATTATACACCTTTCTTTCTCCCTGCAAATATCTGTTTTCTAATTAACGATTTAATCAACCAGCCACGACAGTTTCAAACATTCATATTAAAGACTGAGTTTTCTCTTTAATCTTAGCCGTTTTTCTCCAACGCTGTACAAGTCTAGAATAGACTGACTCGCGGCGATTACTAAAGAACTCGTTTTCTCTTCCCTGCTGTGCCCACTGAGCTACGAAACTAAGTGTTTGTCATTCTGTGAATTTCGCTAGCTTTGCTTCGTGCCCGGAGCGAGCAATTTGTGAGTTGTTTCCCACTTGCTCGAAGCAAGCTAAATACAAAACAAAATAATGTGATATGTGGCGTGCAGCAAGTTTTCTACTATTTATTTCTGTGTTTGTTACTTTTTATTTCTTTTCAGGGTTTGATCTTGTCATGATCCAGGTAACGGGGATTGTAAGAATCGATCATTTGTCTTTCTATTATTGCTATTTATTGTAGGTGATGTTGTTGTTGTTGTTGTTGTGTTGCTGCTATTGTTTCTATTGTTATTATCATCAATATCATCATCATTACAATTATGATTATTACTTTTGTTGTTATTGTTTTTGTTGTTATATTACAATAATCACAGAAAAGGATATGTTGCGTATATTTTCCTAAAGTCAAGATAGAACGCATGTCTAATCTCTGGCATATGAAATAAGATTAGATCCCTGTGCAATGAGATCTCAAATCATGGACTGTATTCCTTAAATATCAGTGTGTTGTCTGTTGTTCATTTTGTAATATTTTCAGTTAGGATGTGTTAATACGATAGGAAGCAAATAAAATAATTAAATTACATTTAGCAATGTCACTGCCACAAACTTATTATTATTATTATTATTATTATTATTATTATTATTATTATTATTATTATTATTATTATTATTATTTGTTTTTGTTGTTTGATTTTGTTGGGGTATTTCTGTTGTTTTCTTTTTTCTTTTCATAATTTTTAAATTCATTATTATTAAAGTTTTAAATCAATTACACAATAATTAATTATTTTAACAGTGAGTGTGAACCATTTCTTCACGTCCGCTTTGCATCAGTCACCGACTTTTCATAGTATTACTACTACTGCTACCACTACGACTACCACCACAGTCATTAGTCTTACTGCTACTACTTATATTATTATTATTATTATTATTATTATTATTATTATTATTAAAACTACTAATAGTACAGTTAGTAGAAGTAGTTATGGTATAGAAGTATCTGAAGAAAAAAGCACTAGTATATAAATTAATTTTTAGTTTTCTCCATATTTCTATTTACAAGTAACACTGCATATTGGCAAATAGATTTCACTGATCCAAAATTACAACAATTAAATAAAGGAAATTTAAACCAGCTCACTTATCTATTCACAAATTGCTAATTTTGTGCCTGGGATAACAGAAAATTGTGTTTCATGCTGTTTGGAGTTGTTAAAATATCGCTAGCTAGTAGCGATGATTTCTATTTCCAACAAAAGGTACTCCCGTGAAATCACAGTTTTTGTTTTAGAAAATGTCGTAGTAAATGTACAGTGTGTGAGTGTGTATGTTTGTATTTATGTGTTATTTTTGTTACATGTAAACGTTCAAAGAATCAATAAAGAAATGGTAGAAAGAAAGATAAACACTGTAAAAATGACAAATGTGGAATGACTGAAGGAAAGAAGGGAAAAGAAAGCAGGAGATGATAAAACTATTTAGGAAAAAAAATAAAAAATAAATAAATAAAAACTGGAAGAAAGCTGAAAGAAATAAGAAAAGAGAAGCAGACTGTTTTGAAAATTTAAATGGAAGAAGGAAATAAATTTATCTAATGCCATTAAAGTTATTCCTAAATTGCAGTGTTTTCTAATTCACACATTTTTTTCAACATAATAAAAACTCCAACAAAAATAACTTTAATCAGCTCTTGTTACAGCACCCATGAACTAGATCGACATAAACAGTAAATCACGTTCGCCATTTTGTAACAACTGTTTAAAAAAATACGTGTACTTCACAACAGTGTGAGATTATTCACAGAATGCAATGACAAAAATAGCTTACTCATGACGTCGAAAGTGACGTCACAGGTTTTTTCAACAGATATAAAAAGAATGTTTTTGTTTTTGATTTTGATTTTAATTTTCTCATTTTCTCTGTATTTTTGTTTCAGACAATGACCTTGACTGATTTATTTTCACATGTTAAATATGTTTTTCGGTACGCGAATGCGAGCTCTTGCTGCCAGTTTGATTAGACTACAGTACGGTAGTGTTGTCGTCCACACTCAGCGTCAGATTATTTTGTATAATGTTAACTGCTAATAGTCTAATAGAATTAAATAAATAAACATTTATTTATTCATATAATTAATTCATTTGTGCCTAGTTTTTAGGAAAACTGGTTCTAATTTGCGAATTACACTCAAGCCTTCCCACGTTATATTTATCATCATCATCATCATCATCATTCTCGCCATCATCGACATAAGCAGTATACTGGTATCATCGTCATCATCATCATCACTACTAAGGCTTTCTCTGTCTCTATGTTTTTCGTTTTGTCTATCTGTAAATATACATAATGCAACAATATAATGTCTGTAAATCTGTCTGTCAGTATATGTGCCTGACTTTCAATATTATTTGTATTTTTATTTAGTCTATCCAGTAACAAAATACGTATATATTATTATTACTGTCATCATCGTCATCATCATTATTATTATTGTTTATTATATATCATCATCATTATTATTATTATTATGAATGTTAGTGTTGTTGTTATGATGATGATGATGATTATATTCTTTTTATCCCCACAAATCTTCTTAGATATATATCAGCTTTGAGTCTGTATTATTTAATAATTTTGCTTCAATTTTTAATTTAAAAAAAAAAATAATAAAATAAAAATTGTTTGTTTTCTTTTAAATGATAAGAATCATCGTTAAGAAAACAAACAAAATAAAGCGCGTTCATCAAAGGAAACCTAATCTACTTAATTCACTTTTCAATCTATTATGTGATCAAAACGTTCGCACGAAATCCTATCGTAAAAATATATTTTGTTATTTCTTTTTCTTTGAACGTTCTTCACTTACTTTTTTGATGTGTTTGGATTTAATAATCGATTGTATTAGACACTAAAACTCCTCATCAAAGAATTTCTTGTGTGACATAAAAATGTCATTACATTTATGGCGTGTTAAAATTACTTGTACTTTCCCGCATGCATGAAGCTCACAAACTGAAAATGAAAGTGAACTTATTTAACAAGAATTTCCATTAGAATAAAGTTATTATTTATTTATTTTACGTCGTTTTCCCTATTTTCTCTTATCTTCAGAATCTCTCTTTCAATATTTCTCTATCTATCTTTCTGTCTGCACTAAATTAGCTAATCACTTTTCTTCTGAAATTAATTGTTCTGTTCCGCTTCTACTTCACAAATGTACTGTCCTTTGTGAAACAGTCCACATTCTTATATTGTTCAAGCCATATCAAAATATACATCATTTCCAACAGCACTTCTGCTATTTTCTACTTTTTTTTTTTCGTTTATGACAGTCTGAGGCAAAAACCTAAATTAAATTTAATCTTTACCACGCAGACAGAAAAACATGATAGTCTTTATTAAAAGTCATTGTTGAGATGAAAAGCTAGCTCAGCAACCGCCATAGAGCAGATTTCATTTTTGTTTCTTTTTAGCAACAAAGAACTATAAAAGAAGAAACCAGAAGAAAAAAAAAAAATAATAAAGATAATAAATTAATATGTTATATTAAGAATTTTAAAAGCAGTTACCTAAACAAAGATAAGAAGTGAAAAAAAAAAAAAAAATTAACTGAATATGAAAAATATGACAGACAGACAGACAGACTTTTCTGTACGTACTGGAACATATTTTGAATTCCCGAATATTGTCTATGTGCAGAGTCTAATCAGAATATTCAAAATCCTAAAGTAAATATATATAAGTAAGTATATACATACATACATACATATTTAAGGATTATTTACATGCACAAAAAGATACATATATAATAAGATACCAAAAACTCTGATTATTGAATGTCATTCATAATCAACTATATGTTTGAATTATAGATTTGATGGCTACTTTTTGATTTTGTTTTTGTTAGATGTTATTGGTCGGTTTAGATTTCCTTTTGTGTTGATGGTCTATGTGTGTGTGATACAGCAACAAACTGAACTTAAAATTAGTCCTAAATTTCAAATCACACAGACTAACTGTCTTTTTTTTAAGTGTTTGAATTTGTGTTGTTAAAATCTCTGAACTAAATTTACGTCTGATTCACTAATTTGTGACTGACTAAATTCAGTAAAACTTTTACATATTCTAACTTTAAGAGTCAGTGTCTGTGTTGCCTACAAATCTACCAAAATAGAGAGCATCCACGTAGACGTACTTAACAATCAGAATTATTCTTACAGTCGCCTTCACACTAAACACTGTTTCGTACTTTCAGTGGAGTGTAAACTCGCTTTACGACTATTCAAAGTGAAATCCGTGCATTTTCTAATTGTTTGGCCCTTTATATATATGTTTTTATTATTTCCCTCTGCTTAAAACACATAAATCATTTACGACTGTGGGGGCTAAATTAGTGAAACGAAATATTTAGTGAGGCACTTAAAAACGGAAATGTTCACAACTGTCATCAAAAGCAATAAAATGTGTAACATCTCTCACTCTCTCTGTCTCTCTCCCTTTCTGTCTCTCACTGTTTCTCCTTCAGATTACTTTTCTGTCTGTTTCTCTGTTTGAATTGTTGAATAACACATACACAGATAGAAGAGACACACAATACACACACACACACATTCACTAACTGATACCAGTCAGTTCAGTCAATAATTACTTTTCAGTAATTAACAAACAAATAAACACTCAACAACGATAAAACCTCCAAACTGCAGTCGTCCATGTTGTTATTACCTTTAAACAAAGCCTTGAACCAAAAGCAGAACAGCACTAAACAGATTAATTCTACAACCTTCAATACTCGACAGGTTATTAACGTCTTTCTGTGCGTCTGTCACTGCGTATGTCTGTAGGGAATATTACAGAAATAACATGTCCACAAACTACGAATAACCTAATATGTTTTTCTCGTTCCAACGTTTTCCCTCGTTGGCAGAGATTAATGAAAATATGTTCAAATGAATCCTTTGTTTTATGTGGCAGCTATTTATAATTGCTGACGTGAACCTCGTGTACTTCAGTGATAATTTTTTTTAATAATAGTGTATTTTAAATCGTCTGGTTTATCTTATTTAAGTCATAGTCTACAGATCTTACTCTCCAGAGTCAAACTGCTCAATGATTTATTTTGTTACTTTTATTACTGTTTATGTCCTGGTTTAGTTCTGGTATTGATTTTGCGGGTTGAGAGAGAAGAGGAATATAATTTTATATTTTTATTCTTAGTTTTGTTCATGCTTCACTAAGGCAGGTCCTGTCAGTATTTTCTTTTTTTCTTTTCTTTTTATTATTATTTATTTATTTATTTATTTATTTATTTATTTATTTATTTATTTTGATTTGATTTGATTTGATTATATATATATTTTTTTATTATTATTATTTTTACTTTTTTACTACTTTTTTCTTCTGATTATTACCCATTGAAATAGTCTGCGAATTTTTTTTTTTTTTTTTTTTTTTTTTTTAAATATTTTTATTAGTAGAATAATGTTTCATTTGCAGAACTTGACATTGCTTCTTTTTTATCTTTCTGTTTGTTATGTATCACAATGGGTCGTTTGAATCCTTGGACAACTTCTGTGTTAATTATAGAATACTGTGTTCTATTTGCAGTCTTCGATAATGTTTCAAAATTATTTTCTTCTGTTTATTGTTTATAATAATCGTAGCACTTAGCTAGATAGCTTTCGCAGTTTTTCATTTATTCGAATAAAAACCTCTTAGTCATGGGAATTATTTTTTTTACACTATTTTTATACATGATAGGTAAAAGGATCAAATCTACCCTGCGATGCCAGTTTACAGTACTGCATTTCAGTAAGTGCATGACGGGGAAATGTAATAGGTATGCTCTGAAGACTATCTGTCAGAATATTTAATATTAAATATTTGAAATCTATTAACTTATATGGTATTAGAGATATCGCTAATCAAAATAAACTTTATTGATTAACTTTTTTAGTGTAGTTCAGTGTATAATAATAATAATAATAAAAATAATGATAACAACGATAGCGATGATAATAAAAACAACAACGACTGGTACACACCCTGAAGACTTGTACTAGGTCACTGATAATTAGTGACAATTATTTTCTAATCTCTACATACAGCCTCAAACAGCTTTTATAATTTATTCAGGAAAATTTATTTCTTTATATATGTTATATGTTATAATAACGGGAAGATTAACCTCTAAATCAAAACAGCCAAAAAAGAAACATGAAAATCACAGATTTATATTTTATTTCTTAAAAATACCACAAACGTCCTTTGTGTTCTGGGATTTATTTATTATTATTAATTTATTTTTTCCCCCACCCATTCCGAAATCTGTGGGCCTTCGTTCAATTATATTAAAATTTCAGCCGTCATTTCCCCCGTTTTTCCTCTAAACTGATAAATGTTAATCCCACTAACGATGTCTTTGGTTATCTTATGTTATCATCATAATAAGATTAGAAAAAAAAGAAAAAGAAAGAAAAAAAATCATGTCACTGGAATTATAGTAAAAACAGAAATGGCAACAACGGTAACAACAGTAACTGAGACAGACATTGATGGGAGAAACATTACCAAGAGTAATGTTAGTTGTAGAGCGGTAGAAATATGTTAGATACAGAACAGAATTAGTAGTCATTGTAGAAGTAATAATATTATATTTGTAGCTGTAGTCACTGAGTAACTTGTAGTAGTTATAGAAAAAAACTAATGTCATAGAAGTAATACTAGTATTAATAGTAGTTGAAATTGTAAAACAGTAGTAGTAATAAGAAACAATTAAAAAAAACTAATTACTTGTCTTAGCATTGGAGGTAGTAGTAGTAATAGTGGTTATGGTGTATTCACTGACACACTCTGACAAAGCCAGAAATTAGTAATAAATGTGGTTACATAGTAGTTATATTTGTGTAGTAAAGAAGTAGAATAGATGTTTTATAGTAGTAAAAGTAGAAGAAAACACGTCCATGCACTCATACACACACACACACACACACACACACACACACACACACACACACTCACACTCACACACACACACACACTTAGAACACTGAGTTCTGTGATTGACTAAATTCAGTTGTCTTCAATCCATTATCAACTTGTAGGTGACAGTCAATCAATTGTTCTAACATTTTCTTTCGGCTTCAAACATTATTTAGTCAGACTTTCATCCCAACGTTGATACATTGTTAGTGATTTACTTGTTTTAATTCATGTTTATCTTTATCTACAATCTACAAATTTGTTAAACTCAAATCGTTATTTGACATTTCAGGAAAGTATTTCGAATCTCGCTAATTTCAAACTCAAACTGATTAATCAGGTAAACATAGCAAACATTCCCCTAACGCCGTTTGGTTTTGCAGTAATTTGTATTAGTGTCAAAATAACCAACATGTTTTGTAGTCAAGTGTAACAACAAATTTTTGTTTTTCTCTTAAAGAGAATATTAGACTGGATAAGCTTTTCTGGCGATTCAAGAAACATGTTTTTTTTTAGTGTTTATTTACATTAAATTGATGACGTATTGTTTAATAATGTATATAATAAAAATGTGAAGTGATTCATAACTTAATAAATAATAAGGATAAATTTACTGGTGTTGAAAACTTATTAGGTTATATTAATGAAATATTTAATTACAATGATATTATATTCAGTAATATTAATAATATTGAGACTAATATTGAAACGATTTAATAGTAATGATAACATTTACTTATACTGATAACATATTTATTTATATTGTGTCATATTTAAATAATACTGAAAAGGATTTAGTTGTATTCAGAGCATACTATGTTTATTTAATAATACTGGTAACGTCTTTAATTGTATTGATAAGCTACTGATAATATTGATAATGTATTCAAATATATTTATAAGGTATTTAGTTCTATAGAAGTATTTACTAATACTAGTAACATTTTAGTTATATTGATAACATATTTAATTGTACTGATAACGTTATATTGATAATGCATTTAATTAAAACGATAACATATACAATTATATTTATAACGTATTTAATTAAGTTAATAATGTGTTTAATTACATTGTATATTGATTAATATTAATAATGTATTAAGTTACATTGAATACGTATTTAATCCTACTGATAATATATTTAATTAAATTATTCGTAACAAAATATGTAATCATACTGATAATTGTGACATTAATAACAATTAATTTGATTATCATGATAACTAAATATTTAAAAAAATTAGATATCAGTATTCTTAATTACGTTGTATTTACATTTATAAATAACAAAGTATTCAATTATACTAACATCCAATTAATTTAATGATATTTCAGGTTTGTTTTATTTACTAGACATTCCATCTCATTTCAGTTAACAAATTAATTGTTTTGGAAAAAAACCCAGCTATTATTTTCAAATACGACTGATGTTTACTGGGGAATTACTTTGAGCATGTAATATAATGTTTTGAGTAAATAAAGCTGATAGATTCCCTTTAAGCTTGGTTTGTATTTCCTTCCATTGTTACACAGTTGCAGACAAATATTTAAGGATTAGTTACAATGAAAAATCAAACACAGTACTGTGTCCATAGTAAAGATTAAATTTGGTTTAATGGAGATAATATTTTGTAAATAGTTTTTCATGTTTCGTCAAGATGCAGTATGGGGGGGGGGGGTGACGGGAGAGGATGCCTTTGTTTATCCACTAAGTGTATTGTTAATATAGTAAGTGTATTGTTTATGTAGTTAGTTAATAATTTCTGATTGTTTATTTCAGACTTTTTTTCCAAGAAGGGAGGTCTGAGATTTTATAACATTCGAAGTAAGTCCTGTCTGTTTGCCTGTTGTTTTCTCTCTCTCTCTCTCTCTCTCTCTCTCTCTCTCTCTCTCTCTCTCTCTCTCTCTCTCTCTCTCTCTCTCTCTGTAACAATTTTTTTTTGTATGAATGGAACCTTTGCAGCTTGCTTGCGGCTGTTCGCATAATTAAATATCACCAAACTTTAGCGTGAACTTTTTAAATTATTATTCGTATTACATTTCTAGCTTCTAGGAAAGTCGTTGAGTGTGGCCCTCAAGTCGAATCTGACTTTTACTTAACTTTATTTTCATCTTTACCTCTAGAAACAAAGTTCTGGTTCCATACAGCACCAGTGTTTTGTTACATCACTCATTAAGAAGACAGGATCTCAGAACCTGTCAGTTTCATATCTGATAGTTTAACTAATCTTTCCTTTATTGCTAATAGAAAAATGTTAGAGCGTTAGCGTTCGGAAAAAATCGGGAATCACGTAATGTTTCGTAAAAAGTAGGATTAAAGTGGGATTGATTCGGTTTTAATAAGACAACAGTTTCGCATGGTCAAGAATAAAACAGAATTAAAATTCCATGTGACTTGGTTCACTGAGGGGTTAATAGAACGTATGAAAACTAAAAAAACAAATAACAATAATAATAATAGTAGTAGTAATAATGATGATGATGATGATGATGGTGATAAAAAAGAAAGAGAGAAAGAAGGTATGAAATAAAGAAACAAGCAATTAAAACGAAAAAATGCTGTGTAAAAAGTTGGAAGAAAGAAGGTATAACAAAAAACAGAAAATCAGTTTTAAAAGAAAGGGGGAAAAATATAAAGAAAAAAGAAAAGAAAGAAAGAACAGAAATTGTATTTTCTCCTTTTATTCTTCCTTTCAACTTCCCTTATTTAGCAAAACCCCCTCCTAAGCATTTAATGGGTCGTCTTTTGAGATTTATCCAACGAATTTCACAAATCTTTGGTTATTAAGTTTTCTCAGATCTTATCTCATTCGTGTTACGTTATAACTTACCTCATAAACATTCGATCAATTTAATTACATCGACGTCATCAGCACCATCTGCTTAAATTGACAAAATGCATTTATAACAGAAAAGATTGATGACATCATCGTTATCATAAACATTGTATTCATTTCCAGAAAACCCCCACAAAAATCAAGCATCATCACGATACGTTTATGAACCGACGTTTATGCATCGATGAATATAAAATAAATTTAGATCCTAATAGATAAAACTAGCAAATATATTTCTTCTCGCATTTATTATTAGAAACAGTGTTTAACAGTGAATAATCGTTAACGGGAGAAAGAGAATGAGAAACAGTCTTAGAACATCAGCTTTATCTTGCCCAGGTCGAAACGACCCGATGTCATTCAGTATGGTCTCCCTGTGGGTGTGGGTGTGGGTGTGGGTGTGTGTGTGTGTGTGTGTGTGTGTGTGTGTGTGTGTGTGTGTGTGTGTGTGTGTGTGTGTGTGTGTGTGTGTGTGTGTGTGTGTGTGTGTGTGTGTGTGTGTGTGTGTGTGTGTGTGTGTGTGTGTGTGTGTGTGTGTGTGTGTGCGCGCGCGCGAGCGAGAGAGAGATGACAGGAGATCAACTATTTATTAATCATTTAAATTCTATATAGGTACAAAACAATTAGAAAAGTAGATGAAGGGTATTTACGTGATATGCGCTACCATGTATGTTAGTGAAATGTTGGATAAACGGAATACAAAAATCGCTCTTGTTGCTGTAGTAATTTTCAGTCAATGAAAACATAACAGACAAGGCAACTCCAGGACTGCTTCTAGAGGGTTGTTGTTATTTTCCAAGTTATACTACTTCCGTAAATGATTTCATCCTCTAGGGAAAATATTATATAGAATCCAGAAATCAAACAAGGAAATATGAGCTTCGATATTTTAAAAATGTTAAGAAAAATAAGGAAATTCATTTTAACATTTGAAAAACGTTAACGGGTCCTGTCACTGCTGATATCATTGTATCCGTCGCATATCTCTTGGGATTCTTTTTAAATATAAAACGTTAAAATTTCGACCACTTTTAATTTCATAGTAATGGAGATAAGGCTGGTCAAGAAAGAAAATACGCCACTAGAGGTCGCTGTTTTATGCATTTTAGACAATTTCATTTATCGGATGAACACAGTTTGTTGAGAATGTTACATCATATTGTTGAAATGAACAAAAGCCCACTTCGTTGCGTCTTTTAATTTATTATTCTTATTATTATTTTTATCCTCTCATTTCCTATTAATGTCATAATAGTACAATCCTGATATGGATTAGTTAGATCACAAAATTATAATAATAATAACAGCAACAACAGCAACAACAACTATAACAATAATAATAATAAAACAATAATAATCATAATAACTGTAGAAAAACATTAATCGTACTTGGATTCTTTTAACAGGCTAGTCAGGCAAATAGTATCATGGTTAGAGCAGTTTTAATATGTTGGTTATCACACACACATACACACATACACACACACACACACACACACACACAAAACCCCAGAAAGACGCATTCATATATACGCTCACACATACATTCAAACAAATGCACAGAGACACACAGAAATAACAATAATATAGAAGGCTAAATAGACAGGGTAATTTCATACACACAGCGACACAGATAGATAGACAGGCAGGAACATACAGACGTATAAAGAGGCACACATATAATACATTAAATATATTGATATATTAAAAACTATATCAACAAATAGTACTGTGCAAACTCGACTTCAGTCAGTTATCGACATCATTACATGTACACCGGAAGCTTATTTGAGGTCTTTATTAGATTTCCCGAAGAGAAAAAACATAATAAGCTATATTCCTAAACTTCTTTTGTCTGGCAACACTCTAAAAAGAACAACGAGCTACTTCACTTTTAGTCAAATGTCGCTGCTAGTTAGTACCTATTGTGACGTCTTCAAAACATACCGTACTGTCTGCTCTTCAGTGGTCACTGCTAATTTCGTCTGCTCGCACAGTAGAAGAAAAATGAGCGCGTGCTGGCGATCAGGCCGCGTCTGATGCGTTTATCAAACATCCAAACGTCGTTACATCTGTCCGTCTGTCCGCGAAACCGAATTACCGCGATACGGAGCGTAACAAAGCGAGATTTAATCCGTGAATAGCTCGTTAAAATAAACGATCTTGTTACAGATACTTAGTCGACTCGAATACTTCATCTTATAAACTAATTATGTAAGAAAAAAAAACCCATAAAAAAACCAACAAAGAAAAAGTTAGAATTAAAGAAAAGAAAAAAGAAAATTACCAAACAAAATGAAGCATGTATGTGGGGGTTATTAGTCTGTGTAAGTTCAGCGAAAGCAAAGTAAATATATATAGATGTGTAATTATTTTCTAAATTAAAGAATTATTTTTTTTTTATCCATTACACATCGTAAAAACCTGTTTGTCAATAAATCTCTCTCTCTCTCTCTCTCTCTCTCTCTCTCTCTCTCTCTCTCTCTCTCTCTCTCTCTCTCTCTCTCTCTCTCTCTCTCTCTCTCTCTCTCTCTCTCTCTCTCTCTCTCTCTCTCTCTCTCTCTCTCTCTCTGTCCCTATGTTCTTCCCTCCTCAAAAACGTATAATAAACATGTGAAAACTTATTACTTCAAATTTCTCAACTTCTTTCTTATTACGAAGTCCTTATTACAGCACCAACATTTAGTAACTGTCTTTAATTAAATTTGTGCTGGAAGATATTTTGTTCACTGTCCAGTTGATATTCGCTCTGAGAATTTGGTATTCAAATTGCTAGAGCACGTGAACAATTCCACAAAATGGCTTTAAGTAGGAGTGGCCAAATTGCTGCTCAGTGAAGTCTCAGGCCAATAGGTTCTCTAACACTAGATGATTTGTCTGACAGGTAGGCATAAAGAAATGTACCAGTTTTAGTACCGTCATTCATTAATATAAACATATACATACACACATATACATACATACATGCATGCATACATACAAACATATATACACACATACATACATACACACACAAATACATACATACATACATACACACACAAACACATACATACATACATACATAAATACATATAAATACAACCCCACACATACATTCATTCATACAGACATGCACACACGCAAAACAAATTACTTCTCTTTCCTGTGCGATCTTTAACAATGTAAACTTTCTCTTTATGCCAGATGTCTGCATTATTAGTTCGAGTCGCTCCGTTTGAATACACCTTTAGCTGCACTGAATAGACAAAAGATGTTAAGATAAATTGCGTAGGTGTGAGAATTGACAATATTATGCGTTAGACCAACACTCAGACTTGTTAACAACAAACTATTGAACCTTATTTTTGAATACTGGTTAAGTAAAAACTACAACAAAAATATCTGACAATCATAAATAATCAGTATTTTGGACGGCAGTCCGAAATTTGATAAATCAATGTGGTTGAGGAGAGGGCGAGAGGGCGAGAGGGCGAGAGAGAGAGGGCGAGAGAGAGAGAGGGCGAGAGAGAGAGAGGGCGAGGGCGAGAGGGCGAGAGGGCGAGAGGGCGAGAGAGAGAGAGAGAGAGAGAGAGAGAGAGAGAGAGAGAGAGAGAGAGAGAGAGAGAGAGAGAGAGAGAGAGAGAGAGAGAGAGAGAGAGAGAGAGAGAGAGAGAGAGAGAGAGAGAGAGAAAGAAAGAAAGAAAAAGAAAAGACTGAGAGTGAGACTGAGAGTGAGACAGAGACAGAGTGATTTGTGATACATTTAACATGTTCATACAGAGAAGTTATAATTATTGTAAAATACCAAGTTAGCAGTCCATGATAACCAAACGTTTCACTAGCAACATGATTACGTGTCCTCATTGTTTCTTGACATCCCAATTCCTGAATCGTGCGTCCACTGAATTAGCGCCTGTTGTCACGTGATTACTGAGAGTAAAACAATTTAGAGCTAGCACCTTCTTGTCGTTTGTACTCTTACTTCCTCATCCCTCCTTCCTAACACAAATCTCAGTCTTTCTTGTCACGTTCTGACGTGAAGCTGATTAATGGTGTCAAGTGTCTTATCTGTAATAGTGTTATCCTGTGTCTCCTAATTCCAAGCAACTTGAGGAAAAAAGCAATGAGGAATGGATGAAAGAAATACAAATTAATGCATTTAGCCAAAATATTCCCTTCGTCTGCAACTACTTTTGCGTTATATATATATATATATATATATATATATATATATATATATATTTATATATATATATATATATATATATATATATATATATATATATGAATGTATATGTGTATACGTAGGTATGTAGTAAGTAGGTAGGGTGTGTATGTGTTTATGTATTACAGTGTTATTAGGTTTATATATTTTATTATTATTATTATTACTTTTATTCTATATTTATTTATTTATTACGTTTTGTTTTATACTTTCAGTTATTTTCTATCTCTCTTTAGCTTGTTGAATTTTCATTATTTTAATTTAATTTAATTATTATTTATTATTATTATTATTATTATTATTATTATTATTATTATTTATAATATGTTTTTCTCACATATAAAATCAGAAACTGAATGACATCTGAGATCTCGCGAGACAGTAATTACTTAACATAATCTCGCGAGACTATAATCTGGTTAGGAGAATTGAAGTAGACCATAGAGTGAAATCCACCGAGCAGGAATCACTCTACATAAGAAAATATTTCAAATAAATTTAATTTTAATGTCTCCTGAGAGACTGTATGACGTTGACCTTGAGGTTATTAAACTGTATAGGGAATTACACTGTAATAGCCGTCATTCTACCGTAAGTGAATATAGCTAAAAGTCGCAATAAATAAAAACAAATAATAATAAATAAATAAATAAATAAATATATAATTTTAGTTAATGAAACAGACTTAGTTATTGTTTTATAAAATTATCTAAGGATTTTTATTATTATTATTATTATTATTATTATTATTATTATTATTATTATTATTATTATTATTTAATGTTTTCTCTTCATAAAGCTATCAGACAAATTTTAATTTTTTTTTTTTTTTTTTTTTTTTTTAAATTAAAATATGTCTGTCTTCATATAAATATAACAGGATTGTGAAAACATAATACTGTGCTTTTTTCAGAACTTCGCTCAGAGAATGAGGGTGAGTGTGGTGATCCTGGGTTTAATACTTGTAACCCTGGCTGAAAGCCTTCCTCAAAATGTGCACTTTAGACAGAAACGAGGTTTCAGAGCGAACACAGTTGACAGGGTTGCTCATGGTTACGGAAAACGGACAGGGTCGGACTGGAAACATTTATATGTGAGCGATTCCAGGTAACAGTATTAAATATATTAAATATTTTTGTTGTGTATAACTGTCTATTTTTATATAAACTATGTGTTCTTTAATTTTATATTTCACATTGTTATCTTTTCTTTTTTTTCTGTAAAGGATAGTTAGAGCAATTTTGTCAATGAACGGCATCTTTATCTTTATTATATTTTTATTCATTATTTCTTTTTTCTTCCATTACTATTATTATTATTATTATCGTTGTCGTCGTCGTCATCATCATCATCATCATCATCATCATCATCATCAAAATGTGACAGTTTTTCCTTCTTAAATGGATCCTAACCAAATCTTCTTATTTTATGTCCAAAAGTTTAATCAAAAACAAAAGCAGAAATAAGGAACGAATAAAGTCATTGGCCTGCCTGACCATGGCAGTTTTGTACGAATGCTAATTGTCTATATGATAAACCTTTCCACACTGTTCATATCGTTTCATAAGAAAACCTGGTCGTTAATTTTGACAACTGAAACCTTGAACATTACATGTAATACGCTTTAATACGAAATTGACAACCAATGACTTAGAACTAGTCAAAAGTACCCGACAAACAGCCCTGATTAATGCCCGTGCAAAAGGTGCGACCTAGGAGTAATTTGATACAAGTAATCAACGAGCAAGTTCTGTCGATAACAAGCGCCATTAGTATTCAAGTGGCTTGCACGTGTCGAATTCTTCGCGCAGTAAAACAACCATATGGCTACTGAACTAAAAACGACATTAGGTGTGGGTCGATAATTCGTTATGGCTAATTTTCGACTCTGGAAAATTATTGATCGACTTTGCTCCAGATAATTAAAAATGAGTAAATTATTTTTTTTTTTTAATTATTTAATTTTTTTTTCTTCGATGATTTTCTGATTAGTATATTTACCCAAATGTCACCCGATAATTACCGTTACCATTTCCGCATCGCTTCGCTTTTTTCTGTCTCCTTAACAAGGAGAGCTCTTCCTGCGAGAACGTCACTTTTAGCCGAATCGTAGTTTTGACAAATCAATGCGCGTGTAGTGTTTGCAGACACATTTCAAGTGACTCTTTTTCTTCAAAGAACTGACTGGGTTTTCTTTCATGCTTCGCTGCGATCAAAGACGCCCAAGCTCCTGAAGGCTTGAAATCTTTTAAGGATTCCCAAGGTGTCGTTTCCAGGAATATTATCAAAATATGAATACTTAACATCAGAGATCTAATTACTCTGCCAGCGTTTACAAAATTTCTTCGAAAAATCACAAATTATTAGTGAAAGTTTGCATGGGAGAATGACAAACCTTATTTGAGGGTGATGAAAAATAAATTAAAATAGAAATATATTTAATCTTTAAACATTTTTTCTGACATTCATCGCTTTTTCGACTAACTCCGAAATTCGTTTTTATACTATCTAAAAAGTTTTGAAGCAAATTGTCCATGCATGCTTCTATGTATGGACGTATCAGGCCTATTTACATCGGTTTGGTATGTCAAACGGAGAGGGCCCAAATGGCTAGAGCTGCTCATTGCGCATCACCATATTCCCCGCCATAACTGCGAAAACTTCATACAGTTCACATCGTCGGACTGTTTATATATTTATTTATTTATTTATTTTTTTGGTACTTTTTGTATTTTTTACACATCCACAAATGGACCTCGGTAGAGTATGTGCTGTGCATACGCAGTCCCCTGCGTGTTGCCCTATATATGTTATATTTCGGTAGAACTTATCTTCAAACAACTTTGATTATACACGTACTTCACTGAATTCGCCGTATGACTTCGACAAGGAAAGTCACGAGTTAATAAACGTGTTTAAAATATCTAAAGATGTATAATTTAGCAAAATGCCTGTTTAAGCTGTTGTTGTTGTTGTTGTCATTATCCAATAATTTCAACCAACTCGGACATACGCCGCCTAATTTCGTCACACATGACAAACTGATAAACGTCGTAATTAGTGTTTTAGTTGAATAAATGTGCCAAATGAGTTTATTCATTTGAATTATTTTATTTCCATCCATTACCTCTCTAAGAAGATGAAAAGGTCCATCCCTGATACTAATTACAAAATTCTGTGAAAGAATATTACAATTTAGGAGAAATAGGCTGCTGACTTTCTAATGGAAAATAGGAAAGAAAGTTATTATGCCATTTCTGAAGGTGAAGAAAAAGAAAGAAAAATAAAATAGAAAAGAATACTTGGTAAATCATGAGAGGAAGTTAACAATTATTTGTGATTACCAATAATCCACGATAAATGAAACAACTTTCCCATTCACAAAATTTATTCTTCTTTTGTTTCCTTTTTCTTTTCTTTTTTTCTTTTATTTCGTTATTATTATTATTATTATTATTATTATTATTTATGAACCTTTCGTTTCATTTAATTTCGAAGAAAACCTATAAGTTAAAACATCCGTGTTTTAGCATTCGCCTTTTATTCATGGCCAGTTTGTCTTGTCTGAACCAGTGTGTTCTATCCTCAGTGTGTTTTATTACCTCTTTTCTCTCCTCTCCATTAATGGTACGAACAACGAAACAGACGTGATGGTTTCCCGCGCTTTTTATTGACCGCCATATTTACCCTCCGCAGCCGAATATAAATACATGGCGGTAAACTTGGCGATGAATTAATTTATCATAGCCCGCGTGAAAAGAACTTGGGAGACCTCCGAACATCCAGCGATTAATCAAATATGATTCCAGGATTTTTGTTTGTCTGAAACAACTGGCGAGAGAACGAGTGTCTGTATGGACGTGTGATCTACAGCCAGGAGCAAGAGCCAGAAAAAGAGGCACATTTTAGGTTTATGATGTAATAAATTACGATTCAGTGCTTCAGTATTATTAAGATGTGGCAGAGATTGATGTATGGTAATACATTTGTTAATGAAAAAGATGGACATACATATGAACTGGTTTAATAAATCGAAGTATAAACAGAGGGAAAGAAAGAGATAAAATCAGAAAACAGACAGACAAATAAAGAGAGATTAACGAGGTTTCAAGTACTCGAAGAACATTTTCAGGTGGGGTGTTAGGATTCTTAACTTTATCAACTTTTATCATCACCATTATCATAGTATCCATATTACTACTTCAAGATTATTTCTATGACTACTAACTACTACCACTACATCACCTCTATTTCTATCAATAATATTGTCAATTATTACTACGAATCACCTCTATTACTAATATTCTTTATATCTCTGCTGCTATACTGCTACTAGTACTAGTATTATTACTACTACTACTACTACTACTACTACTACTACTACTACTATTACTAATACTAATACTATCATTCTTTCACTGCTAATATTTGCTATTGTTCATGTTGCTATTATTGTAGTTACTGTTGTATTCATCATCATTAATATTATTATTATTTTACTACACCTGGTTGTGACTGCGAATAGCTATTAATGGTCATATATATAATTACATTATTTAAACATTATAAATAAATAAAATAAAATATAATATAATTAACGAATTCCTATAAAACCGATACTGCTGTACTTACTTTTCTTCAATATTTGCTATTTATTACCATTCCGCTTGTGACAAAACGTGACGTAATGTCTGCGAGGTCACTGACTGGCTGCTCCTGATTTTTAAACATTAAGTTGTCGTGACAACTTGCTGTATTCGTAAAATCCATTACATTTTTTAAATTAAATAAAATATATACTGCTCTACTTGTCTTTTTATAGAATACTTAATATCTTTAATATTCATGATTTCATATCAGCATGAATCGTTGGTCTGAGTATTGCTTTAAATTAATTATTAAGCCCAAGTCTGAATAGTTAATTATCTCGCATAACAAAGGGAGATAATTACATTTATAGTTGAATAATAATCTGAAATAGCCTCATCTATTGAGCAATCCAAATTTTATTGTGTTGTTATTGCTACAGACTGTACATTATTAATTAATATTTACTCTACAAACATATTATTCTGTTTAATGCATGTTTTCGCGAAGATTTCAAATTTAAAATATGTTTTGTCTGCTTCTGTCATTATAATATTTAACCAGAACATTATCTTTTTTACTTTTTAACTCAGCAAAGTAAAACATATTTATTAACTTTGTAACAGCATGGCTTTTCAGCAAACTCCTCAACGTTCGCTTTAATGGAAGACCACATTCATGTTTACCTAAATAGACAAATAGAAAAAACAAAAAAACACCGTAAAAACAAACAGAAAGAGGTCGAGGGACGGATGGAGAGATAGATACAGAAAAAAACTTTGATATAGATAGGGAATATAATAATAAGAAGAAGAAGAAGAAGAAGATAATTATGATGATGATGCTAATGACGATAATATTATTCCATTACAGGAAAACCTATTTAATCATTTACGTAACATGAAAATAATTTCAAAATATTTCTATAGAAACAAGGTGATTAATAGATGTACTACGTCAACCATGATAGAACTATAAATCAGTCAGTTTATCTCAAACCGAACTCACTAACCCAACTTTCCCCAGAGGCGATTTGATCCTTTAACGGCGGGATACCTCAAATTATCTTTATTTTTGTGAATTAAAATCAGGTGACACAGTACAAATGCCATCTGGTGTTCTTTTGTGATTATTATATCTTATTAATTATTTTTCTATTTATCTGTTTGTAACATTTTTATCTCCCTTTATTTTCTTCAACTTTCTCTCTATCTCTTTTGTCTGTCTGAAGCTATGTCTTTCTATCTATCTATCTATCCATGCATCCATCCGTTTATCTATTTATATATGTCTATTTGTCTGTATGCATGTTTATCTATCTGTATATCAATCTATATATCTGTCTGACTGTCCATCTCTCTCTCTCTCTCTCTCTCTCTCTCTCTCTCTCTCTCTCTCTCTCTCTCTCTCTCTCTCTCTCTCTCTCTCTCTCTCTCTCTCTCTCTTTCTCTCTTTCTCTCTCCCCCCTTTTCCTCCATATAGTTTTTCCTTCCCTCTTCACTTCACTCAGTGTTACAGATTTGTCGTTTCCAGTCTATTATTTCCCGAGGCACTAATTTGCTAATCACCGCTGCTATATTTTAAAACGCAGATTGTTAACCGAAACGACGAATCCCTATTTTCCCTGGAGAAATATTTCAATGATGTTTAACAAATTGCTTCGCCTTGTAATATTGATTTTGCCAGTCGGCAGTAATTATTAAATAAAAAGAAGAGAATATAATCTGAGAAATAAAATTTAGATTTTTAATTACTTGAATGTGTTGTTTAAAACAGATAATAATAATAATAATAATAATAATAATAATAATAATAATAATAATAATAATAATAAATGCATGAGTGGTTAAAATGTAACAGAGAGATTGCTGTATACACTGATTTCTTTGAAATGAACTTGTATTAATAAATACGACAGTAAATGCAAAAACAACAAACAACAATAACAATAAAATAAATATTTTTATTCATGTGCAGTTATACTGGGATGCACATTGCATCACAAAATGCAACATTTTTATCTCAAACTGGCAGAAAGGCAAGAAATATTTCAAAAAAATTATATAAGGGGAAAAAATGTGTGTGTGTGTGTGTGTGTGTGTGTGTGTGTGTGTGTGTGTGTGTGTGTGTAAAAACCGATTTTAAGATAAATAAGCAAAAAATAAATAAATGTCAAGAGTCAGCTCTTCAGATTGCCCGATTTATTATATTTAAAAACAACAACAGAAATAAATGTTTCTCAAATTATTAATATATATATATATATATATATATGTACATATATATGTGTGTGTTTGTGTGTATACATACACATACACTTACATATATATATTTACTAGTAAAATAATGGGGTTTTTTTAAAACACACAAAAAACAAACAACAACAACTATATAATGAAATACCAGTACTATTTTTATTATTTAGTGTATATATATATATGTGTGTGTATTTATACATTAAATGATAGCATTTCTACTGTTACTGTAGACATTTATTATTATTATTATTATTATTATTATTAATAATAATAATTTAGTGTAATGAAATACTTTCTGTAACGAGCAATTTAATTTAATTCGACTATCTAAATTCAGACAAAATCTTCAAAGGTTATCTTGTTCTTTAACAATTGCAGATATGCATATAATATCTCACTAAAAACTTTTGATAATAATCAAGATGTCTGTTTGGAACTTAAAAAATATGTATTCGCATTATCATTCTGTTAGTTTTAATTATCTTTATTCTTTTGTTAATGTAAGTGAAAAATTGCTCTAGGATATAAGAGTGTTGACACGATTTTCTCTGTAACTTTATTAGACAAATGAAAGAACGATAGGAAAAGAAGTACATAGAACTGGAGAGACCCGTATATAAACAGAACAGATAGGCACATAGATATACAGAGACAGAGATAGATATACAGCCATAGGTCGACAAACGTACAGACAAACTGAATAGATGAATGGAATGACGAACGAACAAAACTACAGATTGGTTGGAAAAAACAAAATAAAGTGAAAAATAAAATTTAAAAAATACAAAAATTAAAACATAAAATAAAGAAAGAAATAATGAGGAAAGAAAAATAGAATAGGAGAAAAATTAGATATTCAATATATCCCAAAATGGGCCTTTTCTGCTTTCGATTAACTACATCAAAAGAAAATATTCCGCATGTGTATGCAATTTGTTCCTCTGATTACAGGGAGAGGCATTTCATTGCAATCTCAAGCTGTCAGTTGCCTAAATATTTCTCATAAAAAGAACACTTTATTTTGGGGTGTAAATTGGAATTGCGGCCACTTTGTTGAAGAGCTTTTCTAATGAAGTCAAAAACGGTCCAAACATTCACAGATACGAGTAGAAAATTACCTTTTATCGTCTGGTTTGGCCTCCAGCTTTGTCCTGATGACTAGATTGGCGAAAATGTCGAAAATGCGGAATTGGGATTAGCAAAATTGAGCATAAATGTCTTAAAGGGAAAAACAGAATATGCCATTGCCGTTTGCTGGAAAATGCACGTTTAACTGCCACAGTCTGACTGCGTCACGCTCTGACAAAATAGTCCCATCCAGAGAATTATTTCTGTTGTCATTGTGAGTGTGTGTGTGGGTGTGTGTGGGTGTAGGTGTGTGTATATGTTGTTTTTTTTTTTGTTTTTTTTTATGCGTGTAAAATATACATTTAAATATTTCTGAAACATATAAATAGACAGACTGACGCCCAGACAAACAGGTAGATTCTTGGTAAGTAGGAAAACAGACAGATAGCCAGAGAGACAGATGGTTAGACAGATAGATAGAATGGCGAACGAATAGAAAGGAAAAATAAAACAATAAATGGAAGTAAAAAAATAAATCATAAAATGAACAAAGAAAGAATAAAAAAACAGGACTTTTTTTCATTAAATAAAAAATTAAAATTAACATTAATATTAAAAAATACTTTAAAAAACTAAAATAAATAAATAAACAGAAACATTAAAAAAATAGAAATATATATATATATATATATATATATATATATATAAAATAAAAAAGTATTAAGCATAAAGAAAGAAAATAATATAAATGACACAATTAAAGTTATTGCCAGTATTTGTATTTACAGAAAATTTAGTGGCAATTTAAACAGAAAATTAATGTATAACTTATTTAGAATTCGATTATGTTGTCACCAAATTTTGTCATTGGTTTAAACTATAATTTAGTTTTCAACAGTCTGTTTCCGCTTAATGGTTTTGAACCTTGGAAATCAAATTATTATTATTTTTTAAATTATTATTATTATTCTTATTTTTTTTTATTCTGCGTCAGTAACAAAAGTTTTAAATATCCATGTGTCTTAAAGTTGGTATAAAAAAAGTATGATACATTTTTTAAATATTATTTTGCTGTTGTTTATATATAACATGAGCGGCTGACGTCCTTGTGTTCTGTTATGAAATTACTGAGAACTCCAAACAATAATAAAATGTCAGATAACAGCAACTTGCTAGTAGTGGCATTAACACAAGTGTTCTGAGTTTTGGTCGTTTTGTCTCTTAGAACATTGATATATATCATAACTGAAAAGATTCTTTTCAAACCTCAATGAATTAATTAGCACATATTTACACTAAACGGTTTCACTAAAAAATTGTTGTAAACTTATCAGCGAAAAGTTTGTTAATCAAAATTTGTTATTAAAGAAATACAACATTATTTCAATGAGGAGAAAAATAAAATAAAGAATATTTTATTTCAGAACAGTGTGTATATTACCAAAAGGACATATTTACTTTACAACCTGAAATTTTCTGTTATTTCACGCACTGACAGTTTATGTTTTTTATTTTGGATTATTTGTTTATTTCAGAGGACAGATCCCTGTAGAAGATATGACACAAATGGTTGTACAGAATCCATCTTTAGCCTACGCTTTGGTAAAATCTTTGCTTGACAACAATGGTATGTATAGTTTAATTTTCAGAAAATTATCTGATTAATTAGCGATTATAACAGTAATAATGAATCATAAACATTAATACAATTATTATCAAATTTATTATTATTATTATTGTTGTTGTTGTTGTTGTTATTATTCTGTGATTATTATCATTATAACCATCATCGTTATCATCACCGTCGTTTTTATTGTAACTGGTAGTATTTCGACAATTTGTAATATAATTCTTATCATCATCATCATTACATTACATTACATTACATTACTATTATATTTATTACTATTATTACTATCATTATCAGTATCATTATCAATATAACAATTATTATTATTACTATTATTCAGATGACGGATACATAAGTAACAGTGAACTTTACGGCCGATCTGACCAGTAAAGTTTCTAACACTGGATACCATAAACCATCCAAATTTCGTCCACAATAACTTTGGAGAGTAACATCAGAAAAGTGGAATCTATATAACAGGAGAACACAGATTATCTGAATGAAGAAACAACACACAGAAGAAAAATCATGGTCACCTTTTTAATTCGTTTGGGATTTTAATGCTAAAGAATGTTGTAAAAAATAAGAAGAATTATTAGAAGAAAACATTAATAAACACAAAAGAAAAAATTAATTAATCGAATTATGGACTCATGTTTCTTTTAAAATATAAATATTTATGCTAACAATGTTTTAGTGTTGTAAAATTTATTATTTTGCCATAATTTATATAATACGCATTCGTGATGCCGTCGCAATACCGCTTATATTTATATATCGTAAAAAAGATGTCTTCAAATGAAGGCGTTGTTTCAAAACATCAGAGTGCTCTGGTCTACGCTAGATACCTTTCTAAAGAAAGAAACAGAACAATATAAACCTTTCTTTTTTACTTTCTTTTTTTCTTTTCTTAGCAAATTTCTGTAGTATTCTGTTATTAACATTAACGAAAAAAAAAAAAAAAAAACAACCAACAAAAAACAACAACAACAAAGTATTATCGATATAACGCAAAACGCTAAACATGGATTTAGTTTATGTCACATGATGGCCTGTGCTTAACTAATCATTCTGATTCCATGAAAGTAGTCTTATTATTAGTTGTTTTTTTTTTAAACCATTTGTAGTTTTAAACTTCTTTATTATTATTATTATTATTATTATTATTATCATTATTATTATTATTATTATTATTATTATTATTATTATTGTAGTTGTTATTGTTGTTGTTATTATTATTATTTAGTAATGCATGATATGGTGAATGTTGGTGAAAAAGTTTTTAAAAGACTTTTCTGGAAAGAAAAATTTGAAATGTTCGAAAAAATAAATAAATAAAAATAGCACGTGTCGACAAACATCTTTGTTTAAGTAATTAAAGTTTTATTGTGAAACAAATCAGATTAAAGATTGTAATTTCCCATTTAATTTCCTTACTGTTTAGCATGAAAACAAAACATAAAAAAAAAATTATTTTCTGCTACATTAATCTAAACATAAAACCATACGGATTCGGTTTTCGTATTGTAATCACTAAAGTTAATTAAAATGTTAAAATCAAACAGTGCATGATTATCAAGCTGATTTTAATATTTATCAGATATTGTAAATTTCTCTCGGTTTATATATTTATTTATTTATTTTCTTCTTATTATTACTTTTTTGTTTGTTGATTTTTTGTTGTTGTAACTGAATGTTTTTTGTTTTAAAAAGGGACGAAAATAAAATTGTGACGAGACAATGTTTAAGTTATCAGTGCGAGCATAACTAAAAATATGTAATCTCTACACTGTTCTATTAAGAGTTGCTAAAATATCTACGAAGTTAAAACCACATTTTGGTAATGTTCTATCGAAGAGAAAAAAAAAGTCAACAGATGTTAGTAAAAATATATTTAACAAAACTACAATGTCATGAAATTTTTCAACTTGAAGTTTACCAAACAATAATTTTACTGCTTCGACTTTATGAATAAGTTATGTAGATCTGTGTTTTATTAAATAAATGTGTTTATCTTTCTATCGAGTAAACTGGTTATTTGATTAACGCTGTAGTCTCGTGACAAACTGATATTCATTCCAAAGCTGTTCTGGAATAAAAATGTGTGTGATACTCTTGAATTATAAATATTCTCAATCTCACTGCTTATCTTCTGCCATTTTGATGACATCATCAAGTAAAATAGATCTTGCGCATGAACTGAATCTCACATATATGTGAATGATATGTTTCGAGCAAATAGTTCATGAACGTGTATGTGTACCAGAGAGAGAAGTGTTTTTATCATATACAAAGGTTCATCGGCAATACATCCACACACATACATACATAGTACTAAATAAAACAAACAAACATACATACATACATACCAATAGACATACAATTGATAAATATAAAATAAAATATTGAATTTAAAAGTTATAATAGTCCGTATATATTTGAATTCTTCTTCTTCGTGTAATAATAATGATGATGATGATGATATTGATTATTATTATTACTACTACTTCCTCTTTATGGTGATGTATGTGCATTTAACTGACAACCAGCAATACCAACCCACTTTCATTTCACTTGAAAAATTATGTTTTCAAACTCACTAATAACAAATGGCTTAATTTAATTCCACTATCTTCTCCTTTTTTAACACAAAAAACGTCATTCAGATTCACAAACACATTCATACAGACTAATTTTTTAAACTGGTCAAAAAGTTTAAATCTAATTTTTTTTTTCTTTTTTTAAAACATAGTTCAACAATGTACTAAATAACTCCAGCTATGAAGTGAACCGCGACTGACTCATGAACATGCACAACACTACTAAGACAATAGATAAATTGTCACCAGTTTCGGTGGAAGCACTTTACCACTGACAGAAACCGATCGCAGTCAGACGAGGTGGCCGAATTATATTTTTCTCTTCAAGTTGTTACAAAGCCTACTTTCCAGCCATAATACTTTTCATTTTTCATTGCTTAACCGTAACTATTCCATATTTGAAATATTATATTAAAAATAATATTAACTGAAATCTAATTGAATTTTTAAATGTTTATGAAAAAATTGTTTCCATTATTATTCCATTTGTTTCGATAAAATAAAAGCAGAAGAAATAAACAATTTGAATATTTCGTAATAGAATAATCAAGGTCATGACACGAACCATACCTGACGTCATAATCAACACTCGGTTAAATGTAATGTATGTATTATACTACACTGCCGAACAAAACAGTTTTGATGTATTCGAATAGATCTGATAACATTTGCTGGGGGTTCGAAACATAAAAGACAAAGTGAGAATTCCATTTATTATATGACTCTCTCTCTCTCTCTCTCTCTCTCTCTCTCTCTCTCTCTCTCTCTCTCTCTCTCTCTCTCTCTCTCTCTCTCTCTCTAAGAAGAATAACACAAACGTAATGAGGTTCTTGCTCATCCACTTTCTTAAGTGTCACGTCAGTAAGAAAACGTGAAACTTCACGATCGTGACCTCTGACGTCTTGAGAGGTCCTCCACCGCTATTTAATTACCTCTGATTGCTGGACATACGACATTTAATTGAATCAGTCATTCAAAACGAGAATCCGTTCCTAAACACTCGCCTACAACAGACCAGAGATCAGAATCCCAGAAGCACAGCGCCATTGAATACCAACTCTGACAGCAGATAAAAGCTTGTCAGCGTCTATCTAACCTTGTTAGTCTCGATCTAAACTGTCCATTTCGTACTCAATCAAAGTTGTCGTCATGAACACTTACACGGTGGTGCATATTGAACACCGAGAAGAATGGCTAATGATTATGTCTTCTACAAATGACACATCTAAGTATAATCATCTATATAACATTTTTATTTGAAACCCAATTCCAACAATCTTTTTCATTTCGTAAGCCCTTTTATAATATAAAATATATTAAATATAAATAAAAATGTGTAAAAACCGAATTATCCAATTTAATTACTTAGCGTTTTCAAAACACGAGTCTCTCTCTCTCTCTTCTCTCTCTCTCTCTCTCTCTCTCTCTCTCTCTCTCTCTCTCTCTCTCTCTCTCTCTCTCTCTTTTATAGATTATTAATACATATGCATACAAAAACATACAAAACAGACGCTCGCACATAAACACACATAGTATGATCATTATTAAATCATCATCATCATCGTCATGTAAGTGCCATATTTAGACATAAACAAAGCAAGCTACTTCTTAGGGTCTCCCAAAGCACAGGTGCTTAAAATTCAGTAAAATATTTAGGCAACAACTCTCACCTTTTTTTATTTAATAATGTTAAAACATTTTTTTTTTTTTTTCATTATGAGGCCTCACCAAATTCAAATTCAGTACTGTGTGTTGTATAAATAAACATGCGAACATCAGCACGTTTATATAAAATATATACATGCGCATACACACAAACACTTACCTATTTAAATGAAAGAATATGTTTACAAAAGGAAGAGGAAAAGAATAAAGAATGAAAAAAAAATAATAATAATAATTGAAAAAAATAAAACGATATTATTAATAAAATAAAAAAGAACAGTTTATGTATATGGTAAATTAAAGTCCATGTTTAATGTCAACAAAAATATTACATCTTACATCTTTCACACTGCAGCTTACGTTAAAACGAAAATTTAGTGTTGCCATAAAGACAGATAAAACCAGGAAATTCAATATAAACAAATGCTCATATTAGCTGTACCCACAGAGGCTCTTTGTGCTAATGGAAATGTTAGCTTTATAATTACTCGAACGTGTAGTAAAATATATTACAAAAATTCGTTCTGTCAGCTTTAGTGTTAATGAAATGTTGAAAAATTCATATAACATTTATTTATTTATTTATCTATTTATTTATTTATTAAGAAATTTAAAAAAAAAAAAAAAAAAAAAAAAAAAAAAAAAAAAAAAAGTAAGTAGTGATATAGGTTACAGCTACTGTCGAATTAAAGCATTTAGGGTCCGAAGAGATTAACCGAAATTATTTTCTTTTCTTTCTTTCTTTATTATATTAATGTTCTGTTCTTTTTTTTAATTATTATTATTTCTTATTTTAATTTTCTGCTCTTTCCTTCATTTTCTTTCTTTCTTTCTTTATTTATGTATCTTCATAGCAGCAGTTGTGCAGAGGCATGAACAGGTATTTTAATCCGGCTCAGGTTATAGAGGCATGGTCATTTACTCTATCCTTTTAATAATCATCGTCGTCGTCATCGTCCTCAATGTTATTTTTATAGTTGAGAGAAACCAAAAGATAAGTTTTCCCTGACAGTGGTCAGACTCTCTTGAGAAGAATATTAAATAAAATTATCCAGTAAACACAACGTTAAGTAAAACAGCACCACCAAATGTCACAATTAACGGCAACTTTTGTGGAAAGTATGTCCCCAAGGTCGTAGTTTTGTCTGCATGTCTGCTTTCAGCCTAGGAGAAATAAACATTTGTCACGTTAATACAAATGCCCAGAAAGCATTCCCATACGACTGTCACTGTGAGGTAATTCCAACCCGATAACGGACCTTGCCCACGTAAACGTTTGGTGAATTTTTTTTTTTTTTTAAATAATGCGTTTGATCAGATTTTTCCACTGTGGAATAATCGTTAGTCATGCGCTGTTTCTACTTTATTTGTTTATTCATTCATTCGTTCATTCATCTTTATTTATTTAATTGGTTACAGTCAGGGATGTTATTAGTCTCTCTCTCTCTCTCTCTCTCTCTCTCTCTCTCTCTCTCTCTCTCTCTCTCTCTCTCTCTCCCCCCCCCTCCTCCCTTGCTGTTATATCACTCTTAATGGGAAAAAACTACAAAAAAAACAATAAAAACAACAACAAAAAAACCCAAACAAAACAAACATCACCAGTGTAAAAAATAAATGAAGTAAAACTAGTTATTAATAATAAATAAAACAGAATTATTTAGAGCTAAACTAAATTAAACAAAAATAAACCTCCTTTAAACAGAGTAATTAACATATGTGTGTATGTCTATATATATATATATGTGTGTGTGTGTGTGTGTGAGGTTAAGGATCCAAAATTCGAAAATCTGAAACTGTTTGCAAGCAGCCGAAATGGTGATATCTTACATTCTTTCGGATGGTTTAACTTTATTTCATGAATAATATATTTAAAAAATAATAATAATAAAATAAAAATATATAAAAAAGACAAAAACAATAATAACAAAAATCCTGCAGTCTATCTATATAAGTTGTATATGAAAAATACAGTAAATGGAATCCTGTTCTCTGGTTATATATATATACACACACACACGCAGGAAAAACACAACAGAGACAGATTATGTATCTGCATACATTTAAACAACAATCTGTTTATTAAATATATATTTAGATAGCAGGATAGATGATATAAAGATAAATGTAGATCATGTGATTGGAGTGAAAGAGCTAACAACAGTGAAATGTACTGGATGAGAGAAAAAAAAAAAGGAGTTGGATATTAAAAAAAAGTAAGAATAAATAAGGGGTAACAATTTAAATTAAAAATATGTTTTAATCTATTGCAGGATATAAAAAAATAAACAGAAAATGAACAAGTAATTTACAAAAAACCCCAAACAAATTAAGAATGGAAAAGGAAAAGTATAAATAATACAATAGAGAAGATATTTGTCACTCAGTTTTTAACTGCAGGCAGATAAATAACACAATTATATCACATCCTCTTATACAAGTATAATCATTCACCAGTGCATGGAATTAATTATCTATTTAAATTACTCAGCAGATATAATTAACTAGCTAATTCAGCTTCAGGAAATAGTCAACAGACATTTTTAGTTCAAATTTTCTCACAGCTTTTGTTAATTAAAACAAAAAAGGCTTGAATTATTCAAAATAATTCTGGTATGAGAGAGAGCATTAACGGAAAAGGAATTTTATATCTGATTTTCTCCTTTTTGGCTTCATAATAAATAAAAACACAAACACAGGAAGAGTTAGTATTTTAATTTAATTTTTCTTCTTTTTTTAAAAATATTATTTGAATCCCTAGACATACAGATACAAAGTACACTTTTCATAATGCTCTGATATGTTTTGGTTACATAGTAAACCACTGGTCATTTGTTCTACATTAACCCTTTCAGTGCTTTGTAATGTTAATCCTTTCTGAGATATGCAGTTTTAAAAAAAAAAATTAAAAAAAGAAACAAAGGAAAGGAATAAAGAAGAAGAAAAAAAAACATTACCTTTTTTTCTTTCTTTATTAACAAATATTGAATATCTTTAATCATTTTTAATTTTTTTAATGTTCTGCCTTTAACATTATTAGGATAATATTTTCAGTTAGTATGTTTAAGAAACATAAATTTAATATTTTCAGAACACATTGCAATTAGTAACCCTTTAGGGTAAATGTGTGTGTTTTTTCTAACATTGGAAGGGTCAATATATTTAATTTGTTCACTTATTTTCAAACTGCATGGGTGAATACAAGTACAAAAATAGTGAAATGGTAGAGGAAACTATTTTCGATTTTGTAAGGCAGACACTGTCTTCTAAGGTATGTAGTCACACAAGAAATTACTCTTGGTGCATAAATAACATACAAATAAAGGCTTAAAAAAAATAATAGAAAATTTCTTGTTCTATGTCATATAAAATAAAAAAAGGAAGTACATAAATATAAAAGAACAAAACTCTCCTAGTATTTTTTCAACTTGCATGATTTTGACTACAGATAGTGTCTTATTAAGGCGCTTATGTCTGTGTGATCTTTTTAATCTGGTTTGTTAGTAAGGTTTTATTTATTTGCATCTACTAAAATATTACATACCAGTTATAATAATTCAACATTTTATCAAATATTTATATATACACTCAGTATTAAAAAAAAAAAAAAATCAAAAATATGGTTACTCATTAAAATGAGCATTTTTATTTATATTATGGGGGATTGTGGAGATAGTGTGGGAATATAGTTCTAAGTGATTATTATGAATTAGTAATTACATATATGCACTTAATCTATTTATATGCTTGTGAAATTATAAGATAATTATTAATAATAGTAATAATAGTAGAAATTGTGTAATGAATAACCATTTATTATTTTGTTTCTTATTTCTAAATAACTGTATTTAGGTAATTCAAATATTTGATCTTACTCTTTTACAATAAAAATATTGTATGCAAAATAAATTGAAAAATAAAATAATAGTAACAATAGCAAAAACAATGCACAATACAAAGGTGTAGGAAATTATAATATATAATCAAATTGATATAAAGAAAATTATAAAATATATTTAAAAATATTTTAAATTATTTAAACAGTATGAGAACATGATTTTTATATTTTGTTTTAAATTATTATTTATTATTATGTATGTTTGTTATCAAGGCAAATAAAAGTTAAACAATATATTAGCAGAATTAAAAAATATGTATTTTCTAAATATTTTACAATCTGATAAAATTTATTTTTTTAACTTTCAAAACTTTTTTGTTACCACCATACAAGCACACACACAAATGTTTAACATTTCTTCATCATGGCACTTCATTTGCATATAATTATAATCAAAGATTCAAAGTATTAATTAATTACAAAATCAAAAAATGTAAATAATCAATCATAGATATAGTGTGATTTGCCAATTCATTAAAAAATTAAAATCGAAAATGATTTCTGATTCTGATTTGGTCTTTCAGTCATAATATAAAACAACAGTTAATTAACAAAATTAATTTCTGTGACCTAGTTACATTATTTTCAAACTCCACAAATTAGAAGTCACTATTCAAAGTGTTGGTACTAAAACAAAAGTAAATTTGTGTTTTAACATGAATTGGACATAAGCTGTATTTTAGACTGACACATAGACAGATAGTTATATGTAACGTATAAAATATTTTGAAATTTTTGAAATTATTCAACATTGTTAATATATAATTATTGCGTGTATGTTATAAATTATGTGACCTCAAATGGGACATATTTAGTTTTATTAAATTTGATTTACAGTATAATATATAGATTCCTTTTTTCAGTTTATTTTTAATGATTACTAACATTAGTAATTAAATATTTAATTACAAAATATAATGAGACATATGTGAAGGCATTTCTTATACAGAGATGTGAACCAACATACAGAATTTTAAAAAATTGCATGCTTGTATGTGTACATACACACACACACACACACACACACAAATGAAAAAACTAATTACAATGAATAATTTAGACACACTGGAAAATTATCCTACCCTTCCACATAAACCAGATTATGTATTTATTATCAATTTTTTCTTTTATTTATTTATATATATTTTACCCTCTATTAGGTTAATGTTACATTCAGTGATTTTTCTATGATTTGTAATTGATTTCAGTCCACATTAAACAGGTTTTTCAGGAATCTAAACACATCAACTGTCACTGAAAAATTAAAGATGACTGTAAAATTCCACAATATGAAATACACTATACAAAACTATTTATATATGTGAGTTAGCAAATATACAAAACAAAATGCTAAATTTTAAATAGAAAGAAAGTAAAATTAAAGTAAAGAAAAATAAAATGAATACATCTAATAAAATGAGAATAAATTAAAGTATTTATCAATTTATACATCACTGGAATACCTTTTAAATGTCATGAAACATAAGCAGGGTTAGAATTTCACCAATAACTTTGACAGAATATTACTTGCAAGTAGTACAGATTATCACCTATACATTGAATACATTTTCACCTACACTTGGTATAGATTTTAACTTACACTTGGAAAAGCTTTTCACCTACAACTGAGTCTGAATTTCACTTCAAATCAAAATAAGAATTAGGAAACCAAAACAGAGCAAAGATATATCTGCTAACCGTACAGAAGCTAAATTTTGACATCTTCAGAATTGTTAAATAACCTGAGTCAAAAATAAAATGTTCAGTGTACTTTAATTTGAAGTAAACTTATTTTAAATTACTGTATTGTAATTAACTATTTATTTACACAATTACTTTGGTAATTTAATTAGTTATTTTAATGACAGAATTTAAAAATACAGATTATAATATAACTTATCTGGTAAGAGAGAGCCTAACACAGAAAAACAGTATAAAACATTTGGTTTCACCTTCTAAAAATGAACACAACCTTTTTGTATGATGATGATATAAATAAAGAGTTACAAATGTAAAACCTTTTTTATTGATTTATTTCAAAACCGATACCAGTATGTGTCCACTACACTATTTAAATTATTTAATAGTGAAACATTCAGTCATGTTATTGTTAACCAAAACATTCAAACATATCTTAGTTATTTTTAACCTATCAGCTGAAACATGTAGTATTACAAAAAGAATGAAAATAAAAAGTAACTCAGGAATCCTATAAGAGTGAACACAATAAAATGAGACATTCAGGGAAAACAATTAACTCACATCTCACTTCAATACATTTTTATAGACTTTTATTTATATTTTATTTTTACTAATTTGTCTCCCCATTTCTAAATTTAATACATCTGATTTCAAAATATGTTTTGTAAATATTGCCACAAATGAATGACTAATAAAATGTAACTAATGAAGAAGAATAAGTACTGAATGGTAAAATGGTATTTTAAGGGCAATTCCATAATATATTATGGGATTGTCTAAGGATGAAATTTGTTAACCTTTTTATCTGATTCTTCTGTATTACTGGGTTTGGCAATAAGTAAATTTTTATTTAAAAATATTTGTTCAAGCACAACATGTTAACGATGAATGTAACCCCCCGTAGAAAAAATATGATTCTTCACTAAGAAAAACACTGGTATGCACACACATATATACAATGACATGATTCAGTACATAATCATGTTTTACACATCAGTGTAAAGAGTTTATTAAACAAATCAGTGCAACTTTAACAATTTGAAAAAGGCCTTCCAATTCCTTCTTGCTATCAGAGATCATCCAATCAGATTATCCATACAAAAACCTCAAGAATTTGACCAAATCAGTGATTTGTTATTGAGCTAGATATAGTGAATCTGATGTATATACATAATGAGGTTATGTTTCATTTCTTCCTTAAAAGTTTTTTCTGTTCTTTCTCTCGAGCTTTTCTTTCTTTCTCTTGCTGTTTTCTCTCTTTCTCCAAGGCCAATTTAAGCTCTTTAACTTTCTTCTTAAGAATTTCTCTGTCTTTACTATTTACAACACCCAGTGTCTGAAACATAAACAGTAATATTAATAATAACAAATAGTCACAGAGATTCATAAATACATAGAGAGAGATAAAGGGAAAGAGAGAGAGAGAGAGAGAGAGAGAGAGAGAGAGAGAGAGAGAGAGAGAGAGAGAGAGAGAGAGAGAGAGAGAGAGAGAGAGAGAGAGAGAGAGAGAGAGAGAGAGAGAGAGAGAGAGAGAGAGAGAGAGAGAGAGAGAGAGAGAGAGAGAGAGAGAGACACACACACACACACACACACACACACACACACAAACAGGCAGACTGACAGAAATAAATCAAAACAGAGAGATAAGGCTGAACTGGGAACAAAAACAACAGATTGACAGAGAAACGGAGACAAAGAAACAACAAGTTTAAAAAAACACATTTTTAATCTTTACTAATAAGACACACAAATATTGCTAGCTTTAAACTGCTGTAACCATAAATATATACTTAAAATAAAATAATTAGCTATAATAAATCAATTTCATCTGTTTATTCACACCACTAACTACACGTTAGGTATTTATTTATCAGAACGCTGTCAAAAACAAATTTCTCTTATCCATCCTGCCTTCAAAACTCACTTTAAACTTGGATCCATCCATAGTGAGCAGCTGTGAGCCAGTGATACTCTTGTCTTTAAAGAGGGGTGTATATTTATCCAATTCCAATGCCATGAGCCAATGACAAACATGTTCTGTGTTCCATTCAGGAATGGGACAAGACTGAAACTGGTTCTGACTTCTTTTGTTTGGTGCAACATTCTCCTGTAAACATGTAATTATATGAACAGTAATGGAAAAATGAATGAACAAATGAAACAACAAAGAATGCAAGATAGAAGCATATATACATATATACATATGAACGATTAATGCAGGTCTATACAGGCATATATGTATGTATGTATATGTATGTGTCTTGTATGTTCGTTATGCATGTATATGTATTCTTATCAATGTGTACATGTAAGCCTACATTTTTTACCTCAGCAGCTGGTGTACCAGAAATATTCAACGAAAATGCACTTGACTTCTTCTCATCCAATTCTGACACCATCAATGAGGAGGGGAGATCACTTGCAGAACTCTCCCCTACAGAAAATAACATTTACAATTAAACAAACCAAGAAAGTGTAATATAATTACATCTACAAAATTTTAAAATTTTACAACATATCTACAGAAAATAAAACTAAACCACAGAAATAAAAATATGTAGTTCTTTTACAATATAAAATAAAAATAACATTTGTACAGATAATGAAAAAACACCACATTATAATGATTATTATCTGAAACTTAAATATTAGAGAAAACAAAAAATCTATTGAAGGATTCATGTTGCTGTTCTAAAACTTAGAACTTTTTTACAGAAAAAAAATAAATTGAAAATAAAGCAGAATATATTTAATTGTAAAAATAGAATAATATTTATAAATTCATGGCCTTATGTAAACAAGATGACAGGTAACGTCTGAGAGGTGATCCCAAGGTAAGCTTGTATGATTAAACAATTTTTTAATTTTTTTATTTTATATCTTCCCAGAAGATTAGATGAAGAGTTTGGTTCCAAAATGCAATAAATCAATTTTCTTGTTTTGAGAAAAATTATTATTTCTGCTCTGGAGTTCATAATGTTAAATAATGAAGGTCAAACGTTTACCAAGTAGATCTGCAGCAGATATAGAATTTTGGTGAAAATAATTATGGGGTGTTGAATACCATCAAATGCTGAACTTTTGGTGGCAAGTTTTTTTAAATTTTGTTTTTGGCATTTATTGCTTTTTGGAATTAAAGTCTTCATATATTCAGAAAATAAGTAACTGGGTTGTAAAACAAAATGATTTCCATATACTTAAAATTTCTGATTTAAGAAATTGTTTTATTAAAAGTTGTTTTGCAAATGATAACTGAATTCTTTTCACTGCAAACTCATATACAGTATTTTTGACTGCTAATGTATATCCAATTCTTTCAATGTTAATCTCACACTGAGATGTTATTAATTTGGACAATTTATAAAATAAGCATTTAATTTAATCAGTGATAAAACTAACCATATTTTATGTGAGTGGGTAGGTGTAGTAATATTATTAATTAAATGTTAAAATGTCACATACAATTAACAGTAGATCAGTATAAAATTAAAAATAAAAACTTTAAAAAAAATAAATGATTCTAATTACAGACCAAAATCAGTTGCCTCTGCTCTATTCCTTTAAAAATGGTTCCTTAATGAATAAAATACAAATACTGGAAACTAATAACAACTATTTTGTTTTGGTAGTTGGACTGACATTTTAAAAAAACATTTTTTAAAGTAATGCTATATAATAATAATAAGAAGAAGAAGAAGAAGAAGAAGAAGAAAAAAAAAAAGTAATCTAACAGCAAATAATATAAAAAAATTAAATACAAAACAAATTAACATGTATTTTTAAGTTAAATCAAAAATATACAAAAAGAAATAATGATGTGATATCTTGATTTTAATAAACATTTGAACTTGAAGCTCAAAGCAGATAGAAAACTGATTTTAAAATAATTTGTCTTGTTACAACAGTTACCCAAACAAAATCAAATAATCTGTTGAAATGAAAGAAAGATTAACTGCACACAGGAGTTGTTAGCCAAATGAGGATCTATGAATGATGCACAAAACAACCCAATCACATCAAAGCAACATGCACAGTTATGAGTGATACAGAATATAAGTTTTCTTGCACAGTACATATATATATATATATTTGTATTTGTCATGCAAGAAAATGTGGTTATTATTATTTTTTAAACATTAATAACACAACAATTTTTTTATATATCTGAAAGAATTCAATTTAACTTTATTATTTTTTTTTTTAACTTATTTTCTTTATATTTTATATATATTAACTGAAGCTCGATTGATTATAATTTCAATTTTTTTTATTTAATTGTAACTGATGTTCATTCCTTGTTATTAATCTTTATTTTAAAAAACCACAAAAATAAAAAAAAACCACCAGTAAATAAAAAATAATATTAATAACATTAAATAAACACAGGTAAAATAATAGAGCATTATTATATTTAAAAATAATACATCAACGATATACTCAATATACACTTTTTAACAAATTACATGATACTGACTTAGTATTGTTTGTTAATAATTGCTATTTAGAGAATGTTACTTTATATTCCACACTGGATACAACAGAAACACCATTAATATTTTTATTCCATAATGTTTTGTAATTGTAATAAAAATGTATTATTTAAGTAGAGTTTTTTAAGTTTACTTTTTTAAGTTTACTATTCCTATTATCTGAGATTATATTAGTATTTATTTTTTCTATAATTATTTTGCAATGATTTTCTTTTATTTGCTTATAATTTTGATTAATATCTTTTAATTTTACTTTTAATTATTATTATATTTTATATTATTTGCATACTGAAATTTATTTATTTAATCATATATTATATTTAGTTTTTTAATTACTATTATTTTTTAATTTGTTTTGTTTATTTTTATTTACTTATTTATTTATTTTATGTTTTTGTTGTTCTTTTTTGTTCTTTTTTTTATTAACAGACTTTACACTTTAATTTTTATGTTACTTACCAGAATCATCAACATCTGTATAAAGAAAAATGGACCTCCTATTTACACAGATTACAAATAAGATGATGGAAAAAAAAAAAACCAACAACAAAACAAAAATAAAATAAAAACAACACAAAAACCCCCAAAACATAACAAATAAAAGAACTTTCTAATGTGAAAATAAAAAACCTAAGAACCAAAACAAAATAAAATATGCACAATTAATGTGTATAGTAGTGTGTTTGTGTATGTGAGTTATATGCATGACTATGTATACATATGTATATAATTGTAAAAGTGTTTAAATATTTTAAACTATGAAAAAAGAAGTCAAGAAAAAATGTATAACTATGTAACATGTGAGAGGTAACCATTCAATTATTTAGCTTTTTTATTTCAGTTTTATATTTTTCCTTCCTTATTTTTTCTTTTTAATAATTAAAGTACCACTCAACTAGTAATTTTTTTTAAGTTTTCTTAGCCATATAATTTGTCAGTGTATTTATATAATGAAAACAGAAAAAGAGATATAATGTGAATCAATAATTTTCTGCCTTTCTCAATCATAAATCAACAATAATAAAAAAAAGTAAATAAATTTTGGATAATGTTAATATCTCAATAATAATAATCATAATAACAGCAACAACAACAATAATAATAATAATAATAAATAAATAAATAAATAACAAATAAATCAATCTAAATTCTTCCTTTTACCAACTACACTTATTCCCTCACATTTTGTTTCAAAACTTACCCTCAAAATCAGAATATCCATGATCAATGGGCTTTTTTGATAACAGAGTTATGCCCCCTGTTTCGGTGGGTTGCTTGCTGCCAAGTGCACGACTGGACAGAAGAACCACACCACCAGTCGAATCTGCCGATGATTTGGGCTTCAGCGAAAATTTGGAAAGCCCGAACCCTGTGACAAGAAGCAAAGGTGGAGAGCAACTCAAAGGAGGTAACTCAAAATTAAAAACAGAAAAACCAAAAATGCATGAAGTGTGCACTTGTAGTATTGAAATGAGCAGAAGTGACTTTCTTCTTCTTCTTTTTTTTCAGCTTGGTGCTAATTAATTAATTAGTAAATTAGTTAGTAATTAATAGGAAATGACAGAGAATTTATTAGTTGTTCACACTGGAACATATAGCATGGCACTGGAAAGTATTTAATTAATTGTTAATTAATAAATCATTTATTTAATTAGAACCAACATGCGAAGTCATGCAGATTTCATGTCTTGTTATAGCTGTATCAGTAGAAGTGTAGCTAATTAATTGCTTGTTAATACAAATATGATGCAATAGCACAGGTGAATGTGGCATGCAACACTCTGCAATGCAAACAAATTAAATTATTATACAAATTTCTGACTTGAAGATTATGACAATATTTGACAGCTACACACAACATGCACAATATACACACAACCCCAATCTGTATTTACATTTCACTGTATTAAGTAAGACACAATCTGGTAATTCTTTTTATTTTTTTGTTCTATTTTATAATTTTTAATTCTTTATTTTTATTAGCAATGTTGTATTATAATTAGAGTATAATTATATTACTTGGTACAAATATTCTTATTTTTTAAATAATTTTTTCTTAAAATCTTTATGACATATGTAAATGCAGTATCATTCACTTACATACATGGACACACACAGACACACATACAAAAATTTTGTAAATTCTGACATGAAAATTAATTAATATTTTTTCTCTTATGTTTAGAATAATTAGAGAAAAAAGTCTGAAAACAAAATCAGTAGTAATAATTTAAAAAAAAAAATTCAGCAAAAATGTTTTTAAAAATTATAAACAATAACATCTAAACATTTTTGAATACCTCCCCCCAATCTTGCAACATTTAAGGCTGTTTTACTGGCAATTCCATTTTTAAATTACAAATTTTATATTTATTTTGAATTTTGAAATACCATTTATTCTGCTAAATTACATTTTTACGGACATTTAATTTAAACCCACAACAGAATCAATAAATGTTGCAAAAGTTAATTTTTATTGATTAAAAATAAAATAATAAAAATCCCACAAAAAACAGATACAGATTACATTTTCACAAAACCACAATCAAACAAATTCCCCCAGAAAAAAAAATTACGTATTAAAAACAAAACAAACAATAAACAACTCAACTAATAAGTGTACAGAAAAAAAAAAAAAATTAAAACAAATTCACACATGCTCAAACTTTTCTACTGAAACTATTCTGTTAATTTATTAATTCTTTTCTCTCACCTGAGCATGTTATCATCTGTATAAACTGAGATTGTCATCATCTATATACACCTGAACACACTAGCATCAACATGACTCTTTCTACTCACTTCTCATTTCAAACTTACCTTTTGCTGTAGCAGATGGTTTAGCTGAGACTAGAGTTACTGCCCCTGAACTGTCTGACGATGCTGTATCAGGAATTTCTCCATCCATGTGTTTGAATTGAGGTCGCAGTGGGTCGTATGATGTCTGTGATACTGATGATGATGTGTCTGAGTGACTGTCCTGCCTGTTGTACAGCAAGAAGAAAAGGAAGGAATAAATGAAGGAATGACTAAAGAGATAAATTAAGGAATTAAATATGAATAAAGGAGTGATGTTAGAATGATTTGTTTCTAAAATGGACAAATTATATTAATTGCTATATCAATATAACAACTGAATGAATGGACCAACTGATTAATTATTGAATAGAAAAATGAAAAAAAAAGAGAATGAATCTTAATTTAATGATACAAACAAAATATTTTTAATGTGCATGTATTCAGGATAATGAGGAAAACTGATGTCATGCTATTTTTATTTACATACAGCTCTTACAGACAGGGAACATATACTACATAATAATTCTGATATGCTGGCTGCAGTAATGGACAGATGAAATGTGAGAACAAAACAATGTTGTAATGAAGCTGTAGTATATGTCTTGTTACCGAGACTGTGTTGACTGATCGGACACTGTATCACTCTCAGCAACAGATGATGGTCCCGAGGATGCTGATATCTGTGAGGCTGCTGTGGGAAGACAGGGGGGGTTCTGGGCATCAGCTGTTTGTTGACCTTTTCTCTTCTTAGCATCACTCTTCCTAACTGTACTGTCACTGAAATTAGAAAAATATTATTGTTTATAATATTTAAACCAGAAAGTCATAAATACACAAATAAATTAATTACAATCAATAAAAATAGGTATAATATTAACAGTAAGATGATCATATCCCAATAAACTTTGTAAAGTTTTATGTAAGAAAAACATTTACAAAAGAAATATTTTTTGCTTGTTTGTTTACATTTAGCTGACTTTGCATCTATCTTTCCTTTTTACATGTATTTATACCCTGGTTTCCACCATTATTTTTTTTTTAAAAGAAAGGAAGGATTAAGATTATCAAACAAAAACATGCTTTGATGAAACATAATTTCTTGCATAATAAAATTTCTATAATTTATGAGATACATATATTCAGAAGAGAATAGATAAAAAAAACTCTGAAAGCAGAACTAAATTTGTATCAAGTGTATGCAAACATACTTCAATTATATGTGCAGTTTCACTAATCTTACCAAAAAAAAAGCTTTTATATATACAAGTAAATAAATAAAGCAGAGATTAATTCACAAAAGATCTCTTTTTTCTCTCTAACGTTTTTTCTCTCTCTCTCTACTTAATCTATTTCTCTTTATTTTGCTTTTTCTTTGTCAGTCTCTCTCTCTCTCTCTCTATTTATATTGCTCACCCTCTTATCTGCTGATCAAGATGTACCTATACAATATATATTTATGATAATAAATTTAATCTTTTTTCTTTAAGCATGAGGCAGTATCTTTTAATCAAATAACCTCAAAATCTAATCACTGTTCACAAAAACAATAAATAAGCCATGCATACAGTGATAAGTTGTTTTGTTGTTTGTTTTTTTTAAATAAAAAATACATGGGTCAGTTTTCACAAGTTTTCAGTTCCTCTTATTTTAGCCTTGTTAACAAACAGATAGTTTGTGATACACCTCATGTCAGGACTAACAAAAACCAATCAAAGAATGTATATACCCAAAACAATAGGAATTCAAAAACAACAAACAAACATACAAAAAAACACACACACACAACACACGTGTGCACATGCATTCATGCACGCACACATACAAAATTAAATAAAGAAATAAAGTGAATGAATGGACAAATAAAAATAAATTAAAAATATAATAAAGAAACAAACTTAATAAAATAAATGAATGAATTAGCAAATAAACAAATTAAAGATAAATGTCATTTATTTTTCTCTTGCCTTCACAAAGGAATGTTTGAATTCATAACGGCCATTTTAAATTATACAGAAACTGTGAAAAGTGACCACTGTGCATAATTACAACCTCTGTTTAAAGGACATTTTACTTACACTAGCATGAAAGCTGGCAGTCTAGCAAGCAGGAAAATAAATGACACTCCTCAGTTATATAACAGTAAAACACATTTTCTCTAATTTAACATCTTAGAATATTTTATAATTAAATTTGATTAATTTATAAAACAAGAAAATAAATTATTCTTGCCAATTACATAAAAATTAAGAAAGTTATCTATCTCGACACTAAAACCTCAACCAATCTATGTTAACTATTATTAACCACTTGGATCCAGGTCAATCGGCATCTGACTGATGACGTTGTTTGCTTCTCAGTTGGTTGACTCAACAGCTGAGTGATGAGAACAACTGGGTTTTTTCACTGATTAATATATTTTCATTAGGTTTCAAAATTTTTATTTTTGTGGATGAAATTTGTAAGAGGGACAGATGATTTTATACTGTCATATCCGTTATCACTGAGCGAGAGTCACTGTGCTGGTTAGCTATGCATTTTGATAACTATAGTGGGTGTGTGAAATCATCCTATACCATGCATAGCTGTATGTTCTGTTGAAAACATTAGTCTGTGAAATGTTACAATACTTGCAATGGAAATTTGTATTCCTTTGTGTTCTGCTCCTGTAGCAGATGTTGCAGATGCGGCATGGAAAAACTACCAGAAAATGGCACTTGGTCAAGCAGGCTAATCTTTCAATATGGCCTGATTCACTGTCTCTGTGGATAAGTGCTGGTGTCACAGACAAAGGAAAGATGGAAGTATGTGAAGTTTGATTGTTGTGTTGGGGCAAGCTTGCTCAAGTACACATTCACAAGTGTACAGTCCATAAATATAAAAAAGTTAATACATATTTTGTACAATTTCACATTTTGTTCCTGGCTGGCTGACTACATATGGGGAGTTGGTCTAGCACAGCCACAGGCTTTGTTTTGTATCCAAAGCCAAAGTAAAGCCAAGTCTGTTGAGATGAACAGTTAGGTCAAGTACCATCTTCTGGGATGTCGGTATTATGGGATTTCAAGTATTTTTATGAAATTCATATGTCAATCCAATACCATCTCAGCCAAAACTGGACCTTTTCAGTGGAAAATATTGATGGAATTTCAAGAGGTTCTGGTCTGCTTTGATGTTCTGGCTTTGTGTGTATTCTGATCTTTTCAACAGAGTATGGTGATATGATACAGGATTAGACATAATTTGTATATCCCTGTAAGTTCCACCCTCCTCCAGTTCTTCATTGTCCTTGAAATGGAGCCAGAAATGATGTCCAAGAATTGGTCTGACGCGATAACCTGGTCGGTTGACCAATGCTGCTGCATTTTGGTTTTGGATTGATGCTGATTAGGTCCAAGCTATTTGATGGCTGCAGGAGTGGATGTTGATAAAGATTCATTTCCAGGAACAAAACATTTACCAAATTATATGAGTAGTATTCTTGCAAGAAAATTCAGGCCATGTTTTGCAACATCCTCATATATGCATTTAGTAATTATTATCACATGGCTGATGCAAGAAATTTCATATTTCCCAAGTTATGATGTAGTTACATTCTGTCTGGCATATGAAGTCAATAGGTGCAGATTTCCCTTTGATGAATGCACTCTCACAGGCTTGCCATTGGAATGTCTGAATCACAGCTTGAATTTCAAGTGTTTCATCATGCAGTGGCTAGGGGAATATGGCATACTGTTGGGTACAAACATTTTGCAGAATTGTTATGCAAATTTCATCATGGTATTACTGAAAAAAAAAGTTCTGACTTGTTCTCAGAAAAAGGCAAAAGGTGGAACTGACAGTCATTTATAGTTTGAAAATTACTTGATTCATAATACCAGATCCAATACAAACAATTTCATACATAGACCATGGAAAAAGTGCTTTTAAATGATCACAATAATTTCATGGCCATGTTTTATCAGGTTTCATTATTTAAAAATATACTGAATGTTTCAGTAGAATGCAGTTACGCAGAGTACAGCATAATTTCACACTCCCATTATAGCTGAGTGAATACCAAGTGCAGTGACTCTTAGCTAACTGACCAGGCTGGGCCCACGTGATTAATAATCCAAGTCAGACATTACATAAAATTGTAACATGTTATTTCCTCTACACAAAAGCCTCAATCAATTAATAACTGTTATTAATAAACAAAATCACAAGTTACATAAAATAATAAAACATGTTTCCTTCTGACAGATACTGCTACAGCTTGTACTTTATGTTACATTTATTAACACAAAATTTATTAAAATGTTATTTTTTTTATATCCTGTTTTGTTTTTTATTTTATTTGTATTTTATATGTATTTTTCGTAAATTATTCAGAAACTATGCAGGTGTAACTTGCTCTAAAGTTTTCCATAGCTTTAGGATTGTCATTGTCAGTAGTATTATAGCAGATATTTACCACAACCTTCATTTCAATGATTTCAAAAACAGCTGTTTCATCTTATTTATAATGAAAAGAAAAAAGAATATTTAAAATTTATATTTTACCTCACAAATTTATAATTATTAATGGCACAGTCACATATATTAGGTAAAATATAATTTAACGAATCCTGTTAAAATACAAACAATTTCTCAAACTAAACAAGACGCAACACATATTCCAGATTGGTTAATAAAGATTTCTGATCAATAAGAATCAGTGTTACCTGTCATGTTTGATCCAGGTTTCCAAACCACTTTCTCCTTCTTGTTTTAAACTCTCTCTGACAATCTGATCTATCTCAATTTCTGCTGACTGCAACATGAATAACAATAATAATATTATAAAAACAACAACAACAACAACAGTGTAGAAGTAGTAGCAAGTTATTTTAACGATATGAAAACTGGTTTTACTTTGCTTCGTTTTGTTGGAGGCCGACGTGGACCCATGCTGCTGGCAAGCTGTGCTCTCATCTTGTTTGCTGATGTATCAAGCAGCTGAGTGGTTGGGACCTCACCAAAGTCCTTGTTGTGGATGCCATCAGCATGAGATATGCGACTTTCATCAATATCATGAATTATATCTACAACCAAACAAACCAGAAATAACTTCTTTTCTCTTTTAATCAAGAATTACTCAAACATATATATTAAAATATCTAAACTTAAAAATTAATGAAAATAATAAAAGAAAAGAGAAATTAATTTGTGATCAGTGTTCATTTTGTGAAGTACTACTAATAAATTTTCTTGCTAGTGACTTTATCAGTTAGAAGCCAAGAATGTTCTATTTTCATCTTCCCATTACTCAGAAAGAAAACATAATAAATAAACTGTAAGAAAAAAATGAGGAATTGTTGCAGTAAGTAATACAGATTCTGTGACCAAACATGCCTCAGCCAGCATGGGTTTACTAAAATCAGTCTCTAGATTGGTTAAAATGTTAAAAACTGTTATAGTATTAAAAAGTAACGTTATTATTATTTTATTTTTTTTATAAATAACTACTGCAGATATTTTAGTACTATAAAAATTAGTTTCTGTTTACTTTTTATTAATAAAAAATGAAATTTACCAGGAGCTGCAGTAACTTCAGAATGTTCTGAAGTTGATGAAGTCTCTGATAAATGATCTGTCGACCGATTTATTGGAGACAAAGAATTGTCTGAAATAAAAATGTTTAAGTTACTGCATGTGAACATTACAGTTGCAAAATCATCTCCATTTCTACTAATTATTGTTTTGGTAAATAAACAAATATAAACTCTGTTAATTTTATTTTCAATGCAATATTTCTGGGAATACTTTATTTCTTTTCAAAAGATTTTATTAGATTTAATACTTATTTTTACCCCCTTTTATAACATTCGATTTACTTCTTCAACCGTATGATTAATTTATATTTGCCATGTTTTATCAGTTGTATTACAATATTTCTCCTTTACTTGGATAATATAGTATTAGTTTATAATCAGTTATTTCACTGTCTAAACTCTCCTGGTATTACTCTTCTGTACCAAAGTTAAGTATTACATATCTGACAAAAATTATTTGTTACTATAAAGTATTAAATCAGAATTATCTCCTTTTCAAATCTGAATCATCTCCCTTACCATGGCCATTTGTCACTGACTGAACAAGAGTGACAGAGGTGGAAGTTAATAGAATCTCATCTTTGTGAGTCGAATTATTAGATACAGACACAGGTAAACCAGCTGCTTTCTGTGTCTCCACCAAATCTTTCTCTAACTGAAATATCTACAAAAAAAAAACAACAACAAAAAACAAATATATATACACACATTCATACACACAAACATAAAGGATTTTTTGTTGTTATACATACAATAAAAATAAAAAAACCTTATTTTATAATGAAATTACAGAACTGTTTAATTTAATTTATGACACACACCAGTTAAAGATAACATAAGAATTTAAAAAAAAAAAATAATAATCTAAATTAACTTCAGATAACAATAAAATCTATTTTTAAATAGAAATTCAACCAACACTCAGTACTTTAAGGATATAAATGAAAACAATATATTAATTTGAAAAGATATACATATAATTAGATATATATATAATTTGAAAAATAGTTAAAAAATTAGAAGAAAAAACTATTTGTTAAACCTTTTCTGTATACAACTGAAATTAAATTATCAAAAATAAATATTTTAAAGTAAAATTCATACATGTCTTTATTATTTTATCAATACTATAAGATGACTAAGATCAGTATACAGACAGAGTTGATTAGATTTTAAAACTGACCCTGTCTTTAAGTGACTTGACTAGTGCATTGTACTGTTGATCTTTCTCTGACTGTTGCTGTAGCAATGACTCTCTTTCCTGAATGAAATCTTTTTCTCTGAAAACACATTATTTAAAAATACTAATAACAAAATAAATTAACAAAATAAATTAACAAAATAATAGAATAAACAGAGAAATTTAAATTCTAAGTTTTTTTATGCACTGTCACATTTTAAACAATTAATACTTAAATTCTGGAACTTTTATGGAGGTCCTAACTATTTTATTTGAGACTGCTATTTAACATATTTTTCTATTCCACTGGATTATGTGTTAATTGTTTTATCGGTCATTATACTTTACACGGGATTCATTACAACCCATAAAGGATTTCTTTCATTTCTTTTAATTTCATCATGTTTAAACAGATTTTTTAAATTTAATTCTACCTATTTTGTATTTGTGTCAATTATTTTATTTATAACTATAATCTTTTCTTTCTTTTTCTACTTCTTTTTTTTTTTTTTTTTTTCAATTCTCATTTAATTTTTAAATTTTTTTGTCCTGCATAAGCTGTTTCAATCTTTGAAGAACAATTTTATCCTACAGGACTTGCTTTAATCCTCTCACCTGCCCTGATAATCCTTGATAAGTTTCTTGGCTTTATGGTATTTCTTCTCTAAAGCAGAAAAATCAGCTTTGATCTTCTTCTCCAACATGATATACTGACCTTGTGATCCTTCCATCAAATCCTGAAATAACAGCAATTCTTTACAGCTCAGTACACACCACAAACACAAGTCAAGTTTAAATTAGAATGAGAATTATAAAAAATAGTGAACTAATGATATATATTAATGAATAACTATATTTCATTAAGTCTTGTTATTAACATATATGTACCTGATAGTGTGCTAATTCTTTTCTAGTCAACTCCAGTGTTTTCTCAGTTTCTTTAAGTCTTGTTGTTAGTTCCTCACATCTTTTCTCTAGCTGTTTTTTCTGTCCCTCTGTGCTCTCCAACAATATTATCTACAATTAAAAAATATCAAACTACACAGTGCTCTTTCATCATCCTTATCTTTGTCTTCTTCAATTTCTTCCATTCCCTCTTTCCTCATTCTCTAACTTTTGCTTGTTCTTTCTCTCTAGTTCTATCTCCTTCTCTTTCTTATTTCAAACACATGAACAAAAATACTATTTTTTACCTTTGCTTTTAACTTTGCCAATTCTGCTTCAGCCAAAGCATTCTTGTAATGAGTCTAAAAATATATATAAAAAAAAAAATTAAATGATATTCTAAGATATTACCTTTCCAAGACAAATCATCAGAATTTATAACCATATCAAAATTTGTAGATGTTTTACCTTTACATTCATAAATCAAAATATATGTTCATTATTCACAAAATTTGACCACAACTGTTTTTTCTATTAAAAAAATAATAAAAATAAATTAATAAAAAAAAAATTCAAATGCTGTAATATAATAATTTTCATCACTTGTGAAATTTATTAGATAAAAACCATTAGCTATCTGAAAATAAAGGTTATTTTTCACCATAGTTGTCAAACGAAAATTCACATCTTTTAACTCAAAATGTTCATTTACTGTAAATAATAATAATAATAATGAAAGTCTGCTGATTGTGTCTTTAGTTATTTTATTAATTCCAGGCAATGAAGTAATTAACTAACATGAATTTGGAAAGCAGTATTCACAGCAATGAAATTGTAGAATAGTGTGACTTTGTTTAAGGTATCTTTGTTGTAGAAATCTGAAGGCAAAAACACTCACTTCTTTCAGTTTGATGAGCAGTGTTTGTGATTCCATATCTGGTGATATGGACTCACTGCTGCTATCTGCCAAATCTAGCACCTCAATCTCTGGCTTCTCTTGACCTTCACCTTCCACTGAACTTGGAGAACTGACCTCAACTGAGTGACCTGATAATGGAGTTTTCTCCTCTGCCTCAGGACCTTCTTCCACCATGTCTAGCGACGTTGCTTCATGATGAATCTGTTCCTCCATTACCTATAATTATTAATTCTTGTAATATACATATAGGTGAGAAGAAGAATGACAGGAAAAGAAAAGAAAGAAAGATAAGGAAGGAGTTGGGAGAAAGACAGCATGTAAGAATGAGAGAGAAAATGCAAGAGAGAAAGGGAAAAGAGTGTGCAATGTGTAAGTGACAGCAAGAAAGAACTGAAAAAGAAAAACCTGACAAAAATGAGGGAAGAAACAGACGCATAGTAAAACAGAAAATGACTTTTTAACAAAGGTAAAAATAAAAGCAGCACAAGCAATGCAAGTGTTCTGTCATGAACTAAAGGTGACTAACCAAAGGCAAGGAAAGTGTCTAATTTATCAGTTAATATTTAAAGGAAATGGTTTTCTGCAAAACTGGAATAATAAAACAAAAGTGACAGACTGTAATTAAACAAAAAATATTAATCAGCTGTAATAAAAATAAAAATAAACTACAGGATGGAGAACAGAAAGTAAAGTATTCAATTAATATTACCCAAATAAGGAAATGGGAATAATTATTTATAACAAACATATGACTGAAAAAGGAAAGAAGGACATTTAATGTGACAATATGTTCATAATTTTAATGTGCAACACCATTAAATAAAAATTAATTATATTATGAAGATGTTAGACAAATATTTTATAGTTTTGTGCTTCCTGCTTATGTGTGTGTGTGTGTGTGTGTGTGTGTGTGTGTGTGTGTGTGTGTGTGTTATAATTATTATTAACAATATTATCATTGAAGTAATTTCTTATTTCATACATGTGAATTCTCAGTTGTATTTGGGACAATCTATTACATCAATTTTAAACCCAAAATTTAAAAATTCTTTGAATATTTAATTCATTTTTTAAAAATAATTTTAATTTAAGCAATAATACAATTATATACAATTAAAAATAAATAAAACATTTCTACTGAAGATGGTGTTAAAAAGCAATGCAAGTTAGGCAAGGGTGGTGGTAACCTTTTCAGTGTTTTCTGAGTTAAATTGTCGTACAAAAGATTCCACATGCTCTGCATGTTCAATTTCAAGGACTTCATCCTTTGGCAGTTTCTGTTCCTGAACTAGTCGGAGACGGTCTTGTTCTTGTCTGCGGAGTTCATCTCTACGGCGATCCTGTTCCAGTGATTGCTGAATTAATCGAGCCACCTCACTTTTAGTGGGGTCTTTCTCTCGACCAATCAAAAACCTTGAAACAAAATTGAGCATGGTATGAAACTGAATGGGTATAAAATAATGAGAAAGTGATCAAATAAAAATAGCAAAATTTCACTAATCATAGCTTGAATGTCAAATGTTTCATCATACAGTGGCAAGAGGAATGTGGCATATAGATTAGGTAAGAACATTTTGCAGAACTGTTAAGCAAATGTCAGCATAGTAATTTAGAAAACAGTTCTGACACGTTCTCAGAAAAAGGCAAAAGGTAGAACTGACAGTCATTTATGGTTTGAAAATTACATAATTCATAATACCATATCTAATACAAACAATTTAATTCATAAACCATGAAAAAAATGTGCTTTTGAATGATCACATAAACCAAGGCATAAATTAATCAAAACTGAGCAAAATAATGAAATTGTCATTAACTGTAAATCAAGATAACAATAAAACTAACAAAAAATTATAATACAGTAAATAAAAATATTTTTGTAATTTATTTTTTCATTATATTTGTTTTTATTTTATTTACATTATTATTGATGTATACTTTTTTATTTTAATAATATTATTATTACAATTTTTTTTTTTTTACCTCACATGTCCACTTGTGTTGCGTAAAACAGAGGCTGCATATGCTTGGGTTACTCCTACCAGACTTTTACCATCCACCTCAATTATCTGATCATTCACCTGCATTCTGTAATGATAATTATTAATTTAAACTATGCAAGAGTTCAATAATAACAATGCAACAATGACATTAATATTAATTTTCATGATGTTTAGAATAGTATTAATGATGTTAATGGTAGCAGTGGTATAATAATAATAATAAAACTATTAGTAGTGGTGATGGTGGTGTTATTATTAATGATAGTAGTAGTAGTAGTAGTATTTTAATAATAATAATTATTTCCTATTAACTTTTATAAGAGTTATATCTTAGAAGACACAGTCACATAAGAAGTAAAGAAACAACATACTTTCATTATAAAATGAATGCAAATAAAACATTTTTACTTCATTATTTCTTAAAGAAAAATAAACAAATTATTAATCAAGTTTAATAGGATAATCTTACCGACTCAATAAAAATATATTTAATTTTTAATTTTTAAATAAAGCTGTAAATAATACCTACATTGCATTTTTCAAGTTTATTATGCAAACTGGACAATTCTGTTCTAAGTGCAGAATACAGCAGAAATGAATATAAATTCATGTATTCTGAATAAACTAATAAAGTTGGTGTCCCAGTTAACCATCTGTTATAATACTATATATCAGTTTCTCATCTCACATTATATATATATATATATAAACTTATGTTTGCTCAAAAATATACTGCAAATATACATAATGATCAGAAGAGTAGTTACAACCCAGCTGGAATGGGAAAATAATATCTATGAATGAACAAGTACAAGAAATGGTGGAAACATAAAACAATAATCTGACTTTCATTAATAAAAATAAATAAATAAATAAATATTAAAGCTAATTGGAATAGGAAATTAGCTGTGATAATAACCTGCCATCTTTCTGGGCTGCTCCTCCCTCTGTGAGGGTTTTGATAAAGATTCCAAGTTTTTCTAGTCCTGCATCAGCACCTACACCCATTCCTATAATACTGAGACCAAGACCAGTTGACCCTGGGTAATAAACAAACATGGTTACCATGGCAATACAACATTGATATTTCATCAATTTTCAGGAACATAAACTTATATATAACCACAAGTATAACTTTGCTACACACACACAATAAATTATAACTACTAGCCTAGTATAAATTATAAAAATTCAATTACCTTTCAAAAAAAGATAATAATAATAATAATAATAATAATAATAATAATAATAATAATAATAATAATAAAACTAAATAAGCCATATAAAGAATTCAGTATATAAGAAGAAAGATGACATTTTCAAACCTTTTTCAATATCTGTTTCAAAGAGATCCATTTTCTCAACACGCTTTTCCAGTTCATACTCTGCCGATGCTGCAACTGGATCAATGTCTTCATTGCGTCTGTCATAATCATCTGTTGAATATGTGGCAAATACCTGTCAAAATACAACATCATACATTTTTATTACAAATAATAAAACATCACATAAAAGTAAATAGATGTTATTTTATCATGGAAGTTTTTTACATACATTATTCAGTTAAACCACATAAACTCAATTTATATTAACATGATACAGTTTATGTCAACATCACCATTAATTCAACATTAATGTTTAAAAATGTTGGAACTCAATGTTTACCATAACATAATGTTTACAGCAATATCAGTGTTTAAAAACACCATTGTTTACATAAAGTTAACCACATGATTTTGTTTACATTAATATCAGTGTTGACATCATGAAAAAGGTTTACTACATCACCATTTACATTCACATCACCCTGTTTACATCCCCATCTATGTTTAAAAATATCATGCTATTTACCTGACAGTTTATCACAATATAATTGTTTATATCATTATCACTGTTTACATCAACACTGGCTTTACCTAAACATATCTGTTTACATGAACATCTAGACTGACTACATCACACTTATTACAACCACTGTAATGTTTAAAATATTATGCACCTTACTGACAATGCTGGTATAACCTGTATATCAAGGTTTACCGTAACATCACTGTTTACATCAACATAAGATTTACCACTAACAGTATACTGGTTAAATCAACTACACCGACATAATAGAGTTTACATAAAGATTCTAATGTTTCCATCAAGATTACAGTGTTTACATCTTACACTATATGCCAACATATTTCTATTTATTTGACTTATACTGCTGAAAACAGCATACTCTTTAAATCAACACCACATCATTACAATGATTACAACAGCAACACACCTTGATTGGTTGTTTACTGAACTTCACTCGTGTCTTTTTCCTGGCATCAAAGCCCTCGTAGCCCTCATCATCGCTGCTGCCTTCATCTGTGTCTGATAAACCTGGCACCTCAACAAAGTCATCCTTTGAACCGAAATCACACTGGAAGGCTATACATCAAGAAAACATCTTAATTTGTTTATTCTGTAAGTGATTTAACAATAAGAAAATAACTTTATAAAGGATTTTTTATATTTTTTTAGTCTGGAAGTCATGAAATGTTAAGGAAATATATTTAATGCAGATTATTATAGATATGGGCCACCTTTGGGCCAGATAAATGGGCTATTTAATTATTAAAGAAATTTGTATTCTTAAAAACTATAAATCAAGAAACAGACAAACATAATTAAATGAGCAATGTAACATTGTAAGTAGCCACTCAACAAAAGTAATATGAAGATAGCCCAGCAGGTACAACTTGCTATAAAAAATCATTCTTTGATATAAACCAAAAGGTTGATAAAAATGTTATTTAGCAGGTATTATTCAAACTGTACGTATAGGCATGTTTAAATAATTTTATAATTGTTTTATACAACCAGTGGTCATTTGTCATGACTGTGAGAGTAAAAAATATGAAGAAAAGGTCAATATTTAAAATATGGATGTCAAAGTTCATGGATATCAGAAGTTATGTTCACAGAAATGTGATCATTTGTCTATGATTAAAAGTAAGGTCAGAGTTTACAATATTGAGGTGAAAGGTCAATATTTGAAACAAAAGGTCAATGTATAAATATTAAGATCATAGGTAAAACATACTGTCTGGATCTTCATGGCCATCACCTTCTGTTCGTTTAAGAAAAATGTCTTCTGAATTTTTGTCATCAAACTGCTTTTCTGGGCTGAAAAACAAAACAGAACACTTCATTTGTTTTTGGTTTATACCTTTTACACACACACACACACACACACACACACACACACACACAGAGAGAGAGAGAGAGAGAGAGAACAAAAAGGACTAAGAAACAATGTTTTGTTTTAGATTTATATTATAAATGATGTTTTATCTTTTAACATCATTTTATTTTATATTTTTATACAGAATTACTCAAGAAATATTTTTACATGTTTATATCACTTTCTGCATAGGTGTGGTACAGAAAACACTTTGTTAGGTGTCACATGAAATTAACTTAATGTAAATGTATAATATTGCCAATGCAGTTTATCAAGTTAATAAATAAATAGCATACTGTTGTTGGTTCTTCACTTTAATAATAATAAATGCATTTATGTATATGAGTATGTGTATAGTGTGTTGTGAATATATGCATTACTGATTATATATATATATATATATATATATATATATATATATATATATATATATATATGAGGTCTAAACACACGCACAAAACCACATGCATACATGGTAGATAGATTCAGCGTTTCCCCTGGGCAAGAATAGGAGGGCAGCCTGTCCTGCTCTTTCAATAAAATGTGCTGATAATTACTGCAGTACTGCATCAAATTTGTCTTATTGTCCACTGCAGATATTTTAGCACTAATAAATAAATATGAACACCACCTTTTAATGTCAGCAAAAAAATATGAACAGCATTTTTTAGCACTGATAAATAAATACAAATAGAACAAAAGTTTAACCATGAGACTTTGTCAATATTATCATTTTAAAGAGAGGTAATATGAAGAAAAAAGTTCCTTTTTCAGTCTGGACACACATGCATGCACATACACAGATGTTTCTATTAGGTTTTCTGTACAAAATGTGAAAATTACACTTACAAAATCAACAACAAAATATCATTAGCATGTCTTAAACAGTCGTCAGATTTTGCAAATCTAAACATATGTATATATAAACAAGGAACCAACAATCACAACAAAGTAACCCCTAAAAAGTATTAGAAAAATAGTTATTATTTTTATGTTAAATTATTTCTCTCTTTCAAAATAAATGCACTTGGTATTTATATTTTTTATAACTATTTCCTCCTGCTCCTAGTCTTTATTTTCAGCTGTGGTACTCATTACTGCCATATGTGTACCATTACTGTCACTGCTATTTTATGATGCTTTAGTCTTTTTATTTTATTACATCTGAAACATATGCAACAAACACTGACATATCAGATCATTTAAATTAAATTAACACAATTTTTTTATAATTTCCTATTAAAACCTTTTTTCTTTTTCCACATTTGCCAAAGTGTTTGGTAATGAAGCACAAATAAATATATAAAGGTCTTGTCTTGTGACTTAAGAAGTTGATTTATTAAACAAATTTTAAAGTTACACATAAATTACTTTTCCATATTAAAACTGGTGACTGCATGTACTTCTGATCACGATATTTTTTCCTTTACTTTTATTTACAAATGCAACCTGCTGTCCTTCATACACAAAGAAAAGGTAATGATTAAACATTTAGACAAGATATTTTGCAAAAATTATCAAAAGAAATATAATTTTACTTATTTATATTTTAATGTAGCAATGCCTGTTAGAAATGGGTCATGCACCTTGCCTTAAAAAAAACCACACCAAAATATTAAGTTATTTTTGAAAAAATAAATAGTTACATGAACAAATAATGTGTATCATAATGGTTTTAATAGTCTTCAATTATTTTATTGCATACTTTTACAAGGCATCATTTTAACACACCCAGACATACACACACACACTAAACATATAAAACTTCTCAGTTTGTCGTCTTCTGGGAAAATTACCCATCTTTATGTACTACATATAAAAATAAAACAAAATGTCAAATGATGTAATAAACAAAGAAATGCAAGCATAAATAAGTAAAACATACCTGTCAAAAATAAAAACCTCACTGTTACCTACAGCTTGTATATTACTGTGTAGTTTATCCTGGTTATTTACATCACACATCAGCTTTTCTCTGTTCACTACACAAGGTAAGATATCTAATTTATCACAAACCTCAGTGACACTCAGTGACATGTCACTATTGTATACTTATTGAACAATGGACAATGTAAATCTCATATTTTCTTCCACAACTTTTCTTAACCTCCATTTTATTTTTCTGTCAAAGTCAATTTTACCGTACTCTACATAAATATTTGTAAACATTATGCTTTGAGTTATGAAATCTTGCCATGATAAATGAAAATTATATAATGCATTTTATGAATTTATTTTGTCGTCATATTTTATTATTAAAACAAAATATTAAATATATAATGGACATTACAGACTACCAGAGATTGTGAAAAAAACTTTAAAGCACATCAGAAGATAATCCTGGTCAATGGTGCACAAGTTATCTCAATAAAACCAACATAGCACCTTGTCCTTGTTACCTAACAAGATGTAATTTCTGAAGTAATTTTCATATTAGAATGGATGCATATCAACATTAATATTTTTGACTTTATTAATATGAATATAATAATATAAGTATAAATTTTAATTGCGTGAATTTTTCAGCATTTTTTTTTTTTTGTTGGAAGATAGAAGAAATGAAAAGTTATTTTAATAACTTTTACCTATTTGGATATATTGCCTGCTCCTTGTATTTGATACTCGAATGGAAAGTAATGTCTTTCACCCCATTTGCAATATTTGCTTTTCTTGTCGTATTTATTTTAATAACGTTATAAATTATAAATTATTATTTTTAAATTATCAGTGACTATATCACTTTTAGCTATTTTTATATATAAAAAAAAAACATCAAAAAATAAAAGATTACAATTAGTACAGAGTGCATTTTATTGATGATTTTTTTAACTCATCTAATCATGGAACATGATGAAATACTATTTTAAATCTTTAAGAGAAGAAACTCTTGGTAACTATATTAATTAATTTAATCCTTATTATATTTGTATTACTAATATATAAAAACCAAAAATCATATAAACATTTTTTTAAAGAATGAAATATTTTATATTAAGAAATATGTAGCAAGAGAACAAGTTTGTTTGTAAGTTTAATGATATTTAAAATAATATTTATTCTAATACAATTTTCATATAAACCATTTTTCTGATTGGTTAAGTTTTGTGATAAATTGGACAATAGATATGTGCTGTCATGGGCAACCAGTTTTTATTATGGTGAAAAAAAATTGTCTTCTTTTGGCATTTTGGCAGCAAGTATGAGGCATTATTACAACTTCCCACTGTTAGCAAACCTTTTGTCTGTAAACAATGCAGTCACTGGTCGGGTACCAACTGCACCACCTATTGAGGGCAGATAGCTCACCACTTCCCTTCATTATCTGACATTAACTTTTCTTATACATTTGATAAACTCAGCCAACAAGAAAATACATTACAAAGAACAGAATTAGAAACTCATATCCATGTACTTATTTGTGTTTACTTACTTTGTGGGTTTTTTTGTTTCATCTTTTATTTTCTATTATTTAATATTACTATTTTACAAGAAAGAGCCTGTAACAGAGTAAATATGGTAAAAGCAGTACCAGTATGTAACTAACAACCCTACATATCAAAGTGTTTCCTGTAAGTGCTACTCTTAATTATTTTATACATAGGAAATCAGAGAATGTAATCAAGACATAGAGATAACTTAATTATTTTATATATAGGAAGTGAAATTACATATGAAAAGATTGAGAAATAAATCATAATTTTTATAAGAAACATGCACACACACTTATAATTAACTTACGTAAAATTAAATTGTGTAATACTAACACAAATTAGCAATGGGCAATATGCTGAGATCGACATACTAAAATGTACCTGGAATTTTAAAAATTATTATATATTATTATAATTCTAGAATCTTAAAGAAACCTTCTAACATCTGTAACTGTGCAAGAATAATTTAAAGAATTGTTTCATGATCACATGATTTTGCTGAAAACAAGGTTGATTTAAATATGCCAAATATCTTGAATTTTGCAAAATAATCAAATAAACAAAATATTTTTCAGACATGCCTAGCATGCGAGACACCATTGTACAAGTCATAAATAAATTATTCTACAATTAAACGTCTGCTTATTAACTCAGAGCAACTGAAAATGGTTTAAGCATGTCTTTCATGCCGGGAATCTTTGTACAACACACAAATATGTTGGCACTCTCTCTGTCAATAAACAGAAAAGTGTTTTTTGTGATAAAATAATTATTATACAGAACTTCTTAAGAAATACTGTACATTTCTTCAAATACAGCAGCAAATAAAATTATCTGTCTGTAAGCTGTAACCCACTTTCATATTCCCCATCTCAGCCACTGTTATTTTTAAATGGAATCACTGTGTTGCTTGTTATACCCATATTACACAGTGAATGTGTCAGCCAATTAGCTCCAGTCTGACAGAATAAACAAAACTGACAGGTAACAATAAACAAATTGTAAACAGCTGTTTATGTATTGACACTAGTATATAACACAAGAAAGTGTACTGGGGTGATGAAATCAAAGAATGAGAATAAATGAGAAAGAGAACAGTATGAGATGAGCATGAATTAAATAGAGAATGAAAGAGAGGTTTAGAAAGAAAAAGAATGAATAAGATACATAAACACAGATGTAGTAAAGTGCAGTGATGCAGTCAGAAAGGAAAAGAAATGGTTGGAAATAAAAAGAAGAAATGTATGTCAAAGACAGAAAGTTTGGATGTAAGACATAGTAAGGGAGAAACAGACATGATTAGCATTATATATGTGTATGTATGAGTGCACATGTGCAAGAAAAGGATATAAAATTGAACAGTAGACAAAGTTTCATATTATTTTGTCAATGGGTATGTTGACGTCTTCAAGAAAATTAAACTTAAACAAAACAACAACAATAAACAAACAAATAATTTACAAATACAGATAAAAATAATGAACTTAAAAAAAATATATAAATATATATATGAAAAATTTACTGAATTTAATAATACTTACTCTTGTATTAATAAAAGCTGTTTAGCTTTAATCCTGGCAAATGTCTTTGGTGTGGGTTTATCAATGTTGATAATCATGTTTATGTTAATCCACTGAGTAATAATCCAATGAACTAATCCAGACAGATATTCACAATGATCTATCAGTACTGAAATACCAGGACACACTTTTCCATTGTTTTTGTCAGATTTAAAACTGTTTTTATTTTAATTTTTTTATTTTATAAAATGTTTATTATTATTATTATTTTTTTAATTTTAAACAATTTACACAAACATTCTTTGTTTCAAGAAAAAAATATTTTCTCAAGATAAAATGTATAACTGCAGAACTCGGATTAACATTCCTCTAAAAGATTCATTTTTCACATCCAGTCTGAACACAATGTTATTTTTTTCTTTTATACAATGGTTTATTATTATTATTATTTTTTTAATTTTAAACAATTTACATAAACATTCTTTGTTTCAAGAAAAAATATTTTCTAAAGATAAAATGTATAACTGCAGAACTCAGATTAACATTCCTCTAAAAGATTCATTTTTCACATCCAGTCTGAACACAATGTCATTTTTTTTGTCAAATGCAAAATTAGACAGCGTTGTATAAATCCACAATATTCTGGACAGGCTGTTCATTAGAACAAGTTTTAAATCACTCAGAGAATTAGACACAATGTTGCTCAAACTAGACAGATTGTTACATCAGACATTTGTGTTGTTATCCATGTAACATTTCCTTGCCTTCCTCATTATATAATATGATGACAAGTTTTCTGAAAATTATTTAGAAAATTTTAAATCTTTTTAAAATAATGTTTTTTATTTACATGTATTTTTTTTAATTTTTTTTAAAAACAAGCTAAAAATTAATTACTTAATTAATTATCTAATCTAAAAACATCTAAAATTATAATTTTAATCTCTAAAAATTTTGTTTTTTAAATTCTTAATTGTTTTTTACTATTATTTTAATACAGATACTTATGTATCATTTATCTATTTTCCTTACCCAATTAAATTTGTATTTGAAGTTTGTATTCCCAGAACACCTCCTTTATGAACCAGAGATGCATTCCTAAAATGCAATCCACTATTAGTTTTTTAGAATATATTACAAATAGATTTCTGTGTAACAATACCTCAATATCTTTTCACTGCCATGGTAACATTAAAAGTAAAAATTATTAAGGAATTTAAATATACTTGACACATATAATAAATTGGTTATTTTTCTCTGTAAACTATCAATTATAATATTTTATAATTACTTTTAAGACAGATATAATTTTTGATAATTAATGATTAAACCTAAACACTAGTTTCCAAAACCCCCAAAATAATGGTCTGTCAGTTAAAACCATCTGTTGAAATTGATTCCATTTTCTACTTGACAAAATACCATTATTCAATTATAATGCAGCCCTTGCTAATTACCAATACATAAAAAATAATTTAATTTTAATTACATCATAGTTACATTAGGATAACATTTTCAGTGTTTCCAGAAGAGAAAAAAAACATCAAAATGAAATTTTCTGATCCACTATATCTGCTTTACCTAAGTAAATGAATAGCTGAAAAATTATGGTTTCTAACTGATCAAGATTTAACATAATAATTTATAGTTATTTTTCTAAAATGTTATAAAATTACATTTTTCTGATTATAATATTAACAACATATTTCATGGATTGTAAATTTATTTGATTGTAGATAAACTTACAAATTTAATATTACTTAATCTAATTAACTGAATTATTAATCAATCAAAACAGTTAAATTCAATTGTAACCACATTAACAAAAATTACAACTTTGTAAGTTAATTTTTAACCATGTTAATCCTGATAACAACTGTATCAATAAAAAATTATGAACACATTATTCAAAATGAACAATAATCTTTAAATGTACACCATCTGATCAAAAATGAAATATTTGTTTGAATCCTAAACTATTATAAATACAAATTATATTATAATCTTTAAAGTCATGTTACTATCAAAGTAATCTCTCTTGAACTACAATCTTTAAGTCCCTTCCATAATTAATTTAATCAAAAATGAACTGTAAGATGAAACTCCAGATTATAAAAATATCAATCCGATCTTTAAAGTCTACTTCAGATCACTGAATACACTTAATTATGAATTCTATAATCCATCTGACAGTAATCCATGATGAATTTTAGAATCTAATAACTCCAATATAATCTATTTTCTACAGAACAATACATTTTCTAGTAATCCACAATAAACTGACTAACTGATCCAAAAAGAACTTCGCATCAAAATCCAAACTAATGTCTTCAGTTTGTTTTATCCTAAAGGTCAAAGGTCACTAACACCAGATGGTGCCATCATTAATGTTATTATACCATCTGGTCTGTGTTTGTGGAGAAATTTTAGCATCAAGAACAAGGTAAGTAAATTTCTACCATGACTGGATAAGCCAAAGTTTACTTAAAGATGTTGTCAGACTGATTTGTGGCTTTTGTGGTGATTGTCACATAATTAATATTATTTACAACTACAGATTCTTCTAAAATATAATTAATATTTAAAATTCATGCAATGTTACATTCTATATCTGTCAAAATTAATTTAATTTTTTAATTCTTTGATTACGATTTTATCATTTTATATATATATATATATATACACCGTATATACTTGTGTATAAGTCGAATTTTTGGGAGAATATATTAAGGTAATATTTTGGGGGTCGACTTATACATAGGTAATGCTTTTGTAGCTGTTGCTGAAGAGTTGCCATTTTGACTATTTTTGCTACGGGATGCATCTAAAATAATCGCGGTCTTTCAGCTTTTCAAAAATATAATTTTATCGTATAAAATTTTTTGAAAAATTAAATAACAAAACCAAATATGAATGTAAAACATGATATTCTTCCGTTTAATGACATAAAAATACATTTTAAAGTGAGAAAACCATCAGTACGGCGTTATGCCTTACGGCGTCTTGCAATGATTTAGGCTATAGCTCGTGTAATACATGCATTTACATTATTATGGTATGTTCGTGCAAGTTACAGCTTGTGCAAGTTATGTTACAGTAGGCGTACAATGTAGGCCTTCATGGCACTGTCACACTGGTCTAAAAATAGCGACGGTGCCTGGAATCTACAGTCGACTTATACATAAGTAATACCTAAAATGACGCAATTTTTGGTCTTAAAATACACATCGACTTATACATAAGGTTGCCTTGTACACAAATATATACGGTATATATACATATCCTACATTTGATAAAATGTAAAAAGTTTCAAATTCTGAAGCAAATTTTACTGTTACTTAAGAAATATTTTATTCTTTTTTTTTAAATTTAAATTTATTAACTGTATTTTTTATTATAATTATTAATAATATTGTAATTCATCATTATTTTAAATTAAACAAAGCAGATACTTGTAACACCAGAAATGATACATTTACCTGACATACTTCTAATAAAAGCAAGATTCCACAAATCCACAATCACAAAAAAACTTTCCCCTTTTCAAGTATCAACTTTTAAAATCCAATGAAAAACAAAGAATTCACAGACATGAAGCATCATCAAATATGATCCACAAAGAAAAAATATATGTTCCAAAAACAGTTTGCCATGGAACAACACATTTTCTTTGCTTCCTAATTTTAAGAAATAATGTTTAAATTCCAAATGAAAAATTCCAACTTAATTCCAGAAAGTTTTTTGAAACACTAATTTGTTTCTTTTTAATTTACATAATAATAATAATAATTAAGAAAAAGAACAACAAAAAAACCCCAGCTTCTTGCATCTTTTAAGTTTACTACAGCAGTTCCTCTTAGCACCAATATATATTTTTTCATTTCCTATTAAAGATTATATATTTTTTTATATGTATATGTTTTTAATTTTAAAAGAACACACAATGCTTATTTAACTAGTTAATTCCATTACTGTTCCAGCTGTTAAATTTAAACTACATCAAACTTTTTCTGCAAGCTTTAAAACTGGTAGAATAAAATATCCATGTTTTGTATGAACATTTCCAAACCATAGACAAACTACACAACTATAAACTAAGAAAATTCTACAAGGCTCATTACAATCTGTATTATCAGTCCCAGAGTGCACCCATCCCACGATGCATCAGTGTTATTCTATACTTTCAGAGAGATGGGGGGGTGTACAGACAGGAAGGGTTCATTACAATGAATTGAGCTGTACTTCTCATTCCAAGATATAGGTTATTCTACGTCTTCAGAAAGAGGAAGAAGCTTAGAGTTGAGGAAAGAAGATGTATGGAGGTGAGAAAAAAGAATGGGATGAAAGATGGATAGAATGGAAAAACATGGAAGAAGAAGACAAAAGGTTAAAAATAGAAGTATGAATGGGATATGAATTTTGTCTGAACAACTTATTATTGAAAGCAGCTGTGTTACCTTACAGAAACATTGAGGGGGGGGGGAATAACTCAATAAGAGCTAGGGTTAAGGGAAGAGCCTCATTACAATGACATAGCCTCCAGTATTCATACTAAGGCAATTCCAGCTGGCACCAAACTGGCCCAATAGCATCAATCTAGTAAGATAATTTTAAAATATTAATAGGTAAAATGTAATACATTTTTTCTTCATTTATTTTATTTAATTTTTTTTCCTTTTTTATCTTTAATGTATTTTTTCTTTTCCTTTAAAAAATAAATAAATAAATAAATAAAATTTGAATAAATAAATAAATAAATAATAAAACAGAAAAATACTGACAAGTTATGTCTTATTATAAAGTTAAAAACCAAGTTAAAAACTAACTTATACTGCAAAGCCATAGATATTGTATCAAATAAAACTAAAGAAAAAACAGATTAATGAAATGATTCTTAAAAGCAATTGTTAAATGAATCCAGTGGATGAGGTTTGTGCTGAATTATATTCATGATTTACATTAAATGTAGACATGAATACTGTATAAAAAATATATTAAAAATAGTGAAAGGATAAAATATAGGCCATGCTATAAAATGAAATTTGAAATCTACATATAAATAGGTAAAGGTACTGAAATGAACATGTGAATTGTGATTTAAACAACAAAAAAGGAAAAACAGAAAGAAAGAACTGAATATAATTATTATTTATGCAGATACTAATACATTTAAAAAACATTATATAAGGTACTGAGAAGAATGTAACATCAAAGGATATATATATATATACACACACACATTACATAAACATATACAGATAAGTACTTTATCTAATAGAAAAAAACCCTGTTCCAAGTAGGAACCTTTTCCTATTTCATAGAAAACAATTGAAAAAGATTTTTCTATATACATTTTTTTATTTTTATTTCACTCATATGCTTCTTACTCCTCACTAAAATCTCACCTACTTTAAAAAACAAAAACAATAACAATTCTGCCACTTTAAGATATAACTTGATATAAGCTTTTCTTTTTCATGGTAGATCCTGCTTTTGTTTAAAACATAGCTTCTTACTTCACAACCAGTATTTTAATATTTTTTTAATTATTATTCTCTATTTCACAACAGATCGTTTTCTCTTTCACAATAAAGATTTTTTTCCAGTTCACAATAAACATTTTTCTGATTCACAATATATTTCTTATTCCCAATTTTAATTTTAATTTTTTTTTTATTATTATTATTTTACCAAATACAATTTATACAGCCTTTCAGCATTTTATTTATTACAGAGTGAGATTTATGCAACTGGGCCCAGCATGTGCATTATCAACAAGAATCATCTTTTAGCTGAGAAGATGTTTTCTGTCTAATACACTTCAAACAGCTACTTCTTGCAAATCTTTACTCATCTTACTTCCAAGTGTCTGTCTTTCTGTATAGTTCTTAAAAACAACTAAAAGACTGGAAAATGATAAATGTGATGAAATATCTGTAGCTGTTATAACAGAGTAAAGTTAAAAACAGTTACAGTTTAAAAATGAAAATTAGCCATGGTGATATAAAAAGTAAATTAAAATTTAAATTAATACTGTGAAGTTATGATGGAAATTTTAAATATGAAACATCCATTACTTATGTATGTAACATTATCCATCCATAACAGTACATTATCCATGATCCATTGATTACAATGAAAACTAAAACTAGTAATGATGAGACATTTCTGTGCATATAACAACATATGTAGCAAATTTCAAATTCGATGTAAAAAAAATTAGACAGTTGTGAAAAAGACAGATAATCTTGTCTTTGTTTACTGTAAAATGCAGATATCTATAAAACTGTGTTTTATTATATACAGTTCTTTTGCATATACTGATTATAGATGATTCTACCAAATTACTAATTTTTGTTTGTATATAATCTTCAGATTGTCTGGTATCATTATATGAAATAGAGAAAAGAAATCAATGACAGATATTAAATAAATATCTATTCATAATTATAATAAGTAATGAAACTGCTTTTAACTGCCAATATATGCAAATTCTGTTTGACCATATGCAATGCCCTTTTACAGGATACTATTCTACAACAAACTTTAATTTTAGAAATTTAGAAATGAAGTTAACAGCCAAATATGCCAAAAAAATAAATCCAACAAAAAAAAAACAGCTTTGGTATCTGTCCTTCAGACTGGCTTTTCTCTTTTCACTGACATCCTCAGGAATCTAATATATATGGGCATTACTGAAATCTTGGGGTTCTGGGTCTGAGAAGAAGATGCACAACATGGCTGCTCTCTGAGATGAACATAGAGGTCATAGGAGAGAACCTTGAAACTTTGGCCTTTTTTAATAAGCATTTGGCAGCAAGGTATGGTTTACATTTTTTCACTTTATTTTGGGTTTGTTGTTTTGATACTAAATAAGGCAGTGTAATCTGTGTCATTAATGGCATATATAAAACTTACAACTTATATTAACTTAATTCTTGGTATAAATGATAAAACTAATATTCCAGATAAATATTTTCAAATCAGTTTTAACCATGTTAATTAACTTAATGATGTCTAGACAAAATCAGCAATTCCATCACTCATTTGTTAATATTCTTTATTGAATGTTACAGAACATTCAGCAATGTTCAAATCAGTCATATAACACTGTTTTGTCAGATGATAAATAAAACAGGTAAGTAAACAAACAAGAATAGAGAAAACAAATGCATCTGTCAGAATTACTTACACACCTGTTAGAAAGCTCAGATGTAAACTATTAATGTGCTGGATGCCACTGCACTAAACCCGATCATACAAAACCCTACTTACAGTTATGAATTTTGGACAAAACCACAATCTTGGTCCTTTTTTTAGAGCACAAAGTAATAGTTTATAAAGGCTTTTTAATTAGGCCTATACATTTGCTGCTGTTGTTTGTTTGATTAATGAATCTGTTTCTGATTAAAGTTTGATTAAACGGTGTGGTATGTGTAACTTCAGTGGATATGCATTAACATGTCTAGACTGACATAATGAATAAATAAATAAATGAATGAACAAAAAATAAATGTTGAATAGAAAAGCAAAGAAAGAGTGAATGGTGAAAGAAAAAGACAACAAACAGAAAATGAACAAAAACGAAAAAGTAAGGAATAATTATGATGGGAAGAAAACACCTTGTAATTTAGATACCTATCCACTAACCTTTACATTAAGTTAATAACTTAGTTGAATTAGTTATAATAATAATAATAATAATATGTAAAGTAATATTATTTTGTACTTCTTTGTGAATTCACAATTTAGAAAAGAAATATAACTAGTTAGTGACTGATATAAAATAATATTGTAAATTTTTCCAATTATTTGACATATTATACATATAATATATATATATCATTACCAATATCTGTTCATAGTGAAATAAAATAAAATTAATATTAGTAATGTAAAACTTACAACCATGCTGGTATTATTTTATTGACCATAATTAATTAAAATGTAACACAATTATAAAAAAATAAAATAAAACAATGTTAAACAACTTGCATTTGTAACATTAACAATATAAACAATATTTAGGTGACTTTAACAATTAAGAACACAGCTTTAATGATATAAAATAAATATTAATAATTACAAAAATAAAAATATGGCAGTGGCCTTTACAAATTAGAACATTATTTCAAGTACTGACATTAATTAAGAACAAATAAAAACAGATGCTTATCAGTTTTAAAATACAAAATTAATTAATTAAAAATTATTACAAAATTATTTCCTCAAACATATAAGAAAATAATACTATGGTATGCAATTAACAAATGAAAAATTTGTAATTTACTTAATCATTCTAAAGTTTGAGCACACACACACACACACACACACTCTGTTGTACAAAAATATTACAAAATAATAAAATGGTAAATTGAAGGCTATATAACAGCAAATTATCTGATACCACAAAATCCAACAGATTTATATATTGTAAAAATGTAATAAAAAAAATATATATAGATATATCTTTTTTTTAATTACAAAAAACAATAATAGAAATTATTGTAAATGTCTCAGTAATATCCTTTAACACATAATCAATCTCAAATTAAAAAATAACAAGAAATAAGTAATTTGAAAATGAAAAATGTCTGAATTACTGTGAGTATCTCAAAAATATATCCTAAACAATATTAACAAAAATACTTTAAATGACAAAACAAAGTAATGAGAGAAATGTAGAGCAGTTCACATTTTAACAGAGAACAAAGACCTGTCAAAGCTGAGACTGAAAAATGAGATCAGTCTATGATGTGAGTTGGCCACTCATATACATGACAAAAACTTGCTTAATTAACTTGAATATGACTACAGAAAGGGTTTTACAGAGCATGGAAAATCAGCCATGGTTGTGTATTTTGTGGTATTTATTTATTTACTTATATTTCTAATGTTAATAATATTTTGTAACTGAAGTGGATATTATTTTTAAACTGTAACAGTTATTATATTACTATTTTTAAATAATTTTTATTTATCATAATACATTTTTTCTTTATCTATACGTGGGTGTGTAAGTGTATGGATGTGGGTGCTTGTATAGAGGTGTATGTGTCTGTGTGTGTATTTGCATGTGTATTTACAAGCATGTTTATTAACATCATTAAATAAGCATCGATTCTATATATATTTGTATTTAGGTTTGTGTGTGTGTGTGTGAATGTGTGTATATATATATATGAGTCTTTAAAATGTTTTTAAGATTATACACTATTTAAATTTTGATGATCTAATACTTACCTTTATAAACAGAATGAGTATTGAATTAAGTTTAACACTTTAATAGCATAGGAGATACAGGAGATATGCACTCTGACAAGATGAGATTTAATAAACTTTCAAGTATTTAATCACAAAAAAAAGAAAGTTTAAAATTAAATATAATAACTGTATAATACAGAAAATACATACTGTGTTTATAAACAGTATTATATTATAGGTTATAGTGAAGAAAGAATTGGCTTGCTTGTAAGTCTGTACATATAACCGTTTTTGTATGATTAGAAAGCCTGAGCAAAAAAGAAGTAAAATAAGTATAGGATAAAATAGTTGAAAGAATAAACTAATTATGTGCAGGATTTTTTTATTTTTTATTTTTTAGATTTTTGGATGTGCAGATGAAAATGATTACTGTGAATATGATAAGCATAAGATAGGTAAAATGGGAGTGAAAGAGAAAGAGAGAAGCTGAAGAAGAATAACAAAAACAGGATAAAACAGAGAGATTTAACTGTGAACACAGAATGTCAAAAGAGACAACTCAGGACAGGTAACTATAATACTGTAAAATTTATAACAGTGAGATGAAACTATGAACACAGCAAAAAAAGTATTACTCAGGACGTGTAATTGTAATACTGTAAAACTGGTAACACATTTTTCCATCAGTTTAGTGTCATCAAACACCTTGAATGTTTTACAAAGGCTCAGTCTAGATTGACAAACTGATTTAATGGCCAGCTGACTAGAAATTTAAAATCTAAATTGACAGCAATCACCTTATCTATCTATTAGAGAAATATTCACAACACAAGTTAAGGTACATTAATGATTTAATTATGAATCAAATGATAATATGCGACAAAACAATATATAAAACATATATTTGAATATCTTTTTTCTAATGATGATGTGAGCTAATATCACAAGAGGAACCAATATAAAAATATGAACCTACATGAAGGGCAGACTAAACAAGTTAGAATTTAAATACAGAAGTGGTTACTGACACAGGTTAATTATTACACCCTATCAATATAAGAACAAACAATGACTTACCATGCTCATCCAGAAAGAAAATGCCATTCACAAACAGTTCTCCACTTTTCACTCTTTTAGTTTTAGGGTCATTCCATGTCAAATCACCCCCCAAAAAATAAAATTTAAACCCAACCCTCTCAGATTTTTATGAAACTTGGTATACTTGTTGACTGGGATCCCACAGCACCAAATCTGGCAAAAATGGGCGTGACCACCAACCTTAGAACCCTCATATCTCAGGAACTACTGGGCCAATCTTCATAAAATTGGTATTGTTGAAAAGGCAATATAACAAGGATTCCAAATCTGCCAAAGTGATTATATCCCTCTGTGATAAGAAACAAGGGAAAGTTCTGTCAAATGAATTGAAGGAGAAAATAATCCAATTTTATGAAAGTGATGAGAATAGTAGAATATGTCAGGGAATGAAGGATACAGTGAGCATTTAAAACAAAGATGGTGAGAAGGTTAAGCATCAGAAACACCTACTCAAATTTATGTGAACTTTATGCATACATGTAGGCCTACAATGTTTTACTCGATGATCAACAAAGATGGTGATTCCTAGCATCCATAATTGATCATTCAGGTTTTAGTTAATCAGCTGTTAATGGCTGAAAAGATGTTATTTTCATGGACTTGCATTTTTTAAATCTATATTGTGGCTAAGCAAAAAATATTACACCCAGGAAACTTTTCTATGTTTTAGTTAACATGTGGGAGATTAAATTTCAATAAAGGTCATCTCATGGTCACGTGATCCACACAGTTAATTTCAAGGTCATAGCAAAGGTCAAAAATGGCAGATTTGGAATCCTTGTTATATTGTCTTTTCAACAAAACCAATTTTATGAAGATTGGTGCTGTGGGATCCCAGTCAACAAGTATACCAAGTTTTATCAAAATCTGAGACGGTCGGGTTTAACCCATTGGGTGATTTGACATGGAATGACCCTTTAGTTTTTTTGTTGTTTTTTTGTAATTACAAAATGCCAGTCCTTTTAAAACAATTTCATGGATTTGAAAAATTGGTGGTTATAATAAAATAGGCAGATGTGACCGAAAACTAATTAAAATAAATTAGTTACATAATGATAATCTGAATACAACAAAAATTAACATTATAGATAAGGAGTTACAAATATCTACGCATCCCATGACTGTTATAATGATGTGTATAACTACTGTATTTCTTCAAAAAAGCAGGATATAAATATCTTTTTTGTTTATAAATTATTCATTTAACTTCAGACTAATTAATTAAAATATTTTTTCTCGTCTTTTTTTTAACAACTGACACAACAAAGCATCCTACTAACTGTTTTAATTTGTATAAATCCTACTTTCAGCTGGTATTTATTTCTCAATGATCATTTTGTCAGTGGCATGTAAACCTAAGTACAAACACACAAAAAAAAAGCAACCCCAAAACATGTAAAGTGACAAGTTTACACAAGTTTACCAGTCATACAAATGAACAGTATTAAATAAAATTTAAAAAAACTGTCTTACCTTTGTTCATCAAAAAGCTCATCAGGTGGAATGAATTCAAAGTCTGATGAAGCTGATCCTGCCATGAAGTCTGATGATGCTGATCCTAAGCTTCCAAATGATGCCACACAGTTTGCGTCATCATCTTTGTGTTCACCAACACCTTCTGACAAGCCTGGAATAGGTGCTGGTGCTGGTGGGGGAGGAGCACTGGGGCGGGTAACACTTGGTGGTTTTGCAGGTGGTGGTGGGGCTGACCGTCTTGGAATGGGTGTGGGATGGGTGGATGTGACAAGAACAGCTGTATCAACTTCGGTGAAGTCACTGTCATCCTCATTAGTGGAGTTGGAAGAGGTAGAAAGTCTCATAAAGGCATTGCTTGTCACTACAGCATCACTGACAGATGTTTGTATACTGTGTGTCTCAGCAGTTACAAATGATTCATCATCACGATTCAACAAGTCTTTAGTCAGGTCTGGAATAGCCGAGTTTTGAACTGCAGAATCTTTTAAATCCAAAGACTGTCTTTTAAGTTCTTCACATTTGTGTTTCACTTCCCAAGACCGTCGCCTGGCATGGCTGTCCTCAGTGTTAAGTTGGTTTAAGTAGGCATTAGCTCGTTCCAGTGCCGAATCAATTTCTTCACGACTCAGTCTCTTGCTTCCATCTTTGAGATGAATCTTTTTAGGCCTCAAACGAACCGATTCATCACTTCTATCACTTCTTGTAGTCTTTGGCCTCATCATCACAGTTGATAAATCTACATCAGAAAGGCTGTCTTCATCAACTTTATTTTTGTCATTATGTGTTGCTTCCAATTCAGCAGAAGTAGCAACACTGGTATTGATGTGTCCTACATCTATAGTTGATGATGATCCTGCATCACTAGAAACATGTTTGAGAGTAACAGAACTATTAATGGAATGTGTATCAGAAATAATCTGGTTATTTTGAGACTTTTGATTGTATGAGCAATAACCTGATTTAACAGACAAATCAGGCTTTTCTGATACCAGAGGTCGAGTCCTTGACCGTGACTGACGGGAATTGACCTCACTAGAACTACTTTTCCTATCTGAAACAGTCTCTGGTTTATCAGCAGGAATGTTTTCTAAATTCTCGAACTGCTTGTCAAGCTCCATTCCCCGTTGCCATGCCAACCCACTAGCTGTGATGTTGTATGGTGGTGGTTGTCCTTTGTTAGAAAAACCATCTGACACCCTCTTTGATTCTGTTGTTTGTGCATCCAATGAATCCTCACACTCCAATCTTGGACTGATTGGACTTTGATCAGCTGAAGATTGATCCAGTGAACTAGATCTTGAATACCTCTCATTGATTCCACACCAATTATCTTTTTCAGTTGAATGTGTCCTCTGTTGGATGGCCTGATCAAACGACTTCACTGATGTTGGTGACACAGGGGAACTACTGACAGGGGAGAGCACCGGCGAAATGTTAAAACGAATTGGAGAATGTTTTCGGGCCCGAATTTTTCGTTCTTGTTCTTCACGTAATCTGGTTTCTTCTTCCATTCTAGCAAACATCATTCTGGTATAGTTAAATCTCTGAACATGATTTGTAGCTTCAAGAAGACTACAGCCTGATTCAATAGGATTAGGCAAGCCGTCTTTAATCCGGGAAACTTTTGGAATGCTGTCAGACACTTTTTTCCGTTTCATGTCTGGAGATCTGTCCATTGTATCATTTTCAGAATGATTTGAATTATGTGCTCTTCCTCCAGTTGTCGAAACACCCACCCCACCCACTCCAGTAGTGGGTTTAAAATCTTTAGTCCTTGATGATGAAATAAATGGAGGTACTAGTGTCACTGGGGGATTTTGTGATTTTGAGACAGGTTTTTTCCCATCTGTTTGTCCTGACACAATACCCGCCTGAAACATTTCTCTCATTTTGTGAACATTGCTGCCAAGTCTTCGAGGTCTGACACCCACCTCTGACCCATCAACATCAGTGTTACCATCTGGTGGATGATTTTCCTGGTCTTCCAGTTTGTAGCTACCACTTCGTGACCGGCTTGACAGTAGTACGTCTTGGCGGGTGTCTTTTATATTACCAGCTGCTGCATCCATTTATAAGTCACTGATAAAACATACTGAGTCCACAACAAAACTGGCACAGACAAATTTACAAAAAAGTGTTTGTTACGATCATAACAGACTGAGTCTGCATAAAAAAAAGTGAGACCATGCAGATTTCTCTTTCACAACAGAATGAGTCATTGACAAAAACATTGAGATAACCACATCAAACTAGACCAAATCAATAACAAAACTTGAAAATAACAGGACTATAAGTGAATATTCCATAATTCAGAATCTATTTGTGACCTTAAATGAAGACAGTTTTACTAAATGCAGAGAAATCATGTGAACACATTAGTTTTTAAATTTCTTTTTGTAATATTAAGTAAAAATAAAAATAAATTATAAATAAGGTGTGCTGTTAATGAGTTGAGGTGATATGGTTTCTATGACAACAGAAAATAATAAGTATAGAAAACAACAAAAAAGGATTGGGATAAAAGAGGTCAGATGTCAACGGTCACATTGTTGATGATGTGTGTTTCTAGTTGATACTACAGTCAAAACAAGAACAGCAACTGACTGAAAATGTTCCATACATCCATTTCTATGTCATTCCTATTTCTTACTTCCTTTTGTACAAAACACCTGCAAAAAAATATATCATATAGTAAATAAATGTATAAATGAATTAATAAATTAACAATTATTTAAGGAAATAAATTTTAAAATTTGTTCTATTTTTTATTAATTACACAAATTGTAAGATTCTAGTGCCTGCAATAAAATGTTAATATACACATACTGGTAAAGTTAAATATATTTAGATAGGTAAAAAGGATAGTGTCTAGACTCTGATGTGTAAAAATAAATAACAAAACCACACTAAGTGTTTGTTACTGTCATTGACAAATCATAAAAAATCATAAGAAAATACACTATATTAATCCATATCTGTGTGTATGAAACATTTCTTCTGCAAAGCAAGATTATAAATATTTAAGACAGTCACTGATAACTACGATATCTATTATAAATACTCTGAATCATGTTTTCAAGTCATATCTTCATGTTCAGTTATGTGATAATGACTAAAGCAGAATTACTAAGATCAAAGTTAAAGAAAAATGTTCAGTGACTGAGAAAATGTGTCTGTGTGTCTAACAGTCTGATGATGTATGTGTCAGATGATTAACTACTTATAAACAACATTCATGTTTTTCATGTTTATACTTTACACACATACTGTACATTCTCTCTCTCCAAGTATATTTGATGATCATTATATAGGGCCTACTCTATGATACATACATAACAAACATAGACACACATACACTACGGAACATATACCATATATTATACATAATACTATTCTGATCAAAAATTTATTATTATACTTTAAATACACTCTGTGGTACATAGAAAATCTATTATATATACACTGTGGTGCCTATAGTCTATATATACAATGGAACTGGCAAAATTGGATCACCATGGTACCTTAAAAATGTCTGGTTTCAACAGGATCAGGTTTTTAAAAGATTCTCTATTGGCATAAATTTAGAAACTCATTCATTCAAGTTATTTCCCACGTGAGTTCATTCACATCATCATACTTGCATGCTATTTTACATCTCATTTTCCCACCACTCACTTTCTTTTCATATTGAGAATAATATTTGTTCTTTTTCTTTAAAATATCTAATAATGTCAATGTGCTGATTCCAAATTTCATAGCTAACTGTCTCTGATTTTAGTTTGGGTACAGATTCGGAATCCTGTATTAAATTAATTTTGGATTTTAATGAAAGGTCAATTCCCCAGCATTTTGCTTGCAGTTGACTAGACATTTTACAGAGATTGATGCTTGTTTCTACGTCTGCACTTGTTTATGTGTATCTATGAAATACTTGATAAAAATACGTGCATTGTAGATCTTTACATTTGATTTGTAAATTGTGAATAAACTGTGACAATAAGTATGGGGTTTATGTTACTTTTAATTTGTCACCACATCCATAAATCCATGAGATGGTTAACAAGCTTTGTCTTAACATCATAGTGAAGGTCTGAAATGTAATTATGGGTGTATGGCCCTAAGAAGTCCGCCACCAATCAACGACTTATTACCACATAGCCAGAATGTCTGGTCTGAGATCTCACAGTAGCATAATACACATTGTAATACACATAATTATACACACTATTATACACACACTAGATTTACAGACATTTTGGTACATACACTGAATATTACACATATAAGATTATCAGAAGCCAACATGATCAACTGAGTGATTTATAAATGGTGATGTCAAAGATATGTTAACTTATTTCTAATTGAACATGAAATATTATCACATAGTATCACAAACAAAATGTTGATGAGCTTAATACTTTGATCAAATATCCTTGGTTGTCAGACACCATGCAATGTGAACACATATATAAATAGTTATTTATTTAACTGAAAACAAAATATGATGAGCATTGGTAATTTATGATAGATTAAGTTTAAACAAATATATAAAGAAGATTAAATATATTAACGCTGGGATTATATTGTTGTTGTTATTACTGTTCTATTTTTAGAGCTTATTGAAAACCTCAGTCATGTTTACCATCTAATTATTATCATCATCATCATTTATTTGTGCACGGGCACAGATACACACACACACACAAACACTCACACCAAAAACAATTTTTTTTTTTTTTTTTTTTTTAAGCAATGCTTTTCTTTTGTTATAACACTCATATTAGAACAATAAATAATGTTAGAATGGATTTTATTTGTTTTTCAATTTAATGATAGCAAACTGTATTTCTTACATCTAGGTCAGCAAACTATCATTGTTAAAATAATTCAATTTTCATTTTATCTCATTACAAACATTTTATCAATGAACATGACAAATAAGCTCAACTTTTTGAAGCAGACAGTAATGAACAATACTTGATAAGAATCTTAAACATATGTTGGGTAAAGAGTTAAGCAAAATTGGCATAGAATAAATTATTTAGTGAAACATGTGCTGAGTAAATTGTTCAGTGAAATCTGTCCTGAGTTACATTTTCAGGGAAATCTATACAGAATAATTAAGTTAGGAAAATCAGTACTTAGTGAAGTGTAATGAAATCTGATCTGACTGAAATAGGTACTAAGGTACGTAGTGATCAGCAAATTCTGTAGAGTAAAATGTTTAGCAAAATATTTATTAACTAAAGTAATCATTGAAATCTATTTAATGATGTAAGAAGTGTTCAGTGAAATCCACATTGAATAAAGTGTTTAACAAAATTTGTACTAATAATGTACTTAATGAAAAATATTAGTAAAATCAGTACTTGGTGAGTGAAGTATTAGTGAGTGATTTCTCTAGTGAAACTTCAACTGTGGACTTTAAATGGTACTAAGTTATGAAGTTCAGTTTTATGTTTTACAGGATATACATATAAAATATCAAATACATATATATTTACAATGTCACACATAATATTGCACCAATTATACACACATTAATAATCATTCATTAACATGCAGACACTGAATACAAATGTATTTAACATGCCATAAACATTGACAACAGACATATCTTATCCACATGTAATATGCACCATCTACATGTACTTATACATGCACAAACACACATACAAAGCAGGCAGAAACACTGAGATAGATCACAGATACACACCTACGTTCAATATCTGTAATGGTGGAGAATGGGCTTAAGTTTTTACAAATCACATCTTACCTTGGCTAGCCCTGTAACACGTAAAACATCATATATCAGGTGTCACAAAAGTATGTATTACACACCTGGAGTAATACAATAATGTCTACTGTTTAAAGTATCACACACAGATTTCCTTCATGTGTAATTACAAAAATGTATTATATATTTTCAATCATTTCTTTTATTTTATTTTTAGAATGGAATTTTGTTTTAATAAAATGTGTAACATGCAATGATTTCTTCTTTATTATAATTATTTTTTTATTTATTTATGTATACATTTTTTAAATTGATTTTTACCTTTCTTTCCTTTTATTATTGCTCTTTTTTACTACAAGAAACTGCAGCAGCCCACTACCCATACATGTTAACATAACCACAGGACCAAAAAAAAATCATACAATTTCATTCTTGTAATTAAATCTTAATATACCAAAAAAGAATACCAACAAATCACCAAATCCTACTTCAACCCACACTGTCTGACTTTAAATTAGAAAGATAAATGTAAGGAAATATGGACACAAGAGCAGTACAAGCAGTCACAGTGAAATTGCCATATCCTACCCATGACCACTGTATCGTAACAAAGCCTGCAGCAATCATTCAAAGATAGGAAATTTCCATGAGTTTCCAGTTGTCGTGAGTAATTTTATATTTCTGCATATAAATTTAAAATCTCTTTGCCTTCCTAATAAAAAAAGAATAGCTTGTCTAACTGTAGATTTACTATCTTTTATTATGTATTAAGCCTTAGCCATAGGCCTATGTAAGAGCCATAAGATTTTAAAATGTGCTCAGTACATTATTAAATAAAATCTTTTTAATAGTTCAGAAACTGAAATACTTTAAGAATAGAACTAAAATGGTAAAAATGGCAATGATATTACTTTGTATTACCATTTTAAACTTTTTATTTTCAGCTACAGTGATTTTATATATTACAGGGATTGCATAATGTGACATACCCACTGTACTAGATATATTAAAAATCCATGGGTGACATTCTTTCCCCTCCAATCATTAACTATGATACTTTCACATGATATACCAACAGAACTGCACAATCTTGCTGGAAGCCCCTTGATTACTGATGTAATAAGACTGCTGTCAAAAGGAAGCCAGTTCATTAATACCTGTCATGAGAGATTAATAATCTGGACTGTCATAGTTCACTGATTCTTAACATTTCACCAACATACTAGACTGATCAAAAGGGTTACCATATACCAAGTGACATGGTTTCAGGTCACAGGTCAAAGTTCACTGACATCAGTGAAGATAATGGAATTTGTACAACACTAACACAGTCACAGTGGTTCTGATCAGATGATCATTTCTCAAAAACTGGTTACTTACTTAAAGTAACACAACTGCAGTTTACAGATCAAGGTACACTGACTTAAGATTAATTACATTTACAGTAACAGTCACAGTGATTCTAGACATTGTACATTTCTCAAAAACAGCAAGTAAAATTCATTACTTACCACTTACTGATGGAAACAAAGTCTATTTACGGCAATAAATGATAAATGTATTTGTAATAAAACCCATGAGTCGTACAGACAAAAATATTTTGTAAATATTAGTATGTCCTTGCACCAAATAACACAGATTGAGTTATTTTGTCAAAAAATAGTTATATTTTGATAACTGAATAAATGTTTTCTCAAAAAGAATGGAGTTCAAACCAATAGGTTACCATGCACTAAGTAATATAGTTTCATATCAGAGGTCAGAGTTCAGAGACACCAAAAATATTAAAAGGTTACCTTGTTTTGAAGTCCATTATGATTAGAACTTCTGAAATGTGCAATAAACAGGAACAACTGATTAATCAATCATTAATTATTGTTGTTGTACTAATTTTTTCCATTTATTTATTTTTAAAATTTGTGTTTAAAATTTTAATGTTACTATCACTAAAAACCAATATGATCAACAGCAACTGCACAGTAAAGTATATCATATATTGCTGGACAGGCACATCCAAATAGGAAATAAATAATGATGTAGTCAATTTTTATTTAGTAAACAAATGATGATAAAGTAATTTGAAAACATTTTTCTTTTGCAATATGATGTCACAATTAACAATCAGCATTAAAAAACAATTATGTCTGACATGGGTTTATTTTTATTATTTGTTAATGTGTGGAAACAATCAAAGCATAAGGTATAAAATGTCATTTTTCATATTATTGTTTCCTTCTCTTTTCTTCAGTTGTCTTTCTTACTTTCTTTTTTCTTTTTTTAATTTCTTTACTTTTTTCAGATGGTAATATCAGAGAGAAAACCTGCTTTTATCATTTCATGGTCTACTCTTACAGATTAACATAAGAATTGTTTCTTATATGCTTCTTTCCAGCGTCAGGAAAATACACATTCTTTGATAAAACAGTTGTTTCTCACTGGCTGGAATTGTGCACTAAGAAAGAAAAAGCTTGCAACTAATCATTCTTCAGCTGTATTTTCTAACCAAAGAACTTATCCCATTCCAAACATTAACTGTCACTGCTTTAGTTTTATTACTGCATAACATGTGTTAACAAGGAAGAGTGGTCATATTATCATTTTTAAATTATTATTATTGTTATTTTATGATACCTGCTGGAAGGTATATTAAAGGAGTATAGATAAGTACGGTAAAGACACATCAAAGAATTTGTTTAGTTAAAACAGTCAATTCTTAATAATATTAACAAGATTTTTTTTCCTCACAGGATCTGTTCAATACCAAGCTTGTAGCATCCGTGTCTCATAACCATTTACATTTTACCTCATTATTATGTTCAAAGAAAAAAGACGAAACATACTTTTTTAAAAACTTTTATATATTTCTTTTTCATTTTGCTGTTGTTTTTATGGAATGTTTTTTTAACAGACTTGTTACTTATGTAGATGTTTTTAAGTCTAAGGATCACAAAGTCACAAGACAGAGAAAAAGAAGAAACTAGTCATGCTAGAGATCAAAGTGAGGCAAACCTGTAGAGCAATAAAAGATTAATTACAACATACTGGTGATTTCATGGTTTTTGTAAGGTTTATAACATGTCCAATTGCTATGTAACACATTCTCCAACTATCTCAACACTGGTTGACACTTGGTCACTGATAATCTACTCAATAATTTCCCATTCTAGCCAGCAATACAGTGCATCTATGATAAACAGGGCTGTATGCAATTAAACTTAGTTACATAGAACATTATTTTTAAATAGCAAATTGTTTCATCTTGTTAAATTCTTCAAAACTTTTTACTGTAGTTTTTAAAATTTACTTAGTTATTATAAATTAAACTGTTATATTTATAAACACATTTAAGACATTTTGTCTGTCTGTTTATTATGTAGTTATCTGTCATGTATCCATATGTGCATTATTGTTCAAATGGTTAAAACCTATGAAAATAGAACTGATCTTATAAAATATCTGTCAATAATGCAGAAAACACACAGGCTGTTGAAAACTAGAGATAAAACAGTTAACTAGCACAGCTTTTACTAAACTAATACCAGTTACATGTTGAACTATTGTTTACAAGCGTTTCACATCTACTGACATTATGATGACTGATGTGTGATAATATTCATAAACATATTATACATATTACATGAAAGGCTTAAATTTAACCCTTAGAGTTAGACACTGCTTTTGCAACAAATGATGTTAAAGTTACTTTAAAAATTAAAATAATACTAACAGCATTATTTCTGGGTACAACTAAATGTAAGTCACAGGGTATACAACATTGTGGCTGGAAAAAAGTCACAATTTACTATAGGAACAAAAATCACAGGAAAAAAGTCACAAAATGTATAGGTTTGTAGAATATTGAATGTGGCATCATAGTATGCATGGGATAATTGTTAAGCTTATTGATTAGGCTAGATTAAAGAAAGAGGCTTCATATTGTGCAGGGGAGGTGACTTGTTACACTTATTAATTAGGATAAGTTTGGCAGGATTAGGTCCAGCTTACTGATTAGGATAGATTTAAACTAAGGGCTTCCTATTGTAAATGATTTATAAAATGTCCCAGGATAAAATGTGTTTCACTATATATTCTCGAGCTTGTTCTAGGATCAGAAATGTGTTTAATATGGAAATTATTCATAGCAATAAAGGTGGTAACAAAATCTGTTATGAGGGTTCATGTATACCAAACATGCAACTTGCAAAACAAAGTTGTGGGTGAATTGTGTCAAAAGATCTAGTTGTAATTGAGAGAATTTCTTCAATTATTGGGTGGAACATCCGCCTAAACCACAAACATTAAAATCAAAGAACATTAACAAAAAACTCAAACAAAATGTTTAATCTATTTTTCATATCTAATATATTTCTTAAAATTAATTAAAAATTGTGACTTTTTTACCTGTTTTTTTTTTCTGTGACTTTTTTCCCTAGAATCATGTAACACTGGCAGTAATGGATTCTACTAGCACCTATCTAAGTTATATTAGCATTTAGTAATAATCATTTGTATTATACAACAATATAAATGCATTATATATAATTAACTTTTTAAATATGTAATATATAAAACAGTGCAAAGTATGTAAATAACTATTGTTTAAAATGATATACATACACAACAATGTTTTCTGTTTTGTTTGGATTTTTTTTCCTTTTTACAAGAACAAAAGCATTAATGGAAAAAATTCAGAATTTTTCTTCATCGCCTTAAAAAAGAAAACTATTACTTTGTAAAAAATCTAAATTTAGGATATATTATACCTATTGTCTAAATAATTAAAATCTAAATTTAGTTCTAAAAGCAGTAACACAAAATAAAAGAATGGTCAAGGTTATTCTGATAAGCTGAGGTGAATGAATCACATGCTTATATGTTGTAAACACAAGGCATGAAAAAGCATGCCACAAAAATCCAGTGTTAGTGAGCTACCACATTCATCATTTAAACACAACACCATGTCAGCCAGTAGGTAATGGTATTTGTCTAAGGATATCATAAAGTAAATACACTACAATCCCACAAATATTCACACAGCATTAAATACATTTGTGATGTCACATGTAAATAAATGTTTTTTAAAACAAAGACAAATAAAGTAGTATGTATGTCTATGGGTATTAAAATAATATTAAAATAATGATGAAACACTTGCAGCTAAAACAACTTTTTTTAGCTTTAGGAAAAAGATTTTAAATACATTGTTAAAACTTTTAATAAAATAAATAAATATCTGATGATAAGAAAGTTATGGAAATAGAAAAATATGCTAAATACATTTTTGTTATTGTTGATTCTGGTTTTTTAAATAAACAAGTCAGCAAATAAAATTATTTTAAAATGAATAATTCATCATGCATGAAAAAGGAGAAATAAAATAGAAGAAAAACAAACATAAAGAAAATACTCAGAGAAACACCCTTATGCCAGAAAAAGTGAGAAAAATTAATAAGCATAACAAAATATGGTCTAAGCAATGTTTGCTCCTTTTTATTGTTTTTTTCTCTACTTCTTCAGATTTTAACTTATGTGTGTGTATGTGTGTGTACGTGTGTGTGTGTGTGTCTATATATATACACATAAAAACACTGAGCTCACCCATTCTTTTATACACACTGATATATCAACTCAGCTAAATTATAAGTAGCACGTGACTTAGCTAAAAACTTGGAAAGACCATGTTTCATTAAGTTCATAGAACATAAACTTTAACACTTTTCTGTCACTAGTACAATCATGATTTTCTTTTTATATTAACAATATGTGTATGTGTGATGTTTATGTTACCATACATCTATCATAGTTTTACTGTATCAACTGTAGTAGTATAACAACAGTAGTAATAGTAATAATAGCACTAGTAGAATAATGTTAGGTACTACAGCAGGAATGTAACAATAGCCATAACAGCAGCGACATAATGCTCATTTTATAGTATATAGGATCAGCAGTTAGATGTTTAGTAATAGTAATAACTGGTTTTGATTTGCTGTACATTTATGTAATAGTTATATTAGATATATTAAATTCTAATATTTGTAGCTGAGGTTAATAGTAGCAATGTAATACAGCAGAAACAACAGTAATGATAATAGTAATAGTTATTATATTAATATTAAATGTAAATTAATAAATATATGACAAATGGTAAAAGAAAAAGGATTGGTATGAATGGTACACATTTGTTAGTACAGGCTGTATCAATTAAATGAAATATTAAATGCATATTAATTTATTTCAAATCCTGTCCTAATTTTATCCAGTCTAAAAGCACTCTTGTTCTATCAGTGTTTGGAAAATCGATCATATAGTGATATACCTGTATTATTAACTATGTGTGTAGTATACTGAACTAATTTTTCATTCAGATTCAGAATGAGCCATGTTTTATAAATGTAACTATATTGTATGCTATTATAAAATAAAATTTGCACATTATTAACATTCTTTAAAATTTCTGACATTTTTTATTAAACATGTTATATGTATTTAGAGCATGACCTATGACATTGCTCAATATCAAACAGTTCAATGGAATTGACAAGAGCAGGAAATGCTATAGATTCTTTCTTAATAATGTCATACAACAACAGCTGCTTTATTTTCTCCCATATAAACAACATTATTTTTTCCTAAATGACAAAATTACCATTTCACACTTCATCTCCTATATACAAAAATATTAGTCTCCTACACAAACAAGATTACTGTAACCTACAAGAAAACATTACTGTCTCCTTAATAAATTACAGAAGTTGCTTCTCTGTTAAAAACAAACTATAAATCTTATGCATATGCATATATATAAATAGACATATAATTCAGGAGCAAGCTTTCAAAGATTATAGGTTGTTATCCATAATTAATGACTTATATAACATTCTAATATAACAAAATGAGGAATAATTACATAACCCTTTAAACATATTTATTTCTGTTTTCAAAATTATTAATTATTTTCAATATTTTGTTTGTTTTCTTCAAAGTTTGTTATTAGCTTCAATGTTTCTTTAGACGTGACTGCTGATTCTGTTTTTATTCCTTGATTTACAGTCTTCTTAATGCTAGTGGGTTTTTTTTTATCAATTGTATGTGTTGTATATCATTATATAATTTTATTTTTACTGCAAAATTATTTGGGTCAAACGAAGGACCCGCCCCAAACTTGACAAATCTGTTGAAATCGTGTGCTTACTATATATAATATATGTATATATATATATAAATATTGCTCTTTTTAAGCCTGCTGTGTGATCCTAAAAAATTTAGTATGTGAATATCAAGATTTAGCCATCAGAAAAACAGAATATTTTTGGACTACCTGTTATGGGCTGGGTGACAGGGACATTTAACAGATGACACTAGACAAGCCGATTGGCAAATTCACCAAACGATCACCAATAAATACCTCAACGATCAGTGAAAAATAGCCTATAAAATCAACGTCCATGGTGGCTGAATGTGGGCATATATTGTACTTCCAAATTGGCAACTTCCGCAACTATTCTAACAAAAAATATAATCTGAAATAGAAAGAAAATGAAACAGGTGACAGAAACAAGCTTACCTTCCGCCTCCGTGACATCCGCCATTGTTCACATAGCAAGTGCCCGTATTACTAGGTTATACAGCTTTCTAAACGACTGTTAGTATAGAAAATTGTGTTATCGCTCAACTATTCGCGGCATCATGGCATGTTTAAATAAAATCTAAATCAATTCCTATACATGTATCCGCATAATTCGATATCAAATTATTTCTATTCTAATTATACTTATTATAATTAATAAATAAATAAATATTGCAAATAAATGTAACAAGACCAAAATACAGTAGTGCCCCAACTTACGAGTTTTTCGAGTTACGAGCAGTCGTCATGGCGATTTTGTGCTTTGAGTTTCGAGCGAGCTTCAGATATGCCACCGCTAGTTGACGCAACGAACAACATAACATCCGGCCAGCATCCCGCGTCTCACTCGTTTACTTCACTTGGTTAATTCGCAGCGGAAGCATCTGTTTTGTGTTGTGCTCGCGTTTAGTGCAGTATTTTGCCAAATTTCTTTTTTCTGGACATATTGTAAGAAAGTGAGTACAAAGGTGATGTTCACTGAATTAAAGCTTTAATTCATAAAAAACATGAGTGTGGTGTGCCTGTAGTCAAATTGGCTAGGCAGTATTAGCGTAGTACTTCTACAATATGTACCATGCTGAAGCTGAAGGAGTCGATAAAGGCTGTAAGTCCAGCCAAAGGTGTTAAAATAATTTCTCTGTTCTCCAAGATAAATATACTTTACAAAACAAAGTTATTTCTTTACATTCTCTTTTATTTTGTTTTTATACAATATTGGTCATTAAATACTTTTTTCTTATTTAAAAACTGATTTGATATATGAGCAAATTGAGATTCTGTAGTGTTGAGAAAGAGAATATATCAAAATTGCTGCTGATGGGTAATAACAAGCCTACTACATGGTGGCTGTGCATTTTGTCTAGATCATAAATCAATGAAATAAAAAAAATACAAATATAATGCCAGTAAGTGTTTGTTATAAAATATATCTGCTGGTCATGGTTAAATAAACATTAATTCATTGATTCTGCAATTAAATATTATGTAATTTACACCTAATACTAAAATTGTTTTCAGGGTATCATTAAAAAAATATTTCAATGAATTCCTCTTGACCAACAGAAATGGATCTGACTTCTTTGTACAAAAAAAAGAAGAAAACTTCTATATGTGTGTATATGTTCATTTCTTTTTCTTCAACTCTTTGTTCTTCATTATTATTTATTGTAAATAAATAACAAGGGTAAAGACCCACTAAATTAACTGAGTGTGCTGTGGATAAGCAATCATCTTTGTTTTATTGCAATAAATGAAATCATTATTTTATGTTTCAAACACTCATGCTCTTTCATTTATTTATTTTTGAATACAACAAAATTAATCTTATTTGAAGTACATCACTTTAGCAAGATTTTAAAATAATTTCATCATACAAGAAAACTGAAAATTATTTTCTTTAAGCTTCAGAAAACTATTGTCATTTAAGTTCGTTATTTATGACACATACAAATTTGACATTTTTTTCTTGATTTTCTCCCCCTAATTATTTGCAATTTGTATGTTTTTATTCAGTTTTAAATCATCATCCAAATGTTATTTCATCTCCTAAATGTGATTTCTGTGAACTGTATGTACTATTCAACGGCAAAGCCACTTATTCTTGTTATTATGATTTACATGCTGAAGTAATATACCAGAGTATTTTTTAATAATTCACTGTGTGTATGCTTTTTCCTGTATGTGCATATTGAGTTTGAGTGTACCTGCTGAACAGAGGTGCTTGAAGCTTGGATGTTTCTACAGTAGACTGAATGATACATAAATCTAAAAATGTTGTTAGTAGATGGTATCCACTGCACAAATGTCTGTGCTAGACAACCATCTACACTTCATATTTCACGACCTATTTCAACAGTAACTGGACAGTAAAAATGAGAGTCGAATGAATTATATTTTAAATACTGAGAATAAAACAAAAGAAACAGAGATTGGTTTGAGAAAAGATGAAGTACATTCAGTTATTTGAGCTCAGAGTAGTTGTATAAGTGGTGTCACAAAATTATTTCTCTTCAGTGTATCCACTAGTTTTCAAAGGCCAAATTCTCTTCTTTGTTAAATATTTTCTTATTAATATTATTATTATCATCACTATTGTTATTGTTACTCTTATTATTATTGCTGCTGTTATCACTTTATTTTTTCTTATTATGGTATCATTATCATCACTTTTGTTGTGTTACTGTTGCAGTTTCTTGTCACGTTATCTTCTGTTTTCAGAATCAAAATAACTCTCAAATACTATTAAAAATAAAAACAGAAATGTGTAACAATTAATTTTTTCTTTCCAAGTCATCTGAATACATACATACTCACACATATATAAATATTGATAATAATATTTCAACTGAAGTCACTTTGTACAATAATGACATAATTAAAGAATATAGCACTTTAAGGCATTGGTAAAAATGACATGAAATATATTTAAGAGCAGATAGGATTAATATTGATTTTATTAGTAATAAAATTTAATTTAAAAGTGTAGCCGTTTTGGCATGAACACAATATAAAAAGCAGTTTAAATGTTAACATTAAAGTACTGAGATATAACTTAATTGTCAATCCTTCTCAGAATATTCACTAATTCCTGTTCCAAAAAGTGCTTCATGAAGTGTTTACAAATGCCATAGTGTTTTCCTATCCTCAGGAAGTTGTGTAATAAAAGAAATATTACAGCTACTCCTCAAAGTTATTTCCTATTTCATATGATGAAATTATATAACAAACACCAAGTAAATGTTAGCATTAAAGATGTTATAAACCTTTCACTGATTAATTCAGTACTCATATCCTTGAATCTATATCTCTGAAGCTCAGCTATAGTATATGTATTTTATGTAACCCCACATAGTTCTTTTATTTTAACTTTTTTGCTATGTAGCACAGGCATTATTTTTCAGTTAGCCTATTTAAAATAAAAAGAAACAACTTACCAAATTGTATGGAACCTTTGATGTTATTTTACAACATATTTACTAACAATTTAGGTTAATTTTCAACATACATGTTGTCATACTTTATTTTTAGCAGTTTCGAAATATAAACAATTAATTCAAGATATCTGTACAAACCTGAAATGTAATTTTACATGATAATTTAGCCCAGATTGTCATAAACTATTTTTTGTACATTACTGATAATACTTAATATTAATATAGTGTACAGTTAATATTTAAGATTTTATTCCTTAACCTTATATTTCCCATTAGTACTGAATATGAATTAATTATAATATGATCCCTAATATTTTTGGTAACCTATGAATATTAATTAACCTTAATATTGCACACTATTAGTATTTAAAATTTCATTTCAAATATTAAATTATTGTCAGTATATTAATTTATCTTCTTAGGACCTGTATAAATATTTATATATTTCATTTATAAAACAAAAAAGAAGAAAAAATTACAAAAATTCTAAGTTTTAAGACTGGAAATGCAAAATAGTGGATTAATATTTAAGATGATAAACTATTTCTACTACTATATTTTTGTATTTTAAAATGTGAAGATAAGTTTTGTCCTTTCATTTTTCTTAAAGCTGAGCTACAACGTAACTCAGAAAGGATAAAAAAATATGTTTATAAACAATGACTCTCTAAGTCTGAATTTTGATTATGGTAAAAAAAAATATTAAAAAGAAGAAAAAAACTATTAACAAATTATAATAATAATAAGTAAAAAGAAGAAAAAAAGAACAAATTTTAGAAATCAATTAATAAAACTGTAAAACTACAAAAAAATTGTGAATATCTCAACAAACATTTTCATTTTGTAAGTCTAAGTGTTAAATTATCACACATGTAATACAGATATAATTTTTACTTTCTGTGATTACAAAAGATTTCCATGCTGATTTATACAGTAACCTCCCTTTTTCCTTTTTTATTTTCGATAGGTAATGATTATAGTTGATTATAATTTATATACAATACTTTGTTATAATCAACATTAAAATAATTGTATATGATCTGGTATCAATAAATTCATGTTTCATTTAATTTAAATAATTCGCATTTAATCAGATTTATTTATTATTTCTTATTTTTTTCTCTTTAAATTTATTCTCATAAATTATATTAATTTTTTAATATTTTTTTTATTTAATTTTTAACATTTTTTTAATTGTACAATTTTATGAAACTGTTTATGTTTATAATAAACTATATCTAATGAGATACACCTTTGATCCTGCATTGCTAAAGGTATGATCTATTTACTGATCAAGATGCAGTATTTGTTTATCAGGCACCGACCTCAGCAAATTAAACTGATTTATTAGGTAATAACTGTCTAATTGTTTAATAATTAAGGATATGATAAACAGGCAAAATCTTTGGACATGGAACAAGGCAACAATGAAAATATACAACATTTCATATAGTTTAGAAAAATAAGTAAAAATATTAAATTAATAAATAAATAAATAAAATTAACAAATATTTACCAAAATGATGATAATATACTAAAATAGTAATTCGCAGTTAGTAATTATTATAATTAATAGTTAAGTAATAATAAATAATAAGAGTGATAATAATAATCATTAATTACTGCTAATAACACACACACACACACACACAACAAAAGGAAACACATAAAAATCACATCACCATTTTAAAATTTCACATCACTTTGTTCTAATTTTACTCTTTTTTTTTTCTTCATTTTTTGGTGAAAGACCTAAAAAGCAGTTATTAAATAACTCTAAAAGATATATACATCCCCAGAAAAGAATTTCTCAGAATCTGTCATACAAAAAAAGACTGTGGTTCTTTCTTCTTCTTTTTTTCTGACTTGGTTTTTGTAGATTTTTTCTTAACCTGTGGTTTAGTGTCTGATTTTTCAGTTTCTGTTTCTGTTCCTGAAGCCAGAACGTCTTTACTGCTGTCACATGGTCTGACTATATCTAAAACTGATTGCACATCTTCAACAAAGCTAACACAATCTTCAGTAGATTCATATGTCTGTCCAAGTGGATAGTTTTCAATGTTTGTAGCTTGAATCTGGTAACTCATAGCTTCTGTCATCTGTACAAGGTTTTCAGCCATTTCCAGCAGTGATGAATGTTTGGTAAAATAATTCTCACATTCATTTACCAAAGCTGATGTTTGGTGACTTGAACTGCCGCTGTCTTCAGGTGTCTTTGCTGAATCCAGAGAAGAATCAGTGGCTGATTCAGTGTGTAACTCCTGACCTGATCTTGCTGATGACTCTATCTTCAGGTCAGCATCAGACCTCCTTACTGAAGCAAATGGTTCACCATTTTCATCCAGATCTAAATCTTCGTTATTTTTGGTTTCATTTTTAAAAGAAACTGTTTCAGTATTTCCTTCACTGGCCATTTCAATGTCAATGCTTTGGATTTCAACCCCTGATGTTTTCATGATATCCACACCTGTAGAGGAGCACTGCTCATTGGCAACTTCAGCAAAATTTGTGCTGTCAGACTGCACTGATACGATGCTGTTTGAAAGTGATGATGTTGTACATGGCCGCCACAGATCCATTGTTGTGGCTGGCATATCTGATTGAGGACTTGCAAGGACACCAGCTACACTGTCATCTTCAATGGGGGTGTTTGCCGCCAGGATCTTCCCACCATTCTTACAGCTTGTCTGACTGGTCAACAGCTTCAACTGGGTTTTATGAAACAATGATGCAAAATCCTTTGAAAGAAATTCCCTTGTTTTGTCATCTTCAAATGCATGAATATTTGATACGGATAAATCTTTGATAATCCCAAATGTATTGCTATCTGAAGTGGGACTGTCGCTTTCGAGTTCACTCATACCCACCCCAGCACCTGCATAGGCACCAAGACTTTCGACACACTTGTCACAAGAGCAGGTTGGAGGGTGGAGAGTGGCATCCACACAGTACAAATCTTCAACGCTTTTGTTGGGCACTCGTGGTACTAGTGTCGACATTGTCTCTTCAAATCGACTCCCACTGAACTTTCTGTTATGTTGACCACTACACTTAGTATCAATTCTCATTGGTACATCCACCTGCAATGTGACCGGTGACTCAGAATCTAGAACAGATATTGTACAATTAATAATGAAAAAACCTTAACAAACTCTGTATTTACAAAGATTCTGGAGCTGGAATTAGAAAAAAGAAAGATTTAAAACAAAGTTATATACTGTTTATTCAGTCCCGAGTTCAAAGATTAAACTAAACCTCAGTGAAATTGTTTAATATTGACATATAAGAAGAGACAAAGCCAACTGTTGTTACACTGTACATATATTAATTTAATTAGCAGGAAGAGATACTTTACAAGCACCAATCAATAAACAGAAAAATATATATCATGGCTGGAAACAGAAATGATGTACTGATGAGAACTGATCTTCTGATTTTCAAGTCTCACACTGTAGTTTAACCATAAAATCAGTGTCCACTAAACATACATTTAAAAACTTTGAGGCTTAGTCAATAAAAGACAAAAAAAAACAAAAACCTTTGTTAATTGTGGAACTGAGATCTAAGACCCTCTGTAACTCCTGGTCAAGTTTTTCCATTGGTGTCAAATCTGATTTCATTGGCAAACTCTCAGAGTTGGATCTTGGTCTTACAGGACTTTTTTCTTTAGATTTATCCACAATTCCTACTTCACTGAAAAGTAATACATTTTTACAGTGAAATGTTATTTAAATACAGTGATACCCTGACATACGAGTGCACCAACTTATGAGTTTTCTGAGTTACAAGCAGTCGCCTGACCAAATTTTTGCTTCGAGCTCCGAGCCAAAATCTGAGTTACAAGCTAGTTGGCACAACAAACAACACAACATCAGCCCAGCATCCTGCATCTCACTTGTTTGCTTCATGTGGTTGCCATGGAAGGATCTCTATTGTGTTGTGCTTGCATTTTGTGCAGTTTTTTGTCAAATTTCCATGGATCCATGACCATGGATCCTAAGAAAATGAGTGCAAAGGTCAGTGTTGAGAAGAAGAAAAACATAGAAAAAAATGTGACGTGTGCATGTAGTCGACTTGGCTAGGCAGTACAAGCGAAGTACTTCTACCATATGTACCATACTGAAGCAGAAGGAGTCAACAAAAGCTATAACTCTAGCAAAAGGTGTTAAAATAATTTCTAAGCTGTGGACCTCTATCCATGAAAAGATGAAGAAACCATAACCCTCTACACTTTAGAAAACCAATAAATTTATTTACATTCTCTTTTATTTTGTTTTTTTATACAATATTTGTCATTTACAAATACATTTTTATTATCTAAAAACATTTTACCAAAAATTGGGGTGCGTTTTTGGAGCCTGGAATGGATTAATGATATTTCAATAAATTTCAGTTGGGATAACTGATTTGATATACGAGCAAATTCAGTTATGAGCTTGCCATGAAACAAATTAAACTCGTAAGTCAAAGTACCACTGTATTAGTTTCAAAAAGTCAAACTTTACTATTTTTCTGTCATCAGTTACTGAAAGTAGAACACATGGATTCATTTTCTATAATTATGTCAACTATATTTGTATTTATAAAGATGATATTTACTATGTTACATACTATCATATGACAATAAGATAAGATATAGACTGTATTAGAATACAATTTACTTGTATTGTATCAATCATATTTAATAAAATGAATAATTTTTTTCATTTAACTATCAGACTGTTTGCACCTGTTACAGTCATGTATTACAAAAGGCTAGGTTTAGATTACCTGTCTCTGTCAGGTACATGGATCAATCCGGCATCTCGGAGAAACTGAAGTCTTGACATTTCCAGAGCTCGAAGTAAATCCATGTGTTCATCTAAAATAACTTCAGGTATTTCTTCTTAATATGAAATAAATAAATAAATATTTAGTTATACATATAAATTTTCTTTTTAAAGAAAAAAAAACATAAATCCATGTGTTCATCTAAAATAACTTCAGGTATTTCTTCTTAATATGAAATAAATAAATAAATATTTAGTTATACATATAAATTTTCTTTTTAAAGAAAAAAACCCATAATTTCAGTTTTAAAAATAATCCTAATAATCTGGTTAAAAATATTTTTAAATCTAAGAATTTCAGTTTCAGAAACAATCTTACAATAATTTGCATTTTTCACTTGAATGATATAAAAAAAAGAAGATAAATCTTGAATACCCGACTGTTCCTGTTCAAGTTTCTCTTCCTCGTCACATCTCTGACAGTACAGACTACAGTAATTGTGAATTTCTCCTGTCCGTGGATTTGGAGCTCTTGGCCGTGTACAGCCAGTACGATGACATTTACCTAAAAACAATAAATAAATAAATAAAGAAACTGTAGTAATTGTGAATTTTTTCCCATCACATTATCCACAATATATATAATAACATAGCAAAGAAAAATATAATATTGTTCAACATCCAAAATTCTTCTGACAAATTAATCAAATAAGTAAACAGATACATAAATATATAACATTAACATATCTGTTTATCACAACTTAAATAAATACAAACTCAAACCTATTTGATTACCTGTATGCAGAGAATAACATATCAGTGCAACTAAATACAACCAATATGCATTTATAGCTACACCGAACCAAATAAATTAAAAAAACTAGAATAAGCATTATAACTTTATCAGATACTAGCAATACACTGACCATGAATTCTCAGATGAGCTAGTGTAAGTTCTGCATCTGAATCATCTGAATCATCGGCAGGCCAGTCAAGATAAGCCATCACATTTGTGTGTCTTCCTGATGCATCTTTAATCCAAGGATTAGCAGGGTCTACATCCTGTATTGAAGCCAGGATTGCCTTCCTTAGATCTTCCTATATATAAATGTAGAATTGTCTTATACTAATTAAATTATATTACTTTGTTTTTTATTTTTATATTTATCATTTTAAAAGAGTTATATCTAACACATAATAACATGTTGAAATATTATTATACAAACATTTTATTTTGTTCACTCTCTCCATTCTCTTTTTTTTATTCACTCTATTTGTTTTTAGTCTTCAATCATTTTGTTAATCTACTTCATTTTTACTTCTTCATTTACATATTCATTTGCTATTTTGTTTGGTCATTCACTCACATCTTCCATCTCCATGCTATATTTCTTCTTTCTCTTCTTTCTGAGTGAAGGGGGAGTCTCAGGAGGTACAAGACCTTTGGAAATGGCAGTGATAAATTCCAGCCTCTTTCTCTTCACGACATGAGCCTGGTCAATAATTTTCTTACGTGGAGTTCGCAGATAGAGCCGATTGACCATCTGTGAGAGAATCTCTGTACACTCCTCTAGTTCTGTCTGTCAGACACACATAAATTGCATAATAGATTTATTTACTTACTTGTAAATGTAAGAAAAAAGGAAAACAACTGGTAAGCTACTGCAATGAATAGATTAACCTAAATATGTATGTGTATTTGATTGTCCAAGGATCAGATTCAAACAAATATAAAAATACTAGAGAGAGAGAGAGAGAGAGAGAGAGAGAGAGAGAGAGGGGGAGAGGATCAGGGAGAGAGAGAGACCAGAGACGGAGAGAGAGAGAGAAAGAAACAGAGAGAGAGAGAGAGAGAGACACCTGAACAAATACTTAGTTACAATGTAATACAACATATAGTTCATTTTCATGGCAATTAAATACAATCAGAATTTTATTTCACCTGCATGAATTCAAAGACTATTTTCTTGTAACCAGGTCCATCTAAGTAAAAAGCATAAACATAGGAACATCTCAAAACTCGTCTTGCTTTCAGCAGCTGATGTACTGCATCTTCCACAAACTTTGTCTCTGCATTGGCTGTTGCTGAAAACACCATAACACAATATTATGTGTTTTAGAGATTTAATGAACAAATGGTAACTTTCCAGTATATTTATAGTATCATTTACAGAAATTGTAAATTTTTTATATTCCCATGATCAGGAATACATTTAAAAAACATGAAGATATATTTGAATAGTTTAAATACATTTTATATATTTTCAAGGTACCCTTTATAAAACAAATATTAAATTCATCATCAACAAGGAAACTGCATGCACTGTCACTGATAACACACTGAAACATTAAAAGGACCAGTGTTCCTTGGACTTGTTATACTTCAGGTTACTGCTATAAATAATGTTCTCTCACATTTTTATACTTAGAAAATAGCATCTGAACTGTCCTATTAACATATATGAATTATTAACAGTTAACTCATACCCGAGTCAGTGACTGCTTCTGCCAGTTTCATCATTTTGTCTTTAGCTGTCTTTAACAATGGCTCTTCTAACTGTAAATCATAATAGTTTACAATAAATAAATTTTATCTTTGATTGTCTTTAGTTCTTATTAACGAAAATATAAACTATTTACATTTTTAATAAGTAAGTAACAAATCTGATTCAAAATCAGTATTATTTTACATGTGTGTATGTGTGTGAATAGACATATATATATATTTATTTATTTATATTTTTAATAATGTTTTATCAGTTTGAAAAGTAATATTAATCTTTGTAAATTAGGTAATTCTGTTTTTACAATATTTATAATGAAACTCCTTCAGATCTGATATAAAATATGACACATTCTGCTTGATTGTTTTACCTTGTAACTGTTTTCATGGTTTTTAAAACGAGTGTAGTAGTGTACAAAACGGTTCAACTCCTGCATTTTTGTATTTCTTTCTTCTGCCTGAAAGTAACAAGTAAAACAAACCTTTTTTCTTTAATGGCTATATTGTAACATAAATATGTACAGTCATACATTTTCTATGTAATATCAAAGACACATATTTAGTATGCAACAACAAAGTTATATAATGATTGATATCTACCTCAGAAACCATCTGAGCAGTTTTATCCTCCACCTTTTTAACAGCCTCATAGCGATTACACTTGAAGTAACCACCTGTACTAGAGTTATGTCTCTTCCACTGTTCCAAACACACCCAGCAAAAGTCATATTTACACTGTGAAAATACAAATAGAAATAATTATATCCAAACAGAGAGAGAGAGAGAGAGAGAGAGAGAGCTGAGACAAACTGTAACATATAAAAGTTTAAAAATTACTTTGGAACACTTCATATGGTTACAGCCTTCATTCTTCTGTATGGGAGATTTGCAGTTTGGACAGGCTTTGGAATTTGTTACCAGCCACAAACAGTTAGCTGCAGATTCTGTCTCTTCATCCGTTCCATTCACTACTTTTGACAATGACAAAATCTTTGTATAAATGTTTAATGTTATTTTAACTGATGTAATAAATACATAGATAAAACAATACATATAAACACTTATAGAAACATTCAGATAAAATTAAAAATGTACTAGTTTTTGTCATGAAATAAATTAAATATCTAAGTATTAAGATTCTTAAAACAATATTTAATCTACAAATATACTGTATCCAGTATAATCAAATTTTTTGGATTATGAGAAATTTTTTAAATATTCAAAATTAAATACATGGTTTTTTTTTAATCAAATCATATTAGGTTGTCAGATACTGAAAGCAGAGTCAAAAGATTCAATTAAAAAATATTCTCAATTAAATGTACGCTGTTCTGGTTTGATTTCTGCTATCTTTTGTGTCCATTTAACCCAATTCTGACAACTACATGGTTCATGAGAATCTCCGTAACATTCCCTGCAATTATAATAAAATACCACATTTTACTAAGAGAAAAGCAAAACTAACAAAGTTAAAAAAAAAGAAAAAAGATTTCACAGGAAAATTACATCTTTAGATGTAAATTAAAATGAACAAATTTTAATGTCACTTCGTATAATTACATGAGTTTTATTTTTATACCCTTACATATGTAGTAAATAGTCACAAGTAAACAACCATGCAAGTACTCAATCACATACAAAAATAAACCTCACTTTTATTAAATAATATTTACGTAAATTATTTATTTTACAGATAATATTAAGGTATATAAATCAGTTTATTTTACAAATAAATAAATTTATTTACCAGCAGAAATAATGACCATTGCCACAGTCAACACCTCGAGATGTATCACTGGGGATTCTCATTCGACCCGGATTAGCTGAAGAGTTATCCAGATCTGGTAGTTTGACAGCTCGAGCACAGCCAGGATACGGACACCACTTCATATCTGGATTACTGTCCACAAATGCCTGGAATTTAATCATCATTAGTAGTAGGTTAATAAAAAAAATAACAATGACCATAGACACCTGAATAATGTAAGGAAATAAATAATAGAATTTAATTATGATTCCCATCTATTATTATGTCCATCAAATTAATAAATTAATAAATTGACTGACTAAAATAAGGAATAAACCACTGATAAATAAAAATAAATGTACAATAAATTTAACAAATTCAGTGATATATGCTAGGCTTTTAAAAATATATCTTTTTTTTTGCACAATACAGAAAATATTATTACAGTTACAAATAAAACCTGAACCATCTAATTTTTTGCTAATTATTTTCAATGTAAATAATATGGAAACAGTACAGATCCATTCTACTTACAATAGAGATATTTCGTATTCCTATTGCACATGGGTGCAAAGAGTAAGATCCTGTGTCAAACTAGACTGAAACTAATCTATTTACAAATTGAGAGGCATGACAGACAGGTTGTTATGAGTGACATGAGTAGCTTCATAGGAGACATTAAACTCTGGCAACTAATATATACACATATAATTGTTATTTTGAAGATTGTACCTTTATTCATATACTCACACAAACACCTATATACTTGTACAACCCCTACTAAATATTTGTGACTTCAAGCAACGAACACCTCAACTTGTTGTGGTAGACTGAATAATTAAGAACATAACTGTAACTACTGTTCTCTGAAGTTATCTGAACCATGTCATTAATTTCATTTGTTTTTTGCTCCTAGGTGTTGTGATTACCCACAAATGTTTCCAATATGGGTCATTCTGTGTCAAATCACCCAATGGGTTAAACCCGACCATCTCAGATTTTTTTGAAATTTGGTATACTTGTTGATTGGGATCCAACAGCACCAAATATGAAATTTTAGGCCAATCGGACCAGTGGTGTGGGAGATATGGCACCCCCGAATTTTGCGATTTTTGGCAAAAATGGACGTGACCACCAACCTTTGAACCCTCATATCTCAGAAACTACTGGGCCAATCTTCATAAAATTGGTATTGTTGAAAAGGCAATATGACAAGAATGTTATTTTCATGGACTTGCATTTTTTAAATCTATATTATGGCTAAACAAAAAATATTACACCCAGGAAAATTTTATATGTTTTAGTTAACATGTGGGAGATTAAATTTCAATAAAGGTCATCTCAAGGTCATGTGATCCACACGGTCAATTTCAAGGTCATAACAAAGGTCAAAAGGTCAGTGACCCCCAAATTTTCCAAACTGAACAATAATAGCAGATTTGGAATCCTTGTTATATTGCCTTTTTGGGGGTGTGTGATTTGACATGGAATGACCCGTAAGCATTTCCCAGACTTTTGCAATTGGAATAGTTAATAAGTAAACAATGATCATGGACTCACAAAACAGCATAATTGCTTTTGCCCACCAATTTGCAAGTAGGGCTATTTTGGCGAGATCTTGTGATTGCATCCTTCAGTTATACAGCAATGGGCTCATGCGCAATGGAATGTGAAATACCTCTATTCAGGCACCTATAGCTAGTAATTATGTCATTGAAAGAAATTAATTTGACAACAAAAAGAACAAATTTACCTTGATGTCAAATTGAAGATAGCGCCGAGCCATGTCACGTGACACCACATTCTCAATAACATCAACAGGGACAAGTTTTGTACAGTCATATGCAGGACATGTGATGTGATGTGCATCACCTTCCTGAATTTTCAGATTTAAATATCTTCAAAATAAATTAATAAAAATAATATTATTGTTAATATTATTATTATTCTATAATAAAAATTTTGTTTTACTTAAAGTTTTCTAAAATACATATTATTTTACAAAGAAAAAATTCAATTTATTTTGAAACATCAGTGGAATAAAATAATTAAAAAGATTACTAGACGTCTGATATGGAATTTTTTGGTTTAACACAGAAAATGTGATTTCTCTTTATGTTAATAAATAAGTGTACTAAAAAAATGTGAATAAAACAGCAGGATTACTCTTTATTACTCACGTTTCCCAGCATTCCCGACAGAAATCATGGCCGCATGTCATCTGAACTGGCTCATCCGAAATGAGAAATGAGGAGGCACAAATATCACACTTTAAAGAAAAAAGAAAAAATATATATAATAAAAAAATATATCTTCATAACAATTCAGTAACAAAACCTGAACCAGGATTATTAATGTAATAATTCAGTGCTACCTCCACAAAAAACTAAATATTTGTTGAATTTGTGACTCATTGGAGAATTAAAACATATAAAGTTTACATTTATCCTTAAATTTTGTTTTAACTGTTAGAATTTATTGATAGTCCTGTTTAAAAATTAAGATTCATATGTGGCTAATATAGCTTATTCAAAATCTAATTAAATAGTTTTGATTTATATTTACAGAATGAATTTAATAATCTTTTAATAAGTAAATAAATAAATAAATACTTTTAATTAATAAATAAATATATAAATTTGAAAAATGCTTTTAAATTCATAATGTAATAATTTAAAATATCCATGATTCTGAATATGCTTTTTTAAACAGCACAAATCACTGTGGTATTGAATACTATGGGAATAATGAAACCAAAATGAACAGATACTAACCTCTGCATCTGGACTAGGTGGCTCAGACTTGCATGGACTAGAAAGAGGACTTTTAAAAGATTCTGGCACGTCCGGCCTCTCACTGATGAGTGTCTGAGGGGGAGTAACTCCAGACTTCTCACAACAAGCAAATGGATTAGACATCCAGGATTCAAGCAATGTCTCTCTAGACCATTCTAAATTAAATGAAATAGAATTAAAAAACATAATTGATAAATGATACAGAAAATTTATAAATAAAATAAGATAAAATAGCCATAAAGATTAAAATACAAAATACTATCTGTTAATGGTTACACATGAACACACCATATTCACATGTTTGTTAACTCATATCATTATGTCTACCTAACACTCATAACAAAAATATTAATTACAGTGATTACCCATATTATAATTGTATTAACATACTATGCTTACTTATTATACTAACTATATTTACTTCTATTACAGGGCTAAAACTGTGCACTTATCTCGAAATCCAATTCAAACTAGGATTCACGCCAACATAAAACATCCAAATCCATTTGCATTCAAAGGAAATATTTCCAGAATTGTATTAAACTGAATAATCAATGAGTAAAATACTACTGAATAAAACTGGTTTCAAAAACAAAGCATACATTTGAACCTGTGTATGTTCAAAACATAGTCTGGCCTGAAGCCAAGCACAGGCTGGCCTATTTCTATGAACCAAAATGCCAACAGAGAGAACCTACAGGAACATGTTTGTTCAGTTCTTACATAATAACAATATAGAGTAATTTAATGTGCTAAATTTAGTATTATATTAACATTATTATGTTAGTTTGTTGATATTATGTTTCTAACCTTACATTTCCTGCTCTTTTTAACCCATACATTTTTTTGTCAGTTGCAGAAATGTAAGTCCTATTCCAAATACTTATTATATTTACTATGTGTTGAGCACATTCAATAGAAAGAAATGCTTAAAATAAAAACACATCTAATTATAGATACTTCAATTTATTTCTTGTGTTGATCATATTAAAATAAAGGAAAACTAAGCTTTCTCTTTTTTTTTCTTTTTCTTTTAAATTGAATATACGGTTACTGACAAATTGGTTATTCTTTCCAATAAATAGTAAGGGTGGTTTTATACACACTAATCAATATGCAGTTGACACAAAATTCTATAGGGTCATTCCGTGTCAAATCACCCAATGGTTTAAACCCGAAAGTCTCATGAAACTTGGTATACTTGTTGACTGGGAGCCCACTGAAATTTTAGCTCAATCAGACCAGTGGTGTGGGAGATACGGCCCACCGAATTTTGAGATTTTTGCCAAAAATGGGTGTGACCACCAACCTTAGAACCCTCATATCTCAGGAACTACTGGGCCAATCTTCATAAAATTGGTATTGTTAGAAAGGCGAAATGACAAGGATACCAAATCTGCCATTTTTGTTTAGTTTGGAAAATATTGGAGTACCTTGACCTTTTGACCTTTGCTATGACCTTGAAATTGACTGTATGGATCACGTGATCTTGAGATGACCTTTATTGAAATTTAATCTCCCACATGTTAACTAAAACATATAAAAGTTTCCTGGGTGTAATATTTTTTGTTTAGCCATAATATAGATTTAAAAAATGCACATACATGAAAATAACACCTTTTCAGCCATTAACATCTGATTAACTAAAACCTGAATGATCAATTCTGGATGCTAGGAATCACCATCTCTCTTGATCATCGAGTAAGACATTGTAGGCCTACATGTATGCATAAAGTTCACATATAAAAGTTTCCTGGGTATAATATTTTTTGTTTAGCCATAATAGAGATTAAAAAAAATGCATACCTGCATGGATGATTGATACAATGCATTACAATGTACATTTTCTCTGAGAGTAAAAACTCATCTTTGGAGTTAAAACCCACCTGACATGTCTGAAGGAATGCCTGAAGGATATGAAAAGATGCCAAATGGCATGACATGTTCTACACATGAAGTGATGCTTCAGGCAGGTCAGGAACTCCTTTAGATTCCCTGGTGCAATCCCCATTGAGCACATGGCAATTAGAAGTTTAAGACAAAGAAGTTTCTTCATCTGCATTTCTTTGACAATCTGAAGCTTTTTAAGTTGGACACAATGTCAGATGTTGATATATAAACAATATTTTTATTTCATAAAACCTATTAAGTAATTTTATCATGTCATGTGGGCCTTGCCATTGGTTTTGAACAAGGTTTCAGTCAACAACAGTACAACCCAGTCTGAAATCAGACATCATCAAGTGATGTACTGCATAATGTATTTGTACACCCAGTCTTCGGCACAGAGTATGAACAAGGTCTACTTCACCTTAATAAACTGTGATTTATACTTGAGAAGATTGACATAAATGCCCATGACTTGTGGGCCTTTGGCAATAACACATGTACTCTGCTGCCATTTTATGACCTGCTTAACTTTACTGAAAGGGTTTCAGGATTTGATTTAATATTTAGGAAAGCACTGACTTTGTTCTATTGAATTGAAGGTGCAGGCCAATACTGAAAATCCTTATTTCTTCCAGGGCTAACTGCAGCTTTAACTCTCCTGAAAATGTGTGTTATCAACACCATCATATCAAAAAGGAGTTGTTGCAAAGTGTATGGAAAACTGAGGAAGTCGAACTCCTCACTCTTTGAAGTGGGATTGAAACATGGGACATCAAGAGTATCATGAACAAGAACTTTTCATCAAATTTTCAACATTGCAGAAAAACTGTTGTGATCCCCTTAATCGCCACCCTGAGCAAGCATGCACTAGATCTTTAAGAATTGTTAGCATGGGCACTTACAAATGCTTAGTAAATCCTCCAAAGACACTAGTGCCAGGAGACAAGTTGTGCTGTGACTGTCTGATTACCCTTCAGAAATCAAAGGTCCTGCAGAAGATGGCTTTAGTATGGGTGGTATTACAATGGGAGAATTTTGGTGATAACTTGCCAGACAAACCGCTGGTTGTTGTTTCCCCAGAAAAGGACTTTGATTTGAATTCTATTCTGTCGAGTTTAGGCGAAACTCCTGTCAAACTCCATTCTCTAGCACATTCCAGTAAATGAATGAAAGGACAGAAAAAAACTAGCATCAGCTACAGTAACATTAAAATGACATCTTAATGTCTGAATCCTACCCAGAGCGTGTGCAAATCTTGATTTTGTCACCCTTTACCATTGAAAGGACAATGAATTGAAGGAGGAAATAATCCAATTTTATGAAAGTGATGAGAACAGTAGAATGTGTCTGGGAATGAAGGATACAGTGAGCATTTGAAACAAACATAGTGAGAAGGTTAAGCATCAGAAACACCTAGTTCTCTCAAATTTATGTGAACTTTATGCATACATGTAGGCCTACAATGTCTTACTCGATGATCAAGAAAGATGGTGATCCCTAGCATCCAGAATTGATCATTCAGGTTTTAGTTAATCAGATGTTAATGGCTGAAAAGGTGTTATTTTCATGTATGTGCATTTTTTAAATCTATATTGTGGCTAAACAAAAAATATTACACCCAGGAAACTTTTATATGTTTTAGTTAACATGTGGGAGATTAAATTTCAATAAAGGTCATCTCAAGATCACGTGATCCACATGGTCAATTTCAAGGTCATAGCAAAGGTCAAAAGGTCAAGGTACTCCAATATTTTCCTAAACAAAAATGGCAGATTTGGAATCCTTGTCATTTTGCCTTTCTAACAATACCAATTTTATGAAGATTGGCCCAGTAGTTCCTGAGATATAAGGGTTCTAAGGTTGGTGGTCACACCCATTTTTGGCAAAAATCTCAAAATTCGGTGGGCCATATCTCCCACACCACTGGTCTGATTGGGCTAACATTTCAGATTTGGTGCTGTGGGATCCCAGTCAACAAGTATACCAAGTTTTATAAAAATCTGAGACGGTCAGGTTTTTATTTCTTTTTGGTGGGGGTGATTTGACACGGAATGACCCTATATAACTAACACTGTTGATAAAGTTGTTATCCACATGAAAATCCACATGGATTCTTGTGAATAAAGCCAAATTGTTAGCCCTGTATTAATACCTGTGGTTACATATATTAATTGTAATTATATTTCTATTAATATATTATGGCTATATGTCCCATTAACACTATTAACTGCTTTGGTGACATGTTATACTAATTATATTTCAGTAACATATTATACTTACAAGACTCTAAATAAATTATTGTGTTTATTCTAACTATGCAACATTTCTACTGTCATATATCTATTAATTAACAACAATTACATTATGTTATCTATGCTTACATATTGGTTTTACATCTATGAATTTATAACAGTTGCATGTATTAACTCACCGTGGTTACGTAGCAAGGCCTCTGCAGTGAAAAGAGGAACACTTAACATGTCTGCTGTTTCTACCAATAATTGGTCTTTGGCTTCTTGTAAATCCTGTGCGCGTAATCCACAATATTCCTGAAAAATAACAATTTTAGATTTACATTAAAAAGCACATTAATATTAGCAGTGTATATTAAACAAACAAGTATGGTATAATATATGCAAATCCAGAATGTGTTGCACTGCATATTTATATACACTCAATTGCCAAATGACTGCTTTTTTTACTTTATGATAAAATTTATTTCTTTATGATTTACTGAAATTTATGGAAATTTGTGTTGCACTTTTGTGGATTATAAGATTTATAAGAACCATGATTCATATTAGGAATATTCTGGTTTAATGTGCTCATTTGAAAGCTGGCTGTTGCAGCATCAATCTTTGCCCATATTTTAACTAACCCATTTCTGGAAATGTCTTCAGAATATATGAATAAATTTGAATATTCAAAAAATATAAATGTTGTTACCTCTACAGGTGCTATTAATGGTTCATTGTCTTCATCTTCTGACACTCCATCACTCTAAATAAACAAATATTAAATATCAAACTATAAGATATATTAACATTAATTAATATTTAAGGGCATTGTATTATTTAAACCATAAGTAATTGTTTTAATACATTTAATCTGTAAAACAAATTATATATATTTCACTTTAAAGTTTGTTTTTCTAATTGCTTTATATTCATGTGCTGTATATAGCTTGAAGAATGTACTCACAGAAAAAACCATTTTGGATTCAAGATACAAGGCTATTTCTGAGTTACCATTCTTGTCTGCGCAGTCACATGGTGTTAAGTTGTCTTGATTTTCTATAAACAATGGTGCTCCATATTGCACAAGAAGCTATAAGTAATTAATTAATTAAATAAATAAATATGCAATCAAATACAACTATAAAGAAATAAATTAATGCAAGTATTTTTGAAATATAAATACAGACAGAATTAATTAAAGTAATAAACATTTCATTTCAAGTAAAAAGTAAAATAATTTCAAAACTAATTAATGGTACATGATAAAAAAGATCAATGAATAATGTAGGTATATTTTAATACATTTTTTTATCTATGTATCTGATGAAAATATTCATATTAACAAATGAACTCATATAACAAACATAAAATATAAATATACAATTATATATTTATCTAATTTATTAAAAACAAAGTTTCCCAGCAGAGTAGAATGATAAAATTATATATCAAAGGATAAAACTATAGTACTGATACACATGAGAACTAAATCAAAATTTACCTTCTTTTTTGATTAAAAATGTGATCCAGTTATTTGAAACAAAATGGAAAATAGACCATTTCAAATATATTTTGGTGATGCGTACATGATTATAAAGTTTGTGTAAAAATAAAATATCTCACCTCTACACATTTCTTCAATCCTGAACTTGCAGCATAGTGTAGTGCTGTGTTGTTTTTCTACAGAGAAAATACACAAGATATTACTCATAACTTAATATATTATATTAGAAACAATTGAAAAAGGAATTATATTTTCAGAAATATATTAGAAAAACTTGCAAAAGAACTTATTTATCAGTAGGGTATTTAAAATATTTACACACAATTAAAATTATTTATTACTTTTACTTGCATTTGAAAAGAACAGAACATTGATTGAGGGGCAAAATAAAATGAGTAAATTGTCAAAACCTAATCTGTAATTATTGTTTTAAATATAATGCAGTCACATTACCTCATCTTGGCTTGCAAGGTTAACCTTTTCTATTTCCCCTTCCTGAAGTGTCGCACCTCTCCATTTTAAAACCATCAACAGACAGTCTGCACGCCTCTGTCGCACATTGTAATATCTTGCATTATTCTCCATACATACACAGTGTAGTGATGTCTCCTTCTTTGCATTTGTCTTGTTAGGATTCCCTCCTTTTTCGTACAGAAATATTCTGAAATATGTAACAGAAAAACAAAGTATATTTAAAATGTTTCATTTCTTACAGGATTTTTAAATTTATTTCTGTTATGCTGGACAATTGCTGGCTTTTGTTTTCAAATAACATTCACAACATATTGAACAATTTATAAAGATAAATATTTCTTTATTTTCTCACATAATAATTATTTTTAAAATATTTCTAACTAATAAAACTATATGGAAATAAAAAATTAAAAATTACCTTAATAAACTTCGCATACCATGGCGACCTGCAAAATGTAGAGGTGTCTCATGTTGGTGTGAATCACCATAGGAACAGTTGGGATCAAGGCCTTTTCGAAGGTCACTGTTGTTGCCATATAGTTGTAAAGCTGCTACTTCATCTCCATTCTGAAGATGTTTGCGGAATTTTGATGATGCACTTCCCATTTCAGATGACTACTGCCACATTATACAACCACTGATACACATTTGTAAAAAATATTCCTCTTTTGGATCATTATATACATATATAGATTTATTAATAATATGTATACATAGAACATATATTTAAACCTTAAGAAACATTTAGATTTTTTCTAACAATTGACATAAGTATTATCAGACATTTGTAAAAGTAAAAACAAATTCACAAACTGTTTTTTTAACAAATACACTTTAATCTCAAGTGATGGAAAAAGTGTAATATTTACTGAGACATGATGACTACATAAACACAAAAAAATTTTAACCGGAAAAAATCGATTATTTAAACGTAAATAAATAGATAAAAATTACAGACAAAGCCAAACGACGTTAAAATTATTCAATAAAGCATTAAGTAAAAAAAATTCAGTCAAAATAAAAAATATATATGTTTAAAGTTTCTTCTCTATTAGTATTGATGAAGATAATTCAAATTCTTATACAAACTTGGAAAAAGACAACTTATATACAAGACATAAATGTCATAATTATATCTGTAACCGGGTCATCGCTTTTGTTTACGTCTGGCCACATGAAAATTAACACAACGAAAACAGGTCAATGTCTGATTATTTTTTCATAATTAAAAACATTTATTCGTAATCCTTTACATATGTTATCGTTTCGAATTCATATCGATACCAATGCCTGTAATAAAGCTACTCACAATTTATTCTGTTGCTGAAATTATTCACCGAAAAGTTAAAAAAAAAAAAAAAAATCACTCCAAATCCCTTCGTCTAGGATAAATGGTCGCACTTGAGTGCCTATCAAGCGGAAGTTGTTTCATTTATCGGAATTTGACGAATATATCCGAATAGAAAATTCTTTTCGCTTGAACAATTTAGCATTTTCGGAAAGAAAACAACAACAATAATAATAAAACAGCAACAACAGTAGTAAACATAATTCAAAAAAAAAAAAAAAAAAAAAAAAAAAAAGGAATACATATCTTCGGTTTATTTGTAATATCTTCTGAAGTAAATTAAGTAAATCGGTAACGTACTAAGTCCACGTTTTAATATGTATACAGGGTGTCCCATTAGTTTCCATACATATGGTTTCATCTCAAAACGTATCACCAACTCCATTACAAGCGTAACTCCAGCTGTGTTCTTCAGCAGTGGAGGACACGCATTGAAATGTATTTTCAACATAATGACAGTCATGTAGAGCATATTATATAAATAAAATTGGTTTTTCATATAAAAACGTTTACTTTTCCTATGTATGGAATTTTATGGGACACCCTGTATATATATTTTAATATATATACTAAATGTAACTCATTTTGAATTTAACAGTCAGCTTCTACAATGTCATCTTCATACTAAAAATAATTCTGGAATTAATTTTTAACAGCTATATAAATATCTAATGGTAAACGATGATATTCCCTGAATCCGTATTGGTGACTAAATGACTGCTGTGATGTGAACACGTGGTAATCTAAGTCTGTTTTTCATTTTGAGGACACATATTTGTCGTCCAGCAAGTAGGCCTAATATATCCGTTCAACCGCATGGACTGTCTGAAAAAAATTGATTATACATACATACATACATACATACATACATACATACATACATACATACATATACACACATACATACGTACATACATACATACATAACTGAACTGTAGACTTACAAATATTTTATTATAATAATATGTACAGTTCGGACGCTAAACCGCCAAGGAACAAGGTCTAAAGAAAAGAAGGAATCTATGGGAAATATAAAAACACACACACACACACACACACACACACTCACACACACACACACACACACAGATACATCTGGGGCGAAAAGTTTTGTTTAGCGTCCAAACAATGTTTATAATAATAATAATAATAATAATTAATGGATATTTAGAGTAATGAAATTAAAGTAAACAGAATCAGAACGATAAGGATAAATTAAACAAACATTAAGACAGAACAAACCATGCGTTTATATATATATATATATAGAGAGAGAGAGAGAGAGAGAGAGAGAGAGAGAGAGAGAGAGAGAGAGAGAAAAGACGTTGCCATCACACACGCTTATTGATATTATTATTGCGTTAATAGTATAAAACGTATTAACACGATCGTTAAGCGAAACATGAAAACTAAAGAAGCTAATTTAGAATTTTATGGAGAAAGAGAGACGGAAAAAAAAAAGAAGATTATTTTACAAGAAAGAAAGAATAACCTTACAGATGTTATTTACAACCATTACGAGAAATAAATGTTTTAACTTAGCGGTACTACTAAAACAACAACTATACTACTAATAATAATAATTGAAAACGTAAGTAATGCTTACGTACTGCAACGTTTTTAATCGTCTAAAATGTATATATATCACACGTTATAGTTATCTACAGACAGGAAATGCAAAACTGAACTATACTATTTTTGTTGTTGTTGATATTGTTATAACATTACTTATATTCAAAATATTACTTACCTAATATGTTATTTTTAATATTGATATTTGAAATATAAACTGAAGAAAACGAAAATTAAAAGATTCTCGATTATTCAACCCTAACGTTGATCAGATTAATACAAACGTGATTAATAATATTGTCGCAGTTTTTATTTTTTTATAATTATTTTTAATTTAACTGATATCGTTACTGGCTTTAATCTCAGTCCTTATATTTTATATTTTTTTTAAATAAACAAAAGAAAGGAAATAAAGACGAACTTATCTAGAATTCATACACTTCATTTTGAATAGATTATACGAAAAATATAAATGTAACAGATAGATAAATGAATAAATAAAAGAATGAATCAAGCTATAGATGTTTTATTAAATAAAGAATGAATTAATAAATGAATGAATAGATAAATAAAAATAATAAAGGAAAGGACACATAAATGTATGAATGAATGACGCTATAAATACTTTAAAGAATGAAATATTTCTAACAACGTTTCCACACAAAAATGCAACTACAAAACAACAAACAAACAAACGAAGCAAAACAAGGCAGACAAGCATATTATATTCCCTCCCTTTATACTCCAAATTAATTATTTCACATATTTTGTTCAAACAGTTTTATTTCCGGCACTGAAACACCTAACAGAAATCATACCAAACATCTGGACTGATTAATCTCTGTCTGTCTCTCTCTCTCTCAATTATTTGTTTCCATCCTTCAACCAGTTCATACATCTGTTGTTTTTTTGAAAGCGGTTGTTTGTGCGAATGTGTTTATTCGAGTATGAATATAACAGTTTGTTAGAGCTGCTGAACTATATTAATGTATTGTTGCTAGCGAGAATGTTTTTATTTATGTAAGTACATTTGTTCCTCTGAATATTTTATTTGTGTAATTTATTTGTGTGTATTTTTGTCTCTATGTATATATGATTGTATATATATATATATATATATATATATATATGTATGTATGTATGTGCAGGTATGTATTTATGTATGTATCTATGTCTGTATCTAGGTAAATATATATATGTGTGTGTGTGTGCGTGCGTGCGTGTATGTATATATATATATATATATATCTTGATGAAGTATGTTTATGAATGCTAAGTATATGTGGACTAAGTATATGCTGTATCTGTATGCGTATATGTTTGTACGTACGTTCATTTATATTTGTGTGCTCTTGAGAGACGCCGGTGACATGAGGTTATCAAGAAGTGCTTCAACAAGGGAAATTACGGTAATAACGATTTTTGAAGCCAATGAATGTAATAGTTGTTCTATAATGTACATTGTCAGTTGACAGAGCAAGCGTAATTCTTTGTTTGAACAGAATTTCCCGATATCTATATAATTTGTTTAGTGTTTTGAGGTTCTATATATTTTTAAAAATCTATTTTAGCTAATCACGTGATTCTAACGTGGTCTGTATAATTTAGACATGATTACGTTGCGGTGAGGGATCACTCTAAAATCCTCCTGATAGTTGAATATTGACTGGATCTTAACACTGTGTTCAAATGTTAAAGGGACAAGTCCTGTTTTCTTATGTTTTTCTTTGACGCAGACGACAACCATATCTGTGCACGTACGGATCTGCGTACATATGCATGTACGTGAACTATATTAATGTATATTAATTTACTTTTATCATGAAAACAGCTGATGCGGAAGCCATATTTCTTCTCATTATTTAACGATATGGCCTGTTTTTCCGACAACAGAATTCGATTTTTACGGAAATAAGAACGCTTTCATTAATATGGGTGAGTATATTTGACTTTTTCTTTACGTGTTAAAATATATTCCATTAAAGATAGGAGCAGAATGTAAATTATTTATTGAATGTATGCAATATGTTATTTTATTTTGAAAAAGAAAGAATGACTGAAATAATATGTTTACTGATATAGACTTACGCACATATACATACGTTCATATACTCATACTTATATACATACATATATACATACATATTTGTGATAGATGGATAGAATGATAAACATATTATACATGTAAACGCCATATAGTGTTTTAGTTGTTTATCAAATGCCATGAGATAAAAAAAAAATTCGCAATAGACATCCTTTCTATCGTATAATTTATACAAAAACCAAATGTTTGATATCTTATAAATGTTAATCCTAAAATTAACAAAGATGAGATTATACTGAACATTCAGCTATTCAGTTTGCTTTATTCATTAAGGAATAGAGAAGAAAATTATGATTAATATATTCCTCCAAATTTTCAATATTTTTAAGCTCCTCTCTCTCTCTCTCTCTCTCTCTCTCTCTCTCTCTCTCTCTCTCTCTCTCAAAACGCGAAGAGTGGATTAGTTCTGACTCCATGTTAAGGATGACCCTAGTTACGTATGCGACCTCATGATCAAAGGTTGCAAACCACTGTCGACTGACAAGCAATCCAAACTGACAGCTCCAGTAAAGATCAGCGCCAGACTATCACTTATGAATAAAAATGAATAGAATTATGCATATTCACAATTTATCCTGTCAGCTAAACGCCAATAAATAAACATTTTTTTTTGGCTTCAATATATTCAGAAAACGTTCAAAACGTTTGTATTGGACACAGAACGATACGTTATAAGTAATGTGAACAGACCAGTATATTCTGCTTTCTGTTTAACTACTCGTAGACTAATTATGATGCCCCAAGGAAAGACTAATAACGGTTTCCAATCTTGGCCCTTCATTATTTAACTGGCAAGACATTAAGATTTAATAAGCACTGAAGATGCATTAATGGTTTAAAATTTAATAATCCATTTCAGTTTTCTTCATTCCAGTCCGACTGTTATATTTAACTGTTCACCATGACAAAGAAAATGTTTGTTTGTTGTTGTTTTCTTTGTTTATATACACGTACATATGGAATTTTTTGTTCTATATTGCATAATAAAGTCAAAGATAACAGATAAGAACAATTAGCAAAAATGTGAGTAAATCGAATATGATTAAGGAATAAATAAATTAATCATTCCAGTGCAGACTTTTCGTTGCGTTCAAGATTTTTGGCTTCATTGTTAATCGGAGTGTATCACTGCTATAGAACATTTTCTTATCTAAACCAGACTGCTAGTTAATATGCATCAGGACAAATGGTTGACTGACTGGCAGTAAAACAATCGTAACATAAAAATATCGACTATATTCTTTTTTGTATTCTCTATCCTTCCTCCTTGACTTTCTCCCTCTGACTATCTAGCTGGGTGTCTGTCTCTCTGTCCATCAACGTATTATGTGTCAACTCATTTATCTGTATGAATGAATATATTATATACGTATGTATAATAAAAAAAATGACGTATATCTACTACTATATCTGTATGTATATATGTTCGAATTTGTTTGTGTATGCCTCTCTATCTGTCTGTGAATATATCTGTCTATCTATTGATTTTTCTGTCTAAATTTTTGTCTGTTTCTCGTTTTCTAATAATTATTAATTACTTGTTTCTTTTTTTTTCTTTTTTTCTGTATTTTCAGCAGAATCGAACTTAGGTCAGGTATCAGCTACTTGAACGAAACGCTTTTTTAATTACATCATTTGGCGGAAATCAGAAGATGTCGACTAACAATAAAACACAATTATTTTATCGTAAGCCTGACTTGGATCCATATTTAATTCCAGAAGTGGAGAGAGACCCATACTTAATTCCTCAGACTGTTATTATCTGTGCTTCTATAATTGGAAATTTGTTTATAGTCATCCTTTGCCTTTCTTCTCCGAAGCTCCGCAAAACACCCAAATATTTCGTCATTATCAATGTTTCTGTGGCCGCCCTAATTCTTGCAGCCTACCCAGAATCTCTTGCACTGGATCTCTTTGCAAGAAAGAAATGGATTCACGGTTATGGTATGTGGGTACATATGCACATGGCCTATTATATAATCAATTCTATTTACATGTTTTTGATGACGTCGCTTTGCTTGGAGAGTATAATGTGGAATGGCAGACGTGACGGTCAATCCGGCGTACACTACAGCACAATGGCGGCTCTAGTCGGCACGTGCTGGGTGGGTAGTTGCGTTTTTATCGTTCCAATTGCTGCTGCATGGCACGAGTCGTATTTTGGAAGATTTTCTCTCGATAATAATTTTGATCTGGCTGTACATATTATGAGTTATTTTCCTCAAGCATTTTCTATTTGTGTAGTACTCACCTTACTCATGGCAATTCATTTATGGAAAAGACGTTTCCAAGGAGATGAACATGACGATCTAATTCGTCCGTTTCCGGTAGATGTCCTCGTAGCCAGTTGCCTGACGGTTGTTTTGAAGTTTCCACATACTGTATTTTTGCTGATTGTAGATGAATGCGATATGAAAACTCACTATCTTATTCACGCCTCGGTATCTTCGTTATGGTTGCTCCCACATGCTCTGGTTCCATTTGTCTGGCTGTTAGGCACAGACACGAGGGAGGCAATTAATGTTTGTAGAAGCAGATGGTCACGTGAAGCGTATGAAATTAGCGAGGAACAACATTCTCTGAATCATGTTTAAAACAAAGTGTATGTCGTAATCTATTTGTCTTCTGTAAATGTGCATTACAATGTAATATGTATTACGAACATAACATAACGTAATATATTTATATAATGTATTCATTTGTATATTACGGACGTGCAATATGATCTAATTTACTTGAATATTATTAATGTGCAATATGACACAATTTGTTTGCATTTTAGAAACATGCTATATGATGTAATTTATTTGCCTATTACGAATACGCAATATACTGTAATACAGCGGTACATTGACTTACGAGTTTAATCCATTCCGAGACAGAGCTCGTAACTCAAAATTGCTCGCTTATCAAATCAATTTTCCCAAATGAATAATTGAAATACCATCAATCCGTTCCTTCGCCCCAAAAGCCACCCCAAGTTTTTTTAAAATGTTTTTAAATAATAAAAATGTATATATAAATGACAAATATTGCAAAAAAAAAAAAAATAATAAAAGAGAATATAAAGAAATAAATTGGTTTTGTAAAGACTACCGGGTTAGAGTTTCTCAAGCTCTTCATGGACAGATGTTCTCAGCTTAGAAATTATTTTAAGGCCTTTGGCTGGACATAAAGACTTTATAGACTCCTTCTGTTTCAGTATGTTACATATCGTAAAAGTACTACCCTCGTACTTCCTAGCCACTTTGACTACACGCACGCCTCTCTCATGTTTTTCTATGATTTCATACTTTAATGTAATGGACATCATCCACTTCTTCTTCTCAGTACTGTCCTTTGCACTCACTTTCTTAGGATCCATGGAAATTTGGCAAAAACCGCATAAAACGCGATCACAACACAACAGAGATGCTTCCACGGCGAGGTAACCACGTGAATCAAACAAATGATACGCAGGATGCTGGGCGGATGTTGTATTATTCGTTGTGCCAACTAGCAATGGCGTATCTGAATCTAACTCGTAACTCGAATTTTGGCTCGCAACTCAAAGCAAACAATCGACCGTGTGGCTGCTGGTAAGTGGGAGCACTCGTAACATTATATTTATCAAGAATGACATTCTGTATAACGTTCAGCAGCATATCTGTATAACGCGATTTTGTTTACATTATAATGTAATGTAATGCAATATTATGTATATTTGCCTAGATTGAAGGGGTTATTAATTTCAACCTTTGTCAGAAATTGGAACAATTTCAGTAAGACATCAGAAGCAATAATTTCAGAAAATTCTAAACTTTAAAACTGTCAAATTTAGAGTTTTTCTAAGCAATAACATTCTATTTTCAAAAATTATGTAACAGTTGCTTATTTCGTCATTGCGTTGTGTATGCAATGTAGAAGAATTTGTTGTTGACATTGATTTAACATTAGATATCCTTTATTGTCTTTTTTATTTTATTTTACTTAAAAAACTAATGTACTGTGCCGAAGTCAACTTGAATTTACCACTGTTTAACGCTTTCATTTTGAACAATTTTCTATAAAACTGCGGTTAAAGTGCCGCAGAGAAGCGTCATAGGTACAAATCGATGTCTTTTCTTGTTGCAGAATTACTTGCCTAAAACCGGAACAGTAATTTGCGGATTTATTTAGAAACATTAAACTTTTTTGTGAGGTACAGAAGAAAGAGTTTTTGTTCCGGTAACGTAAAAAGTCAAAATCGATTTAAAAATGAGGATTAGATACGAAACATGGTTTGTGAGTATAATTATTTCACCACTCAAATAGTACACAATGTATCTATTACTTACAACGCGAGTGAGTATCAGCAGGTCATTTCGGAAAAAAATGGAAGGGTGTCGTCGTTTTGGTGAATATATTTTTCATCATGAAACATTTCATATTTATAAACAAACACCCAAACAAATGAATAAAAGTAAAAGAGAAATATCTATCCGCGCCTCTCCGATTCTGCCCGTGAATGTAATTACATTGATTACGTAAAAGAAAATAATCTGAAAAATTGAAACATGATATAATTAGCGGTACTTAAGTAAGCGTAAGTGCCATGTTTATATAAAAATGTGTATGTTTGCATTCATGTCTATCTCTGTTGTGATGGTTATGATAGAATCGATGTATATCTGCATGTGAGAGAGAGAGAGAGAGAGAGAGAGAGAGAGAGAGAGAGAGAGAGAGAGAGAGAGAGAGAGAGAGAGAGAGAGAGAGAGAGAGAGAGAGAGATGAATTTATCTCTTTTCAAATAAATAAAGATTATTATCTACTGTGTTAAAGCAAACCTTGTAGATTATAGTTACTATATAAAATAAATAACAAACTTTTACATTTTATCTTTCTTCAACAATTATTTATAAGCATTGATTTTGAACATTCCTGGTCTGGCCTTTTTTTACAGGAAACGCTGGCTGTTCTATCTTCAGCTTAAAAAAAATGTTATTTCATGCTGGGTCTATCCTAGATTTAATTTACTGAATAACAGAAAGGTGAAATACTTGATGACTATATTTGTATTAATTTGTGTGCAATTCATTCATTCATAGAAACGTCAGGTGATTTTATGATTAATTAACGACTGTATTTATTAATTTGTATTCAAAGGTTGACTTTGCTGGACATATTTATTTTAGTCTGTACAACGCAAATTAACAAATTTTATTGATTTCTTTTTAAAGCATGTATTTCCTGAAAATCCTCCGCAGTACTCTCTGTCGAACGGAGTTTAAAGCAAACCATAAATGATGTTTACTAAATAACAGTTTATATTTATCTGTATTTACGCCTTGCCTGGACATATCCGATGAACGTTCTATAGAACAATGGCTATATATTTAAAGGTCGCCTTGCTTGGATATACATTTATTTACATGTATATAATTAGGTATAACGAAGGACTTCCCTGGACATACCTCTATATAAGTCCCTATAGAGGAGAGCGAGTGAGTTATTTGATACTTAGTTTACGACTGTGTTTATTGATTAGTATTCTCATGCTGCTTCTCTTGATGTATTCTGTGTTTGGTAACAAGATAACTAATTCTGCAACTGGAAACGTTTCTGTGTTCTTCTTGTTACTTTGTATGTTTGTATTATCTACTAATTAAACCTGTCGTTTATAGGCTATGTGAGTATGCGTGTGTGTTCTTGTGTTTGTGTTTCTGTATAAATGTGTTTGTACGTGTACTTATGCAAGTGTGTAGAGTGTGCGTGCGTGGGTGTACGGGTGATTATATATATATATATATATGTATGTATGTTTATGTGCATGTACTTATGCCACTGCATATGTTTGTGCGTGTGTGTGACTGTTTGAATGTGTGTATATATATATGTACATGAACTTATGTCATTGCGTATGTTTGTGCGTCTGTGTGTCTGAATATGTGTATGTGTATATATATACATACATATACATACACACACACACATATGTTTGAATGTTTTATTGTTTTTGGTTTTTGTTTAAATTACTGGTGTAAGTTGTTTTTTTTTATTTTATTATTATTATTATTATTATTATTATTATTATTATTATTATTATTATTATTGATTTGTTTTATTTATTATTATTATTTTCTTATATGTAGTTTTTTTCTCACAATATCATTATTTCAGGCAGTATAGCTGGTTATCAGAATCTGAAAAATGTTTAATGAAAAACCATAATATTTCAGATATCAATTTACGACCGTATCTTTCTTTTGATATATGATATTGGCTTGGCTTCATCTCATAAATTAACGTTTCATTTTATATATTTTTTAAATGTTTAATGTTTGTTTAATTTCGGTAATTGTGATTAATGAATGATTAATAATATTTCAGTCAACTAATCTGTAATGACCTATCAATCAGTCAGTCAGTCAATCAGTTTTACAGAGCCGTAAATAGCTAGACACCACAACATCAAAATACCGTCAGATCTGGGGATGAACATTCAGTTGACTTCCGAGTTGACACAGTCAGACATGCTGCGATAAAAAATGACGATCAACTTATATGAGGATCTGGACAATATAACTGACACAATGAATATGCTATTTTGAATTGATGTTAATTCCTTTCTTCCTTTTTGTTTGATTTATTCTGTGGTGCAGCAGCCTCAATTAGGCGAAAGATAATATAATGAAAATGGAATTTTCAAAGAATACACGGATTTCCCTATAACTGAACCAAAGGGTTCAATATTAGTCACAAGGGCCCTAAACTGAACCTTTGTCGGTATTTTTTTATTGGTCCATAAAACTTGGAGTTTAGGAGTTAAACTTGTTTTTACTTTACGAGTGTCTTAGGGCATCTAACATCTATCAGCTACGACTAGACTGATCATTCCATCTGGACTGAGCAATAAAAGTCAGAATTTAGGGGGTTCAGTATATGTACACTGCCCCTATTTTCCTTGCCATATTGGAGTAAGGCAAGGGGAACATTTATCACCTTTTTTCATTTTCACTTTATTTAAATGATTTAGTAAACTGTTCAGCCGCAAAAAACTATAAATGTATTGAATCAATAAACAGATTTTCTTGCGAAAACTATTAATGTATGTATCTTAAGTTACCTGTGTTTTTATATGCTGACGATACTGTACTGTTAGCGGAAACAGTAGATGATTTACATCATCAATTGCACTGTTTTAAAATATATTGTAAAACGTGTAGGTAATTTAATTTATCAATCGACTATCAGTTAGATTTGTCTGACAAGCCTGTAAAACCAATATTTCGATATGGACGTGAAATCTGGGTTTTTAGTAATTTAGATATAATTGAAAAACTTCATCTCAAGTTTTGAAAATATATATTACGTGTTAACAAGCCAACACCAAGGTTTATGTTGATCCATTGTCTATAAATGTTAAAGTAAGAATGATTTCATTTTGGGCAAAGGTTGTTAATTGTAAAAACCATACGTTGTCATGTGTACTATACATGTTGTTATTGTATTATCATAGTATAAATGCTATACCTTGGTTACCTTCTATAAAAACTATACTACAAGAATGTGGTTTATGTAAAATATATTCATGTGTCCTAATGAATGTATTGTTGTTAAAACATGCAGTTCAAATAATTTTATATGATCAGTTCTTACAGAAATGGAATAGAAATAAAACTGAGTCATTTAAAGGCATTAATTATAGAATGTTTAAAGAAAAAAAAAACACACAAAAAAACAAACACACACACTAAAAAAAAACCGCCACACATAGTAGAAAATTATCTAAATTTAGAACCAGTAATTCAAGCTTCCTATAGATACTGGTAGATGGATCAATATTGAAAGAGAAGACAAAATATGGGCGATTATGTAATTCTGATATTGGTGATGAGTTCCACTATGCTTTTAACTGTGCATCTTTATCTTTTGAGAGAAGTAAATATATAGCATATTATTATACACTTAGACAAAATGCAATAACATTTCAGCATTTGTTTTCTTTAGAATAAATCACTTTTGTATAAACTTTCATGATTTTAACAAATTGTCACTGACAGAGTCAGTCTTCCGGGGTAAATTAAAATTAATGTTTTGTGTTAATAAATCACGTTTTGTTTATATGTTATCAATACTGAACGCTGTGCAATCTTTAGAGAAATAAATTTCTTGTCTTGTTAATCTGATTATCTGTGAAAACCATGTTTTTAAATTTACACAGAGGAGAAAAAAAAAAATAAGAGTACACGAACGGTTGGTAGAAGTCGTTTTAAATAGGATATGCACTTGGGATTTCTTTTGACTGGCCAATCGGGTCATTCACAAGCAAAACTTTGTTTTAAATTGCATTTTAAAAACATGTTATCATATCATAAAAACAATAATAACACAAAACAAGGATTCATTTTTATAAAAACTGTTGTAATTAGATTAATAATATGCTGTCAAGGGACCCACCCAATCAAAAATCTGGAATGTTTTACCAGGCTCGGTTTTGTAACGAATAAATTGCTTTTATGTCAGAAATGATGTTTGCCACCAATAACCACAGTCCCTGTCAAGAGTTCCCTTAATTTGAAATCTAAAAAGCATAAAAATGGCAGTCATTTGTCGGATGATATTGTTAAACTTGTAAAACCAAAAGATTCTATTAATTCTCATATAATTCTGAAAAGATGAGAGTAAATAACGGCTCGTTTTAATCGATAATGATAATAACAAAACAAAATTAACATTCGATTTTTTATTTGGTATCTGCCAACTGGAAAATTAGTTATTTTATAAGAGATGTGCGTCCTATAATCTCTCTCTCTCTCTCTCTCTCTCTCTCTCTCTCTCTCTCTCTCTCTCTCTCTCTCTCTCTCTCTCTCTCTCTCTCTCTCTCTCAGTTTATTATTATTATTATTATTATTAAATCTTATTTATTTGAATATGTAATGTAAGAAGAAAAATATTATTATAATTTACTTTTTGCAGTTAATAAATATACAAAACAGACAAAAGCTTTCTTGTATAGTATAGATTTTCTTTATAATTAAACTCGTAACCGCATCTCCTGAGGTTCCAGTTCGGTGTATATACTGGTATAATTTCCATACATATTAGATGATTAGGATTTTGTTTTTGTAAAAAATCAGCGATGTTATCGATTTATGTCCATTGTTGTATATATCGAAAGTATTTCACATGTAGTTATATCAATTAAAGATGTATACACAGAGATATAAACATTCATACACATACAATAAAATGACCCATACGGGCGCGCGCGCACACACACACGTATATAAAACTGACGTACTCAGATATAATTACATAGGAGTGAATACACATACATAATGTATATGTGAGTGCATTTGTATGTTTGTGAGAGAGTAACTGTTACGGTGTAAGTGTGTTTATCTTTAAAAAAAAATAAAAAAATAAAAAATATATATATGCGAGTTTTTTATGAATCTATAGCAGGATATGTGTGTATATTCGTGTGTTTGTTAGATAGCTTTCAGTCTTCAATGATCTGTTTTCATTCTTGAAATATGCTTACAATGAAAAATTTACTAGTCATCTTTTATTATGACAACTAGTACTATTACTACTCCTCAATGGAATGGACCTTGAATTTGATATATAACATGATATAGTTGGAGATGTGGTAATATGTGGTAATATGATAAAGACAAATGTTCTCATTATCATGGTAATTGTAAGCCATAGTGATTGTTGGAGTTTGTCATCAAAAGAAACGGGTATGATGTACCAACTTTAATTTCATTACCATTTTTACTCATTTAAAATGTACGTGTTTTAGATAAGACTAAGAATGAATTAATACATTTTAGACTGCAATTATACTCTAAACTTTATGAAAACTATCATGGATTTCTACTTTTTAATTTCTATAACATTTCAATCTCCTCTTCGAACTGAAAAATTCAAAAATCATTTTCCTTACCTTTCAAACCCAGTAAAACACATATACGACAAAAGGAAAATAACATCACGTCATTTTAAGATGTAATATTGGAAGACGCCATGAAAACAGATAACGTCATAAGAATAGTTTTACGTCACACAGTAACAACAGCATTATTTCAAATTAAAAACAAAACAAAAAAAAAAAAAAAAAAACTTTAAAATTATTTTAGTAATATAAAAACATAAAAAAACATAAATAAACCCAAACGCAAGATAAACAGCCAATTTTTCTTATTTATGATACCATTTCATATACTGAAAAGTAAAATAATCCCGACAAACTGAGTAATTTTCCAGCATCTCACAGACTTAAATGTAAAATGATTCAGATAAACCAAATAATTTTGCAGAGTTAACATTTCCATCAGTTGATTATGATTTTTCGTATGTATCTGGATTACACATTATTTGACAAGAAACTAAATAATCTCTTCAAAGGATATGAAGAGTACTGTTTAGAGTACTGTTACTGGTTTACAAAATATATGCCGATAATAATTTTGTGTCTGTTATGTAATAAGTTTAATAAGTTTAATAATCAGTATAAAAATCTTGAGAGTTATTAAAAACCATTTATAAAAGAAGAAAACATACAATATCATAAAAGTATACAATTTTTATTTAAATTATTCATTAGCACATGTATATTTTAACAAAAAATTTAATTATTGAGAAATATAAGAGCATATCTCTCTATCTACAACTGTATCTGACAGTTTCTCTTTCTATATATTTGATAATGTTTTTACCTCAATATTCATCCAACTACAGATACATGTTAACATGAAACAGAATTTTGTCATTCTTCTATGATGCAGAGAATGCTGAACGTAACTCAAGTACATACATATTTCACTCTTTTTTTTAACGTACACTATATATATGAGTGTGTGTGTGTGCGCTTTATATTTGGGAAGACAGATCTATTCAGGTGTTTTATCCTTAAAATTCATCACTAACAGATCCATCTCAGACAGAACATATGGACTTTCTGACTGTTGATAGTTGTCATCATACTTTGGACCCACTGTCCACAATGTCTCCAAGTCATAAACCTCCCGTGTTTCAGGCATAAATATATGTAGTATAATATTACCTGAAATAAAACAATTTGTTTAGATTATTTTTATTATATGTCATTACTACTATTATTATTAATCGCTATTACAACTATTATTTTTTGTTATTATTGTTATCAATATTCTTCTTGTTTTTATAATTGGGAATAATCAAATAAAATCATGTTTATCTGGGGTTTTTTTCTAAAATTAATTATAAAATTACTAGCTGTTAATTTCATAAAAAGTTGTTATATATATATATATATACACATATATCACGACAAACTGAGTAATATTCCAGCATTTCACAGACTCAAATGTAAAAAGATTTTAATAATCGCACACATACACATACACACACACACACACACAGTGGTACCTTGACTTACAAGTGCCCCAACTTACAAGTTTTCCAAGTTACAAGCAGTCGCTTGGTTGATTTTCTGCTTTGAGTTGCAAGCCAAAATCTGAGTTATGAGCGAGCTTCAGATATGTTGTCACTAGTTGGTGCAATGAACAATAAAATATCCGGCCAGCATCCTGTGTCTCGCTTGTTTCCTTTACGTGGTTACCTTGCCACGTAAGCATCTCTGTTGTGTTGTGTTCATGTTTTGTGCAGTATTTTGCCAGATTTCTTTTTTCTGACCATGGATGAGAAGAAAGTGAGTGCAAAGGACAGTGCTGGTAAGAAGAAACGGATGATGTTCATTGAATTAAAGAATGAAATCATAGAAAAACATGAGCGTGGTGTGCATATTGTCAGCTTGGCTAGGCAGTCATGTGTAGTACCATACTCAAAAAGGAGTTAATGAAGGCTGTAACTCCAGTCAAAGGCATAAAAATAATTTGTCTGATCTCCAAGACAAATACACTTTATAAAACCAATTTATTTCTTTACAATTTTTTTTTTTTTTTCAGTACAATATTTGTCATTTATAAATACATTTTTCTTATTTAAAAACACTTTACCAAAAAAATGGGGTGGTTTTGGTGGGTGGAACGGATTAATGGTATTTCAGTTAATTTCAGTTGGGAAAATTGATTTGATATATGAGGCAATTTTTGTTACAAGCTTGGTCATGGAACAAATTAAACTTGTAAGTAAAGGTCCCACTGTATATATATTTACTGTTATTCCACCATATTCATATTTTGCCTAAGTTTTTATTTATAGAAATTTTTAATTTTTAAACTTATCAAACAGGTCACCAATGGTTTGAGAGCTAATGAACTAATTTTTTTGAAATAAAACTTTACCTAAATCAACTGCCATCCAAGTGTCAGTATCAAGACCCTCAATTTTCAGACTGGAATCTCCACTGGATTTCTTTCTCTTGTGCTGCAAAATACAAAATGATGAAAGAACTATTTTTTTATTTGCCTACCTATATGTGTGTGTAACCACAATATATGAACAATATGTGAACTGAATACTGTATGAACAAGCAAGAAAAAATGATTATCATCATTATATCTGTGAACCACCAAAATTGGAATCCCTATCATAACGTATTAAATCCTAAATAAATAAAAATAATAATAATAATCACCAAAACATTTTTTTTTTTTTACTTTTACACTGTGACATATAAATATGCATGTTTAATGACTCAAGAAACTAATATAGCAATGACTTGGAAGTTTAGAAATAGTTTTCTTTATTTAGTGCTATGCAACAGATCATATTACAATTTATTATCCACAATTTTCTGAAACTCATTTAATTTAAACATTTTGAGCAAAATAAAACAAATAAAAAATTAAATTAAATTAAATATAAAAAAATAAATTATACATACAATCCACTGTAACCTGGCAACTATGGCTCGCATGTGTCGTTTTGATTTTGCATTCACTATAACCATGTGATCTCCAAACCTCGCCTCAGAAGGAATCTCAATAACACAGAGATCTTTAGCATTTTCATCTTGCAACAATGCACACAGTTCATCTACCTCAAATACACCGTGTCTTCCTCCTGCAAATGTATCGTAGCATAATTTAACAGCATAACACTGAATAGCATAGTACAGCATAGTACAGCATAGAACACTGTAACATAACATAACAGAATATGAATTTTATAAGATATATGATTACATGTTAAGATTATAATAACTATAATATAAATATAATGTAATTAATAATAGTAATAATAGAGTATGATGTAACAGTCACGAAATTAAAAAAAAAAAAAAAATAAATAAAAATAAAATGCATTTAATTAAATAAAAATAATAACTAAAAGATATAATAATAAGAAACATGTACAGCATACTAATTAGAGAAATGGATGGTGTCCACTCTGGTTCAACTGAATCCTCTGAAACAATTCCAAAATTTTCAACATCTTCAATATTTTGATGTTCAGGATGGTGTTCAGTCTCGGATTCTGATTGATCATCAGACTTTTCCTTCACCTCATTTGTATTAATATACGGCTTATGTTTAAAATCTGACTGAATCTCTTTTAACAAATCATCAAACTCTGGATCACTTGGTTTATCTGATTCTTCACCTTTTATATCTGACGAGGAAAATGTTCTTTTTGAAATGATATTTGAATAAAACAGTCTATTTTCACAACTGTGCACCTTATCGATAAATGGCTTAATTTGACAGCAATGTATATTACTCTGAAAAATACTTTGAGGTTTTGTTAAGGTGACAACCCTAAAATGAGTTGTCAAATTTGTCACTAGTAATCTGCAGCATGTCGGTTTAAATCTTTTTAAACATCGATACGTAAAATGTAACATTCTCATTTCTTCTAAAGTGTCACTTACTTAAAATATTAGAGTGCTGAAAAATAAACAATTCTTTACAGTGCAGTAATAGGAAATGAAAGATATAATAAAATGCAGTGAAAAAGTCAAAGTCGAACCTAAAACGTGCAGTCAACAAAAACTCGATTTTCGGTTGTCGTAATATACAAACATTTGTTTACAAGATTGTAATATATTTATTAGTGTATTAAAAATTACTTCAAAATGATTATCTTTATAAATCATTACAATAATAATATAAATATATAAATAATTAGTTAAGAATGACAACTGGAAGTTATGTAGATCCACTTACGGCAATATCTAGCAGACTGCAAAATTTAAAGCTTTAGTTTCGAAAATGATTTCTGCATTATCATGAATTATGTTTAAGAAAATGAAACGATCCTTAGATAAAAACAGTTAGTGTAAGTGTTAAATAGATTAATACAATTTTTAGTTAGGAGATAATCTATTATTTGATAATAAAATTTTAATTTCTGCACAATTTTCGACAACTCTTTCTCTTTTTTCTCTCTGCCACTGTCTAACCCTACATAATCAGTTTTTCTTTTGTTTTATAATAATAGTGTGTGTGTGTGTGTGTGTTTGTGTGTTAAAGTAAATACGTAGGTGCACTTTTAAACACATTTCGATTTTTATTTTTAAAATAACGTTATACTTATCACTAAGTCAGTAAGTGCTTTTGACATTTTATATTTCTTCAATTTTAATTTTATCTATTTTATTTATCTTTGTGTTTATTTATTTATTATTTTATCTGTCGCTGTGATTATATATTCCACAATGTTTATAATAATAAAGTTTTATTCTTTGCTTTAATTTGCTATTACTAAATGCATTTAACAGTTTACTTATATAACTTCAGATTTAATTATTATTGTATCTTTTAAAATTATCTATTACAATAATTATATATTAAATAATTTTATTTATTATTTTAATTCCTTGTTGCTATGATTTTTTTTTTAAAGTATATATATATATATATATATATATATATATATATATATATATATATATATATGACATTCTATTTATTTCAGTCTAATTTTGTTTCCTAAACAGATACAAAAAATGTTTTCTAATTTTAATTTGATCTGTTTTAGTTTCTAAAATGATACATTTTCTATGATGATACATTTTTGTAATTTTACGTGTCTGTTTTAATTATCTATTGCTATATTTAATAATTCTGTATGTAATTTAGTTTTATTTGTTATCTAGCTTTACATGTGAATGAGTTTACCCACATGCCCAATGATCCCATTATCTGCTTTGTTCTAATTAATTTGACAGTAAACTTTGAACTCTTGTTGTTGATGAACAAAGGACATCATCGCTACTGAACACTTTACAGAGATGCAAAATGTCCCTGCATAGAGGATGTCTTCTTGTCATCAGGCAGTCAACAGCATTAAGTAGTTGGTAATAGCAACAGGTCACTGAAATCAAAGCAATCACTATGAAAAGTGACAGCTGGTGTAATTAAATACTCAGTGGCATTAAAATTAATCGAAGAGTGATGTCACATGATTTGAGCTTAAATAGCCACTGAAGTCAGAGTAATAAATAAAAAACAGTAATAAAAGTTAAATTAAGTGATCAGTAAATTCAGTTCATCAGTCAAACCTGGTGGTCAGTAAACCAGTGGTTGGTAAAATCATTTTGTAAGTCAAACCAAATGGTCAGGGAAATCAAGAAACCAATGGATATGAAGATGGATGCAGTTACATTTGGTGTTGTGGAGAATGGTATGGATATGGTAAAAACAAAATATCCAAAGAAGACCACGTTGAAAACTTATCATGTGAGATCAGTCTTGTGGATACCTGTTATTTTTGCAGTGGCTACTTATGGACTTTACACACTCTCCTTAAATATTCCAACCCATAAACAGAAAGATGTGTAAGTTATGATTTTCTTTTTCTTTTTTCTTTTTTTTTTCACTGGATTATTTTATTAATTTATTTTACTTAATAAGTACTTTTACAAATTGAATTCTGGCTCTTTTCCTGTCACTTTTATACTACATTTCAGTTACCTTTTTATCATTCTCTTACTTTTTAATTAGCTAACCTCTTATTCTGTCTCTAGTTTATCTAACTAATCTTTCTTTGCTTCTTTCCTTTTTTCTGTTTCTTTTTCTGCCTATTTTTGTTTTCTCTCTTTATCACTGTTTTTGATGTGTCCTTTTCAACATCTATTTCTCTTCTCTACTTTCTTTTTCCTCTTTCATTCTCTCTCACATATACAGTCTGCCATTTAAATTTTTTTTTTTCAGTTCACATTTAAAGTTTCCAACAAACATGAATGATCTGCAAGGCATTGCTAGTTTTCTACAACAGTTCCGCTCTGACCATGGAGTTTATGTAATGATTCTGTTTGTGTCTGCCTATCTGTATAAACAATCATTTGCAATCCCTGGTTCAGTCTTTTTAGTAAGGATAACCATTTTTTAAATTAATTTTATTAATATTATTATTGTTGTTATGTTTATTTTTATTTTTTGCTATATAATTTAATATATAGTATAATGTAAATTTAATATGTGATATAAGTACTGTTTAGTATTATATAATATTATGTAAGTTCAATTATTTGGTATAAATTCTGTTGCTTAATATTTAATAGTGTTATGTGAATATTATAAATAATGTTGTTTAATTGAATATAGTATTATCATTATGCAAATACTGTTATATAGTATAAATTATCTCATATTATGTAAATATTATAAATAATGTTGTTTAATTGATTATAGTATTATCATTATGCAAATACTGCTATATAGTATAAATTATCTCATATTATGTAAATATTATTATGTAGTATGAATGTTGAAAATTAGTAAATATTTCTATGGATGATTTATTTTAATCAACTGTGAATTGACAACAGAAATCTCAGTTCAAGTCCAACAACTGATAAGTCAGGTGTGTCAGATAATCATATCTGCCTGTTGTCAAATAATCTACACACAAAGTATAAAACAGCTATTTGTAAATTAAATAAAACATCCACTTTGATATACTTACTGTGATTTATGAAAAAAATATTCTATTTTAATCTACTAGATGTTATTTTTTAAATTAATAGAACATCTAACTTTAAAAGTGGTTTTGTTTCTTTGTGTGCAAAGTGAAAATAATTAAATAGTGCATTATTTTCATATCAGTGTAATTTGCATATTTATGAATATTAATTATGTTACTTGATATTTCTCAAGCAGAGCATATTTGTATATATTCAAACAATATAACTCACATTCATCCTTTAGACTTTACTGCTACATCTGAAATTTACTGTTTAAAGTAAAAATACCATTTAAAAATCTTTCTACCATATGAAGACAGCCATACATTTTTCTTTACTTAGACAGAGGAAAATTTGATCCACACTTGCAGAAGCCAATTTCTATTGTAACTCTGTGTGTGTGTTTGTGTAATTGAGTATTCATGTCTTCTTCTTTTTTTGTTCTTTCTCCACCCATTCACAAAAGATTTAAAAATAAAAATAAAAATTTAGTTTTAGAATTGTTTGAAGACGGTGAAAATGCCTTTAAAATTAGTTTCAAAATGTGATAAATGTACCCAACTGAATCATGACTTGGAAATAATGATATTTAAGATATGGATGTATTGAAGCTTTGGCATTACAGTGTCATTAATAAATACACAGTTAGTTGATTTATTTTTTATTTTTCATAGTGATGTAATAAATTGATATGCAGTTATCTGTTTTATTTATTCATTTCAGAACTTGCTGGCAGGCTCTGTGTTTGGCACAACAACAGGATTTCCACTCGTCTGTTTACTCACTGCAATGGGAGCATCAAACTGTTACATGTTATCTAATATGTTTGGAAAGTCACTGCTTGTCAAGTATTTCCCTCACAAAGTGCAGTTCTTTCAAGATAAGGTTTGTTATTTATTAACATCATTTCTTTTCATAAACATATTTTTTTTCTCATTCTTAGAGCAGATTTTATATGTATTTTTGTTTATTTATATATATGTTTCTCCTACTTAGGTTACTTAATTATCTCTTGAAATTCAGTTTAAATTCATGATATCAGCAGGTTTCCACATGAGTTACTATTATATATATTATTATATAACAGTTGATTAAGGTATCAAATAAAACATTTCTTTTTTCTTTCCTAATATGAAGTGACTCCAACTGGGAGCATTTTTAAAAATCTGGTTGGTTCAGAAATATGTGATTTGTTATAAGAAACAAGGAATGTTGTAAATTTCTCTAAACTAAATTATTATTGTTTAAGTGTTCTCACCACACTTTTCTTTAAAGTATAATAAAATGTTTTGAAAATCCCATAAGGAGAAAAAACCCAATTATTTAATTAACAAAATATAATATTTTCTTCTCAGGTTGAAGAAAATATGGACAGTCTGTTTTTTTTTCTCCTTTTCTTGCGTCTCTTCCCGATGTCACCAAATTGGTTTATGAACATGGTGGCACCCATTGTCAATGTTCCACTGCCTCTGTTTTTCATGTCTGTATTTATAGGTTTGTTCATTTATAATTATTATTTTACTTTTTTCACCTACCTGTATTTTGCACACAAAAAATGTAATCATTCAAAAAAAAAAAAATAATATAAAGTAAATCAGTTTGATGCATAATAATTGCAATTATTGAAATTGTTTTCCTTGTTGTATAAAAACAGTTTACTGAATTTATTTACTTATTTACTTATTTATTTATTTATTTTAATTTTATTTACTTATTTGGCACATTGGCAAAGAAGGAATTATAGTTTAAACATCCATCTATGTATACATTACTTTATTTATTTATTTATTTGTTTGTTTGTTTATACAGGACTAATGCCATATAACTTCATCTGTGTTCAGACTGGATCCATGTTGTCAGAAATACGCAGTCTTGAGGATGTGTTCACATTGTGGAGAATGGCACAGTTGGCAGGAATTGCCTTAATGGCATTAATACCAGGATTTTTGATAAAAACAGTACATGCACAAAAACAAAAAAAGCAATAATTTGATGAAACTTCATTATATTACCAGACAAGATGACAAATTTTTTAAATTGTTTATTAATAATTGTTTTTATTTCAAGAGTTCAGAAGTCACTTCATGATTAAAAAGGTTTATTGTTTTCTGCAAATCTTGGCTATACATGTGTGTACCAATTTTCAGCAGTTTCATATTAATTTATTAATTTATTATTGTTTTTAAAGTTCTCCCCAAATCATTCCTATTTAAAATAATGATTGGAATAATGTTAGTGTTTCTTAGTACAGTTAAGATTTATTTAATGAAAAATTGCTTATACACTGCAATTTAATATGATTGTGTATGGTATTATATGTGTACAGTGAATGAATGCATGTATGTGCATTTGTCACTGCGAGAGTATGTGTGTGGGTGTGTGTGTGTGTAAGTGAGTTGTATGGATATATGTGCATTTTCTGTGCATGTGTATGTGTGTGTTTGTTTGTCTATTTATTGTGCTTGTGATCTGTTGATCAGAAATGATTAAGTACTTCGTTAATGTAAATATAGAAACATGTTTAAACTATAATGCCTTCTTTGCCAAAGTGCCAAATAATTGAATTGTTTTTAAAACTCATCCTATGTCAGTGTCATTATTTGTATTAGTATATATGAATTTTAAAGAGAAGAAATTAATGAATGATAAACAAATTTTGAAAAATGTTTAATTAAAACTAAGTAGTGATGGTTAAAGAAGTGAGATGAAAAATAAAAGGAAAAAAGAGATAGCAAACAGATTAAGATAGAGAGAAATCAAAACTTAAATAAAACAGAACAAAAATATATTTAGAGATGGAGAAATAGAGTAATAAACATAACGACCTGTTAAAAATTACTTGTTGACAAGAAAATATATGTGGTGGCATAGGATAACCAGTCACATGATGAAAATTACCAAAACTCAGGTTTTGATGGATTGAAATAAACCACATTCCACACATCAAAATACTTTTTGAATTATCCAAACCGGATTAAAACTTTCAGAATAATTACACATTTTGTGTAAAAGAATTAAGTCTTTTCACAAAATATTTCTCTGCATTACTAGGCTGTAACTTAAAATTACATTGCGTGACATCTGACTGTTTATCCTATGCAACCACACATATTTTCTATATTCCATTTAATATTAAATATTTCAAATAATAGGGTGATTAATATTTTTATTTATTTATTGTTTGGTTTGTTTCTTTTTTTACCATTACATCTTAGATTGTTTTGTAGTTTATTATTTATCTAATATGGAGACAAAATATGTAAGTGCAATTTTTGAATATTAAATTTTTGTGTAATTTATGTTTTTCTGTATATTTATATGAATCATGCTTGTGTGTGTGAGTATTATATCAAGAATTTTAATCTGTCAATTATTGCTTATAAAGAAGCATATAACGTGCTCTTTATTTCTATAATTCTTTGTTAATTTCTTTGTGTTGACAACAGCTCAACAGGTTAAAAAGAATAACACAATTTTATTACATATTCATTAAACCAATTTATTAAAATCAGTTATTCAAAGTGGGTTGTTATTGTGTTTAGCTGGAAAAAAAAAATGAAAAAGCTTTTATTATTATTATAATTTCCATATCTTCTAATTCAGTGTACTTTGTTCTGATGATTAGCATGTTAATATTTTCCCCAGATCAGTTCAGTTATAAACAGCATTGTTTCTCAGCCTTTTGGTAAGTATGTGACAAAATTATCAAAATTATTATTTTCCTAAAATATTATACATCCTTAGAAAGATAAAAAAAATGCCTATTATATTGACATCTGATTTCTTTCATAGCATTGATACGAAAACAGTTTTAAAATTTTATCGGAATAAAATTTGTGGGTATTTTTCCTTCATAATCTTCTCAGAAACTGTGATTCATTTCTCTCATTTTGCAGCATAAAAACTGAATATCTCACAGAACTTTAATCCACTATATGTGTATAATATATCAAAATGAAGCTTTTAATTAGTTCTAAGGCTGTACAGTATTTTTAAGCAAGTTGCTAATATTCATGAATTTTAATAAATCGAACTGATTAGCTCAAATTTACTGTACTCCTTAATTGTCAAAAATTCCATAGAAATTAAACCAATATATAAAAAGATAATTTTTTCAAGACTGATGAATTGTAGTGGTCTTTACATATTCAAGTATTTCGCCACTTAACAGCAATAATCAGTGTTAATATAACTTATGTTTACATTATACAAATCTAAAGACATCAGCACATTATAGTGGTCAGTGTAGGCAGAATAGAAGGCAATACTGTGACCATCATATAATGACCATTAAATTATTAATAGGAGATAATACCATGAATATTATAATGTCAATGTAGGTAGAATAGAAGTCAATACTGACAGCATTATAGTGGCCATTCACAGTAGAAAAGAAGTCAGTAATAATATTACCATCATATAGTTGATGTAATAGAAGAAAATACTGTGACAATTAAACTGGTCAATGGAGACAGAATAGAATTCATAATTAGTGGACATTGTAAGCAGAGTAGATGACAATACTGGGACCATTATACATATTATAAGTAGAATAAAAGTTAATACCTGTGATCATTTTAGTGGTCTTTGCAGTTATAATAGATGTCAATACTATAACTGTTACAAATGTCTTTGCAGCTAAAAGAAAAATCAGAATGCTGTCCATCTGAGGTAATTGTGGATAAAATTGTAGTCAAACAATAAGGGCATTAAAGAGGTCAACATAGATGGAATAAAATGCAATACTAAGACCATTCTAAATGTCGTGGTAGAATGAAAGTCAATACAGTCTCCAATCCAATTCTCGTACGAGCAACCTGTTATAATGTTTGTGGTTATTATAGGTGTAATAGACTTCAATAGTGTGACCATCATAGAGCACCATTAAAGTGGTCATGGTTGGTATAATAGGAGACAATACTGTGACAGTTATTTTGGTCAATGAAGATAGAAGAGAAGTCAATACTGAGACCCTTATACACATCACTGTAGGTGGAATAAAAGTCGACACTAAACATTATTGTGGCTATTGAATGTCTTAAAAAAAATCAATACTCTGACGATCCTACAGTCACCATCAAAGTTGTAATTGTTGGTGTAATAGGAGACAATACCATGATATTGGTCAATGTAGATAGAATAGAAGTCAATACTAAAACCCTTATAGAATAAAAGTCAATACTTGTGATAATTTTGATGGTGATTGTAGGCGTAATAGAAATCAATACTGTGACCATCAAAGTTGTCATTGTTGGTGTAATAGGAGAGAATACCTTGACGATTATACTGGTCAATGTAGCTACAACGGAAGGGAATACTGAGACCATTATAGATGTCACTGTAGATAAAATAAAAGTCAAAACCTGTGATAACTTTAGTGGTCATTGTACACATAATAGAAGTCAATACTGCGAACATCATACAGCAACCATCATTGCTGGTGTAATAGGAGACAATACCGTGACCATAATGGTCACAAGAAGTCAATACTGAGAAACATCACTGTAGGGAGAACATAAGTTGAAACTGTAGATATTATAGTGGCCACTGGAGGTAGAAAAGAAATCAGTACTGGGACCATCATACAGTGACCATTATAGTGGTCAAGGTAGATAGAATAGAAGTCAATACTGAGAGCATTATAGAGGACATTGTAGAAAAGAAGTCAATACTGAGTCTTATAGATGTCAGAGCAGGATAGAATAAAAGTCATTACCTGTGTAATAGCAGATAATACTGTGGCCATTATAGTGGTCAGTGGACTTAGAATAAACTTGAATACTGCGACCCTTATACACATCACTGTAAGGAGAATAACAGCCGACACTGTAAATATTATAGTGACCACTGAAGGTAGGAAACAAATCCATACTGGGACCACCATACAGTGACCATTATAGTGCTCAAGGTAGACAGAAGTCGGTTTTAAAATCCTTATACGCATCGCTGTAGCTAGAATAAAAGTTGACACTGTAGATATTATAGTGGCTATTGAAGTTAGAAAAGAAATCAAAACTGGGACCATCATACAGCGACCGTTAAAGTGGTCATTACTGGTGTAATTATACAGTAACGGATGAACTGAATAACGCGATAGATCTTTAGAATTACGTAATTGCTGAACTAGCAGAGTGTGAAAATGGAGAAATGAATGTGATCTTCCAGAGATAACTGAGTTGGCGATGACATTGCTGAAAACAAGATGTCTTAAGGCAGAACCGTGGAGGTGCTATTTAACGAGTTGTACGCTCGGAACCAAAAACAGCGATTTCTTCTTCGTCTTCACAATCTCTGCTGTACGTTCTCACTTGGCGTTTTACAGAGTACTCCGGGAGCAACAACTGTAGGGCTCCTGAAAGACGTGGATTAGGATACAGCAACCCATGTGCTGAATGCCGCGCTGGAACTTGAGGCTTACGGTATTCTGGAACAATGATTCTTCGATTCATATTTCAGAAAAGTGCGAGCAGACTGAAGTAAGATGTTTGAATGGCTTCAGTTTAAAGCGAATCTTTCGAAAGTGTTACGCGCTCACTATTTCAAATGTCTTAGCAAACAAGTGACTTGGCTGTCACACGAGGAGAAGTTACATGTTTGTTCGCTCTAAAAAAGACACATTCAGACACAAGATACCTAAAACAGGTTGAAAACAGGACAGATGAATGTGATCTTCCAGAGATAATTCAGAGGTAATTCATTGTTTGAAAGAAAGACCTCCTAATAGAAACATGTTGGATTGTTGGAACTCCTCTTCGAAGACGATGGTGTGCTTTCGAGAGAAGCGTTTCAGAACAGAACAATCCAAACATTTTATTTGTATCTGACACAATGACCCACATTTACGGAAGTCGAATGAAGGAGACATTGCTATCTAAGATCACAAGCTTCAACTCCGATTGTGGCATTCAATACATGTTGACTTAATCCAATTCACGTCTTTTACGAGCTACAATTGTTGCTGTCACAGGCAGCTAACAACGTTAAGTAGACATTACAAAACCGGAGAAGAATGCACAGTTTTTGTTTCCGTTCCTAAAACAAACAGCACCCACGATCTCCTGCATTCAGAGTGTGCTATGAATCTTTTGTCTCTATGTGTCTTTCTTGCAGTGAAGAATCTATGCAATTGCTCTTTCAGTGATGACAAAGATGATGGACTGATCAGCTGCATTTGACGATGAGCGTATTTGTATGCGTGTTTCTTAGAGCTAAAACACATGCAACTTCTGTTCGGCTGGAACTTCTCTTCTCGGACTAGGCTTTGCGAAGCTAGATCTAACAGAGAGTTACATAACACCTTCGAGAGAAGTGCTTCGGTAAAGAACGATTAAACTTGTTGTTTGCATCTGACCCACTGACCCACCTTTACCATTACTATGAAAAATCGCCAATATCAGTTTAGAATGCGGCATTCAAGACAAGTGTTGCCTTATTCCAATCCACATCTTTTACGAGCTACAATTGTTGCTCTCACAGAGCCCTATATACAGGAAGCTAACAACGTTCAGTAGACATTGAATAACCGGAGAAGAATGAACTCTTTTTGTTTGCAGTGTTCTAGTCATGAAAGAAACATCACCAACGATCTCCTGCAATCTGAGTGTCTATTCCTAAAACAAACAGTACCCACTGCTTTTTCGTTCGGGGAGTCCTATCTATATTTTGTTTCTATGTGTCGTTCTTACAGTGAAGAATGATAACAAAGATGATGGCTGATCAGCAAGGTTTGCATGCATCTTTCTTACTACAAAAACAAATGAAACTCCTGATCGGCTGGAAACCTTCTTCAAAGAGCTGGTGTCCATTCGCACACTTCGAAACAGTAGGTAACACATCCGAGACAAGAGCTTCAGACCAGTTTTATTTCTATATGACCCATTGAACCATATTTACAAAAGGATGTTTCCATGCTGGTTATAACAGCGAAAAAAACTGTATTTCCCGTTCGGCTAGAACACATCTTAGAATGAGATGGTGCGTTGAATCATTTCCAACACTTATATATTGAGAAACAGACCGATTCCAACTTGTTATTTGCGTCTGAAATTCTGATCCACAGTGAAGAAACACGACTGGAGGAGACACTGCTGTGTAAGATCGCATGCCTCAAGATCGATTGCAAGCACTGAAGACAGGCGTTGACTTGTGTGTCGAATCCAATTCTCGTACGAGCAACAGGTGTTGTTGTTCACAGCACGTGTACACAGGCAGGTAACAACGTTATGCCGAGACTTGGAGACCGGAGAACAACACGCTCTTTTTGTCTGCAGTGTACTAGTCCTGATAGAAACGTCACAATCGATGTCCCGCGTTCTCACTGTTCTAGGTATCTTTTCCTTTTATGTGTCTTTTTCAAAGTGAGCGAACACGCAACTACTACTCCACGGTTCATCTGCGTTTGATGGCGAGTATGTTTGCGTGTAGGAAAACACATATATTTCCAGTTCGACTAGAACACGTCTTAGAATGAGATGGTGCGTTGAGCCGTTTCCAACAGTAATTGCTTAACACGTACGACAGAATGCCTTGAGAAACAGAGCGATTCCAACTTCTTATTTGTCTCTGACACTCTAAACAGAAACACGCACTACCACATCGAAATCAGATCTAATGATTAACACTTAACAGCGATCAAAGAGCTGCTTCAAATCACAACGCATTCAATACACTCTGTAATGTCTGTACACGATTGAAAGTTTCGGAGTGAGAGCGGTTGCGAGGTGTATTCGTCTCTTTTCAACAAAAACACACACGCACCACGTCATCGAAATCAGATGTAATGATTAACCCTTAACAGCGTTTAAGGGGCTGGTTGAGAACTGAATGCATTCAATGCTGCCTGTTTTGTGTTTATCCGATTGAAAGTTTCGGAGTACGAGCGGCTCCGACGTGTGTTAGTCTCTTCTCAATAAACAGAATCACGCAATAGGTCATGGAAATCAGATCTAATGACTAACCCTTTACAGCTTTTAAAGAGCTGGTTGAGAACTGAACGCATTCAAAGCTGTCTGTTAGGTGTGTAAACGATGTAAAGTTTCGGAGTGAGAGCGGCTCCGACGTGTGTTCGTCTCTTCTCAATAAACAGAATCACGCACTACCTCATGGAAATCAGATCTAATGATTAACCCTTAACAGCGATTAAAGAGCTGGTTGAGAACTGAACGCATTCAATGCTGTCTTTTATGTCTTTATCCGATTGAAAGTTTCGGAGTGCGAGCGGCTGCGAAGTGTGTTCGTCTCTTCTCAATAAACACAATTACGCACTACGTCATGGAAATCAGATCTAATGATTAACCCTTAACAGCGTTTAAAGAGCTGGTTGAGAACTGAAGGCATTCAATGCTGTCTGTTATGTTTTTATCCGATTGAAAGTTTCGGAGTGCGAGCGGCTGCGAAGTGTTTTTGTCTCTTCTCAATAAACACAATCACGCACTACCTCATGGAAATCAGATGTAATGATTAACCCTTAACAGCATTTAAAGAGCTCGTTGAGAACTGAATACTGTCTGTTACGTGTGCATATGATTGGAAGATTCGGAGTGCGAGCGGTTGCGAGATGTGTTCGTCTCTTGTCAATAAACGCACATACCCACCAGCTCATCAAAACCAGATCTGATGGTTAACCCTTAACAGCGTTTAAAGAGCTGGTTGAGAACTGAACGCATTCAATGCTGTCTGTTACGTGTGCATACGATTGGAAGTTTCGGAGTGCGAGCGGTTGCGAGGTGTGTTCGTCTCATCTCAATAAACAGAAACACGCACTACGTCATGGATATCAGATGTAATGATTAACCCTTAACAGCGTTTAAGGGGCTGGTTGAGAACTGAATGCATTCAATGCTGCCTGTTTTGTGTTTATCCGATTGAAAGTTTCGGAGTGCAAGCGGCTCCGACGTGTGTTCGTCTCTTCTCAATAAACAGAATCACGCACTACCTCATGGAAATCAGATCTAATGATTAACCCTTAACAGGGTTTATAGAACTGGTTGAGAACTGAACGCATTCAGTGCTGTCTGTTATGTGTGTATCGGATTGAAAGTTTCGGAGTGCGAGCGGCTCCGACGTGTTTTCGTCTCTTCTCAATAAACAGAATCACGCACTACCTCATGGAAATCAGATCTAATGATTAACCCTTAACAGCGTTTAAAGAGCTGGTTGAGAACTGAAGGCATTCAATGCTGTCTGTTATGTTTTTATCCGATTGAAAGTTTCGGAGTGTGAGCGGCTGCGAAGTGTTTTTGTCTCTTCTCAATAAACACAATCACGCACTACCTCATGGAAATCAGATGTAATGATTAACCCTTAACAGCATTTAAAGAGCTCGTTGAGAACTGAATACTGTCTGTTACGTGTGCATATGATTGGAAGATTCGGAGTGCGAGCGGTTGCGAGATGTGTTCGTCTCTTGTCAATAAACGCACATACCCACCAGCTCATCAAAACCAGATCTGATGGTTAACCCTTAACAGCGTTTAAAGAGCTGGTTGAGAACTGAACGCATTCAATGCTGTCTGTTACGTGTGCATACGATTGGAAGTTTCGGAGTGCGAGCGGTTGCGAGGTGTGTTCGTCTCATCTCAATAAACAGAAACACGCACTACGTCATGGATATCACATGTAATGATTAACCCTTAACAGCGTTTAAGGGGCTGGTTGAGAACTGAATGCATTCAATGCTGCCTGTTTTGTGTTTATCCGATTGAAAGTTTCGGAGTACGAGCGGCTCCGACGTGTGTTAGTCTCTCCTCAATAAACAGAATCACGCAATACGTCATGGAAATCAGATCTAATGACTAACCCTTTACAGCTTTTAAAGAGCTGGTTGAGAACTGAACGCATTCAAAGCTGTCTGTTATGTGTTTATCCGATTGAAAGTTTCGGAGTGCGAGCGGCTGCGACGTGTGTTCGTCTCTTCTCAATAAACACAATTACGAACTACCTCATGGAAATCAGATCTAATGACTAACCCTTTACAGCTTTTAAAGAGCCGGTTGAGAACTGAACGCATTCAAAGCTGTCTGTTAGGTGTGTAAACGATGTAAAGTTTCGGAGTGAGAGCGGCTCCGACGTGTGTTCGTCTCTTCTCAATAAACAGAATCACGCACTACCTCATGGAAATCAGATCTAATGATTAACCCTTAACAGCGATTAAAGAGCTGGTTGAGAACTGAACGCATTCAATGCTGTCTTTTATGTTTTTATCCGATTGAAAGTTTCGGAGTGCGAGCGGCTGCGAAGTGTGTTCGTCTCTTCTCAATAAACACAATTACGCACTACCTCATGGAAATCAGAAATAATGATTAACCCTTAACAGCGTTTAAACAGCTGGTTGAGAACTGAACGCATTCAGTGCTGTCTGTTATGTTTTTATCCGATTGAAAGTTTCGGAGTGCGAGCGGCTGCGAAATGTTTTTGTCTCTTCTCAATAAACACAATCACGCACTACCTCATGGAAATCAGATCTAATGATTAACCCTTAACAGCGTTTAAAGAGCTGGTTGAGAACTGAACGCATTCAGTGCATGGAAATCAGAGTCTCTTCTCAATAAACAGAATTAACCGTCATGGAAATCAGATCTAATGATTTAACAAAAGAGCTGGTTGAGAACTGAAGGCATTCAATGCTGTCTGTTATGTTTTTATCCGATTGAAAGTTTCGGAGTGCGAGCGGCTGCGAAGTGTTTTTGTCTCTTCTCAATAAACACAATCACGCACTACCTCATGGAAATCAGATGTAATGATTAACCCTTAACAGCATTTAAAGAGCTCGTTGAGAACTGAATACTGTCTGTTACGTGTGCATATGATTGGAAGATTCGGAGTGCGAGCGGTTGCGAGATGTGTTCGTCTCTTGTCAATAAACGCACATACCCACCAGCTCATCAAAACCAGATCTGATGGTTAACCCTTAACAGCGTTTAAAGAGCTGGTTGAGAACTGAACGCATTCAATGCTGTCTGTTACGTGTGCATACGATTGGAAGTTTCGGAGTGCGAGCGGTTGCGAGGTGTGTTCGTCTCATCTCAATAAACAGAAACACGCACTACGGCATGGATATCAGATGTAATGATTAACCCTTAACAGCGTTTAAGGGGCTGGTTGAGAACTGAACGCATTCAATGCTGTCTTTTATGTTTTTATCCGATTGAAAGTTTCGGAGTGCGAGCGGCTGCGAAATGTTTTTGTCTCTTCTCAATAAACACAATCACGCACTACCTCATGGAAATCAGATCTAATGATTAACCCTTAACAGCGTTTAAAGAGCTGGTTGAGAACTGAACGCATTCAGTGCTGTCTGTTACGTGTTTATCCGATTGAAAGTTTCGGAATGCGAGCGGCTCCGACGTGAGTTAGTCTCTTCTCAATAAACAGAATCACGCACTACCTCATGGAAATCAGATGTAATGATTAACCCTTAACAGCGTTTAAAGAGCTGGTTGAGAACTGAACGCATTCAATGCTGTCTGTTACGTGCGTATACGATTGGAAGATTCGGAGTACGAGCGATTGCGAGATGTGTTCGTCTGTTGTCAATAAACGCACATACCCACCATCTCATCAATATCAGATCTAATGATTAACCCTTCACAGCGTTTAAAGACCTGCTTGAAGACAGAACGCATTCAATGCTGTCTGTTATGTCTGTATAGGATTGAAAGTTTCGCACTGCGACCGGTTCCGACGTGTGTTCGTCTCTTCTCAATAAACAGAATCACGCACAACATCATGGAAATCAGATCTAATGATTAACCCTTAACAGCGATTAAAGAGCTGGTTGAGAACTGAACGCATTCAATGTTGTGTGTTACGTGTGCATACGATTGAAATTTTCGGAGTGCGAGCGGTTGCGAGGTGTGTTCCTCTCATCTCAATCAACAGAAACACCCACTACGTCATGGATATCAGATGTAATGATTAACCCTTAACAGCGTTTAAGGGGCTGGTTGAGAACTGAACGCATTCAATGCTGTCTGTTATGTGTGTGTACGATTGAAAGTTTCGGAGTGCGAGCGGTTGCGAGGTGTGTTCGTCTCTTCAAAATAAATAGAAACACGCACTACCTCATGGAAATCAGATGTAATGATTAACCCTTAACAGCGTTTAAAGAGCTGGTTGAGAACTGAACGCATTCAATGCTGTCTGTTGTGTGTGTATACGATTGAAAGTTTCTGAGTGCGAGCGGCTGCGAGGTGTGTTCGTCCCTTCTCAATAAACACAATCACGCAGTACCTCATGGAAATCAGATCTAATGATTAACCCTTAACAGCGTTGAAAGAGCTGGTTGAGAACTGAACGGATTCAATGCTGTCTGTTACGTGTTTATCCGATTGAAACTTTCGGAGTGCGAGCGGCTCCGACGTGTGTTCGTCTCTTCTCAATAAACAGAATCACGCACAACATCATGGAAATCAGATCTAATGATTAACCCTTAACAGCGTTTAAGGAGCTGGTTGAGAACTGAACGCATTCAATGCTGTCTGTTATGTCTGTATAGGATTGAAAGTTTCGCACTGCCAGCGGTTCCGACGTGTGTTCGTCTCTTCTCAATAAACAGAAACACGCACTACGTCATGGATATCAGATGTAATGATTAAGCCTTAACAGCGTTTAAAGAGCTGATTGAGAACTGAACGCATTCAATGCTGTCTGTTACGTGTGCATACGATTAAAAGTTTCGGAGTGTGAGCGGTTGCGAGATATGTTGGTCTCTTGTCAATAAACGCACATACCCACCAGCTCATCAAAATGAGATCTAATGATTAACCCTTAACAGGGTTTAAAGAGCTGGTTGAGAACTGAACGCATTCAATGCTGTCTGTTATGTTTTTATCCGATTGAAAGTTTCGGAGTGCGAGCGGCTGCGAAATGTTTTTGTCTCTTCTCAATAAACACAATCACGCACTACCTCATGGAAATCAGATCTAATGATTAACCCTTAACAGCGTTTAAAGAGCTGGTTGAGAACTGAACGCATCCAGTGGTGTCTGTTAGGTGTTTATCCGATTGAAAGTTTCGGAATGCGAGCGGCTCCGACGTGAGTTAGTCTCTTCTTAATAAACAGAATCACGCACTACGTCATGGAAATCAGATCTAATGACTAACCCTTAACAGCGTTTAAGGGGCTGGTTGAGAACTGAACGCATTCAATGCTGTCTGTTATGTCTGTATAGGATTGAAAGTTTCGCACTCCCAGCGGTTCCGACGTGTGTTCGTCTCTTCTCAATAAACAGAAACACGCACTACGACATGGATATCACATGTAATGATTAACCCTTAACAGCGTTTAAGGCGCTGGTTGAGAACTGAATGCATTCAATGCTGCCTGTTTTGTGTTTATCCGATTGAAAGTTTCGGAGTGCGAGCGGCTCCGACGTGTGTTCGTCTCTCCTCAATAAACAGAATCACGCACAACATCATGGAAATCAGACGTAATGATTAACCCTTAACAGCGTTTAAAGAGCTGATTGAGAACTGAACGCATTCAATGCTGTGTGTTACGTGTGCATACGATTGAAAGTTTCGGAGTGCGAGCGGCTGCGAAGTGTTTTTGTCTCTTCTCAATAAACACAATCACGCACTACCTCATGGAAATCAGATGTAATGATTAACCCTTAACAGCATTTAAAGAGCTCGTTGAGAACTGAATACTGTCTGTTACGTGTGCATATGATTGGAAGATTCGGAGTGCGAGCGGTTGCGAGATGTGTTCGTCTCTTGTCAATAAACGCACATACCCACCAGCTCATCAAAACCAGATCTGATGGTTAACCCTTAACAGCGTTTAAAGAGCTGGTTGAGAACTGAACGCATTCAATGCTGTCTGTTACGTGTGCATACGATTGGAAGTTTCGGAGTGCGAGCGGTTGCGAGGTGTGTTCGTCTCATCTCAATAAACAGAAACACGCACTACGGCATGGATATCAGATGTAATGATTAACCCTTAACAGCGTTTAAGGGGCTGGTTGAGAACTGAACGCATTCAATGCTGTCTTTTATGTTTTTATCCGATTGAAAGTTTCGGAATGCGAGCGGCTCCGACGTGAGTTAGTCTCTTCTCAATAAACAGAATCACGCACTACGTCATGGAAATCAGATCTAATGACTAACCCTTAACAGAGTTTAAAGAGCTAGTTTAGAACTGAACGCATTCAATGCTGGCTGTTACGTGTGCATACTATTGGAAGTTTCGAACTGCGAGCGGTTGCGAGGTGTGTTCGTCTCTTCTCAATAAACAGAAACGCGCACTACGTCATGGATATCAGATGTAATGATTAACCCTTAACAGCGTTTAAGGGGCTGGTTGAGAACTGAACGCATTCAATGCTGTCTCTTACGTGTGTGTACGATTGAAAGTTTCGGAGTGCGAGCGGTTGCGAGCTGTGTTCGACTCTTCAAAATAAACAGAAACACGCACTACCTCATGGAAATCAGAAGTAATGATTAACACTTAACAGCGCTTATATAGCTGGTTGAGAACTGAACGCATTCAATGCGGTCTATTATGTCTGTATAGGATTGAAAGTTTCGCACTGCGAGCGGTTCCGACGTGTGTTCGTCTCTTCTCAATAAACAGAATCACGCACAACATGATGGATATCAGATGTAATGATTAACCCTTAACAGCGTTTAAGGGGCTGGTTGAGAACTGAACGCATTCAATGCTGTCTGTTACGTGTGCATACGATTGAAATTTTCGGAGTGCGAGCGGTTGCGAGGTGTGTTCGTCTCTTCAAAATAAATAGAAACACGCACTACCTCATGGAAATCAGATGTAATGATTAACCCTTAACAGCTTTTAAACAGCTGGTTGAGAACTGAACGCATTCTCAATCATTCGATTGAAACAGTGCGAGCGGATCCAACGTGTGTTACGTCATGGATATCAGATGTAATGATTAACCCTTAACAGCGTTTAAAGGGCTGGTTGAGAACTGAACGCATTCAATGCTGTCTGTCTGTTTGTGTGTGTGTACGATTGAAAGTTTCGGAGTGCGAGCGGTTGCGAGGTGTGTTCGTCTCTTCAAAATAAACAGAAACACGCACTATCTCATGGAAATCAGATGTAATGATTAACCCTTAACAGCGTTTAAAGAGCTGGTTGAGAACTGAACGCATTCAATGCTGTCTGTTATGTGTGTATACGATTGAAAGTTTCGGAGTGCGAGCGGTTCCGAGGTGTGTTCGTCTCTTCTCAATAAACAGAATCACGCAGTACAGCGTTTCATGGAAATCAGATCTAATAATTAACCCGATTAACAGCGTTGCGAAAGAGCTGGTTGAGAACTGAACGCATTCAATGCTGTCTGTTATGTGTTTATCCGATTGAAAGTTTCGGAGTGCGAGCGGCTGCGACGTGTGTTCGTCTCTTCTCAATAAACAGAATCACGCACAACATCATGGAAATCAGATGTAATGATTAACCCTTAACAGCGTTTAAAGAGCTGGTTGAGAACTGAACGCATTCAATGCTGTCTGTTATGTCTGTATCCGATTGAAAGTTTCGCAGTGCGAGCGGTTCCGACGTGTGTTCGTCTCTTCTCAATAAACAGAAACACGCACTACGTCATGGATATCAGATGTAATGATTAAGCCTTAACAGCGTTTAAAGAGCTGATTGAGAACTGAACGCATTCAATGCTGTCTGTTACGTGTGCATACGATTAAAAGTTTCGGAGTGTGAGCGGTTGCGAGATATGTTGGTCTCTTGTCAATAAACGCACATACCCACCAGCTCATCAAAATGAGATCTAATGATTAACCCTTAACAGGGTTTAAAGAGCTGGTTGAGAACTGAACGCATTCAATGCTGTCTGTTATGTTTTTATCCGATTGAAAGTTTCGGAGTGCGAGCGGCTGCGAAATGTTTTGTCTCTTCTCAATAAACAGAATCACGCACTACCTCATGGAAATCAGATCTAATGATTAACCCTTAACAGCGTTTAAAGAGCTGGTTGAGAACTGAACGCATTCAATGCTGTCTGTTATGTGTTTATCCGATTGAAAGTTTCGGAGTGCGAGCGGCTCCGACGTGTGTTCGTCTCTTCTCAATAAACAGAATCACGCACTACCTCATGGAAATCAGATCTAATGATTAACCCTTAACAGCGTTTAAAGAGCTGGTTGAGAACTGAACGCATTCAATGCTGTCTGTTATGTGTGTATCCGATTGAAAGTTTCGGAGTGCGAGCGGTTCCGACGTGTGTTCGTCTCTTCTCAATAAACAGAAACACGCACTACATCATGGAAATCAGATGTAATGATTAACCCTTAACAGCGTTTAAAGGGCTGGTTGAGAACTGAACGCATTCAATGCTGTCTGTTATGTGTGTATCCGATTGAAAGTTTCGGAGTGCGAGCGGCTCCGACGTGTGTTCGTCTCTTCTCAATAAACAGAATCACGCACAACATCATGGAAATCAGATGTAATGATTAACCCTTAACAGCGTTTAAAGAGCTGGTTGAGAACTGAACGCATTCAATGCTGTCTGTTATGTGTTTATCCGATTGAAAGTTTCGGAGTGCGAGCGGCTCCGACGTGTGTTCGTCTCTTCTCAATAAACAGAATCACGCACAACATCATGGAAATCAGATGTAATGATTAACCCTTAACAGCGTTTAAAGAGCTGGTTGAGAACTGAACGCATTCAATGCTGTCTGTTACGTGTGCATACGATTGAAAGTTTCGGAGTGCGAGCGGTTGCGAGATGTGTTCGTCTCTTGTCAATAAACGCACATACCCACCAGCTCATCAAAATCAGATCTAATGATTAACCCTTAACAGCGTTTAAAGAGCTGGTTGAAAACAGAACGCATTCAATGCTGTCTGTTACGTGTGCATACGATTGAAAGTTTCGGAGTGCGAGCGGTTGCGAGGTGTGTTCGTCTCATCTCAATAAACAGAAACACGCACAACCTCATGGAAATCAGATGTAATGATTAACCCTTAACAGCGTTTAAGGGGCTGGTTGAGAACTGAACGCATTCAATGCTGTCTGTTATGTGTGTATCCGATTGAAAGTTTCGGAGTGCGAGCGGCTCCGACGTGTGTTCGTCTCTTCTCAATAAACAGAATCACGCACAACATCATGGAAATCAGAGGTAATGATTAACCCTTAACAGCGTTTAAAGAGCTGGTTGAGAACTGAACGCATTCAATGCTGTCTGTTACGTGTGCATACGATTGGAAGTTTCGGAGTGCGAGCGGTTGCGAGGTGTGTTCGTCTCTTCTCAATAAACAGAATCACGCACAACATCATGGAAATCAGATGTAATGATTAACCCTTAACAGCGTTTAAAGAGCTGGTTGAGAACAGAACGCATTCAATGCTGTCTGTTACGTGTGTGCATACGATTGAAAGTTTCGGAGTGCGAGCGGTTGCGGTGTGTTCGTCTCTTCTCAATAAACAGAAACACGCACAACATCATGGAAATCAGATGTAATGATTAACCCTTAACAGCGTTTAAAGGGCTGGTTGAGAACTGAACGCATTCAATGCTGTCTGTTACGTGTGTATCCGATTGAAAGTTTCGGAGTGCGAGCGGCTCCGACGTGTGTTCGTCTCTTCTCAATAAACAGAATCACGCACAACATCATGGAAATCAGATGTAATGATTAACCCTTAACAGCGTTTAAAGAGCTGGTTGAAAACAGAACGCATTCAATGCTGTCTGTTACGTGTGTATACGATTGAAAGTTTCGGAGTGCGAGCGGTTGCGAGGTGTGTTCGTCTCTTCTCAATAAACAGAAACACGCACAACATCATGGAAATCAGATGTAATGATTAACCCTTAACAGCGTTTAAAGAGCTGGTTGAGAACTGAACGCATTCAATGCTGTCTGTTATGTGTGTATCCGATTGAAAGTTTCGGAGTGCGAGCGGTTGCGAGGTGTGTTCGTCTCTTCTCAATAAACAGAATCACGCACAACATCATGGAAATCAGAGGTAATGATTAACCCTTAAAAGCGTTTAAAGACCTGGTTGAAAACAGAACGCATTCAATGCTGTCTGTTACGTGTGCATACGATTGGAAGTTTCGGAGTGCGAGCGGTTGCGAGATGTGTACTTCTCTTCTGAATAAACACAATCACGCACAACATCATGGAAATCAGATGTAATGATTAACCCTTAACAGCGTTTAAAGACCTGCTTGAAAACAGAACGCATTCAATGCTGTCTGTTATGTGTGTATCCGATTGAAAGTTTCGGAGTGCGAGCGGCTCCGACGTGTGTTCGTCTCTTCTCAATAAACAGAATCACGCACAACATCATGGAAATCAGAGGTAATGATTAACCCTTAACAGCGTTTAAAGAGCTGGTTGAAAACAGAACGCATTCAATGCTGTCTGTTACGTGTGCATACGATTGGAAGTTTCGGAGTGCGAGCGGTTGCGAGGTGTGTTCGTCTCATCTCAATAAACAGAAACACGCACAACATCATGGAAATCAGATGTAATGATTAACCCTTAACAGCGTTTAAAGAGCTGGTTGAAAACTGAACGCATTCAATGCTGTCTGTTACGTGTGCATACGATTGGAAGTTTCGGAGTGCGAGCGGTTGCGAGGTGTGTTCGTCTCTTCTGAATAAACAGAATCACGCACAACATCATGGAAATCAGATGTAATGATTAACCCTTAACAGCGTTTAAAGAGCTGGTTGAGAACTGAACGCATTCAATGCTGTCTGTTATGTGTGTATCCGATTGAAAGTTTCGGAGTGCGAGCGGCTCCGACGTGTGTTCGTCTCTTCTCAATAAACAGAATCACGCACAACATCATGGAAATCAGAGGTAATGATTAACCCTTAACAGCGTTTAAAGAGCTGGTTGAAAACAGAACGCATTCAATGCTGTCTGTTACGTGTGTATCCGATTGAAAGTTTCGGAGAGCGAGCGGTTGCGACGTGTGTTCGTCTCTTCTCAATAAACAGAATCACGCACAACATCATGGAAATCAGATGTAATGATTAACCCTTAACAGCGTTTAAAGACCTGGTTGAAAACAGAACGCATTCAATGCTGTCTGTTACGTGTGTATCCGATTGAAAGTTTCGGAGTGCGAGCGGTTGCGAGGTGTGTTCGTCTCTTCTCAATAAACAGAATCACGCACAACATCATGGAAATCAGATGTAATGATTAACCCTTAACAGCGTTTAAAGACCTGCTTGAAAACAGAACGCATTCAATGCTGTCTGTTACGTGTGTATCCGATTGAAAGTTTCGGAGTGCGAGCGGTTGCGAGGTGTGTTCGTCTCTTCTCAATAAACAGAATCACGCACAACATCATGGAAATCAGAGGTAATGATTAACCCTTAACAGCGTTTAAAGACCTGGTTGAAAACAGAACGCATTCAATGCTGTCTGTTACGTGTGTATCCGATTGAAAGTTTCGGAGTGCGAGCGGTTGCGACGTGTGTTCGTCTCTTCTCAATAAACAGAATCACGCACAACATCATGGAAATCAGATGTAATGATTAACCCTTAACAGCGTTTAAAGACCTGCTTGAAAACAGAACGCATTCAATGCTGTCTGTTACGTGTGTATATCCGATTGAAAGTTTCGGAGTGCGAGCGGCTCCGACGTGTGTTCGTCTGTTCTCAATAAACAGAATCACGCACAACATCATGGAAATCAGATGTAATGATTAACCCTTAACAGCGTTTAAAGACCTGCTTGAAAACAGAACGCATTCAATGCTGTCTGTTATGTGTGTATCCGATTGAAAGTTTCGGAGTGCGAGCGGCTGCGAGGTGTCTTCGTCTCTTCTCAATAAACAGAATCACGCACAACATCATGGAAGTCAGAGGTAATGATTAACCCTTAAAAGCGTTTAAAGACCTGGTAGAAAACAGAACGCATTCAATGCGGTCTGTTATATGTGTATCCGATTGAAAGTTTCGGAGTGCGAGCAGCCTCGACGTGTGTTCGTCTCTTGTCAATAAACAGTATCACGCACAGCATCATGGATATCATATGTAATGATTAAACCTTAACAGCGTTTAAAGACCTGCTTGAAAACAGAACGCATTCAATGCTGTCTGTTACGTGGGTATAACATTGAAAGTTTCGGAGTGCCAGCGGCTGCGAGGTGTGTTCGTCTCATCTCAATCAGCAGAAACACGCACAACATCATGGAAAACAGATGTAACGATTAACCCTTAAAAGCGTTTAAAGGGCTGCTTGAGAACTGAACTTATGCAATGGTGTCTGTTATGTGTGTATCCGATTCAAAGTTTCCGAGTGCGAGCGGTTTCGACGTGTGTTCCTTTCTTGTCAATAAGCAGTATCACGCACAGCATCATGGAAATCAGAGGAAACGATTAACCCTTAACAGCGTTTAAAGAACTGCTTGAAAACAGAACGCATTCAATGCTGTCTGTTACGTGTCCATACGATTGGAAGTTTCTGAGTGCGAGCGGTTTCGAGGTGTGTTCGTCTCATCTCAACAAACAGAAACACGCACAACATCATGGAAATCAGAGGTAATGATTAACCCTTAACAGCGTCTACAGAGCTGGTTGAGAACTGAACGCATACAATGCTGTCTGTTACGCGTCCATACGATTGGAAGTTTCTGAGTGCGAGCGGTTTCGAGGTGTGTTCGTCTCATCTCAACAAACAGAAACACGCTCAACATCATGGAAATCAGAGGTAATGATTAACCCTTAACAGCGTCTACAGAGCTGGTTGAGAACTGAACGCATTCAATGTGGTCTGTTACGCGTGCATACGATTGGAAGTTTCGGAGTGCGAGCGGTAGCGAGATGTGTACTTCTATTCTGAATAAACACAATCACGCACAACATCATGGAAATCAGATGTAATGATTAACCCTTAAAAGCGTTTAAAGACCTGCTTGAAAACAGAACGCATTCAATGCTGTCTGTTATGTGTGAATCCGATTGAAAGTTTCGGAGTGCGAGCGGCTCCGACGTGTCTTCGTCTCTTCTCAATAAACAGAATCACGCACAACATCATGGAAATCAGATGTAATGATTAACCCTTAAAAGCGTTTAAAGACCTGCTTGAAAACAGAACGCATTCAATGCTGTCTGTTATATGTGTATCCGATTGAAAGTTTCGGAGTGCGAGCAGCTCCGACGTGTGTTCGTCTCTTGTCAATAAACAGTATCACGCACAGCATCATGGAAATCATATGTAATGATTAACCCTTAACAGCGTTTAAAGACCTGCTTGAAAACAGAACGCATTCAATGCTGTCTGTTACGTGGGTATAATATTGAAAGTTTCGGAGTCCGAGCGGTTGCGAGGTGTGTTCGTCTCATCACAATAAACGGAAACACGCACTACCTCATCGAAATCAGATGTAATGATTAACCCTTAACAGCGTTTAAAGAGATGGTTGAGAACTGAACGCATTCAATGCTGTCTGTTATGTGTGTATCCGATTGAAAGTTTCGGAGTGCGAGCGGCTGCGAGGTGTCTTCGTCTCTTCTCAATAAACAGAATCACGCACAACATCATGGAAGTCAGAGGTAATGATTAACCCTTAAAAGCGTTTAAAGACCTGCTTGAAAACAGAACGCATTCAATGCTGTCTCTTACGTGTGCATACGATTGGAAGTTTCGGAGAGCGAGCGGTTGCGAGATGTGTTCCTCTCTTTTCAACAAACGAACGTACCCACCAGCTCATCAAAATCAGATCTAATGATTAACCCTTTACAGCGTTTAAAGACCTGCTTGAAAACAGAACGCATTCAATGCTGTCTGTTATGTGTGAATCCGATTGAAAGTTTCGCAGTGCGAGCGGCTCCGACGTGTGTTCGTCTCTTGTCAATAAACAGTATCACGCACAGCATCATGAAAATCAGAGGAAACGATTAACCCTTAACAGCGTTTAAAGAACTGCTTGAAAACAGAACGCATTCAATGCTGTCTGTTACGTGTCCATACGATTGGAAGTTTCTGAGTGCGAGCGGTTTCGAGGTGTGTTCGTCTCATCTCAACAAACAGAAACACGCACAACATCATGGAAATCAGAGGTAATGATTAACCCTTAACAGCGTCTACAGAGCTGGTTGAGAACTGAACGCATTCAATGTGGTCTGTTACGCGTGCATACGATTGGAAGTTTCGGAGTGCGAGCGGTAGCGAGATGTGTACTTCTTTTCTGAATAAACAGAATCACGCACAACATCATGGAAATCAGATGTAATGATTAACCCTTAAAAGCGTTTAAAGAGATGGTTGAGAACTGAACGCATTCAATGCTGTCTGTTATGTGTGTATCCGATTGAAAGTTTCGGAGTGCGAGCGGCTCCGACGTGTGTTCGTCTCTTCTCAATAAACAGAATCACGCACAACATCATGGAAATCAGAGGTAATGATTAACCCTTAACAGCGTTTAAAGACCTGCTTGAAAACAGAACGCATTCAATGCGGTATGTTATATGTGTATCCGATTGAAAGTTTCGGAGTGCGAGCAGCCACGACGTGTGTTCGTCTCTTGTCAATAAACAGTATCACGCACAGCATCATGGATATCATATGTAATGATTAACCCTTAACAGCGTTTAAAGACCTGCTTGAAAACAGAACGCATTCAATGCTGTCTGTTACGTGGGTATAACATTGAAAGTTTCGGAGTCCGAGCGGTTGCGAGGTGTGTTCGTCTCATCTCAATAAACAGAAACACGCACAACATCATGGAAATCAGATGTAATGATTAACCCTTAACAGCGTTTAAAGAGATGGTTGAGAACTGAACGCATTCAATGCTGTCTGTTATGTGTGTATCCGATTGAAAGTTTCGGAGTGCGAGCGGCTGCGAGGTGTCTTCGTCTCTTCTCAATAAACAGAATCACGCACAACATCATGGAAATCAGAGGTAATGATTAACCCTTAAAAGCGTTTAAAGACCTGCTTGAAAACAGAACGCATTCAATGCTGTCTGTTATATGTGTATCCGATTGAAAGTTTCAGAGTGCGAGCGGCTTCGACGTGTGTTCGTCTCTTGTCAATAAACAGTATCACGCACAGCATCATGGAAATCATATGTAATGATTAAACCCTTAACAGCGTTTAAAGACCTGCTTGAAAACAGAACGCATTCAATGCTGTCTGTTACGTGTCCATCCGATTGAAAGTTTCGGAGTGCGAGCGGTCTCCGAGGTGTGTTCGTCTGTTCTCAATAAACAGAATCACGCACAACATCATGGCAATCAGAGGTAATGATTAACCCTTAACAGCGTTTAAAGACCTGCTTGAAAACAGAACGCATTCAATGCTGTCTGTTATGTGTGTATCCGATTGAAAGTTTCGGAGTGCGAGCGGCTGCGAGGTGTTCGTCTCTTTCTCAATAAACAGAATCACGCACAACATCATGGAAATGTAATGATTAACCCTTCGTTTCTCTTCTCAACAGAAACATTGAAAGTTTCGGAGCGAGCAGCGAGATAATCACGCTCAATAAACAGAAACACGCATCATGGAAATCAGATGTAATGATTAACCCTTAACAGCGTTTAAAGACCTGCTTGAAAACAGAACGCATTCAATGCTGTCTGTTACGTGTCCATCCGATTGAAGTTTTTCGGAGTGCGAGCGGTTGTTTCGAGGTGTGTTCGTCTCATCTCAATAAACAGAATCACGCACAACATCATGGAAATCAGAGGTAATGATTAACCCTTAACAGCGTTTAAAGACCTGGTTGAAAACAGAACGCATTCAATGCTGTCTGTCTGTTATGTGTGTATCCGATTGAAAGTTTCGGAGTGCGAGCGGTTTCGAGTGTGTGTTCGTCTCATCTCAATAAACAGAAACACGCACAACATCATGGAAATCAGAGGTAATGATTAACCCTTAACAGCGTTTAAAGAGCTGGTTGAGAACTGAACGCATTCAATGCTGTCTGTTACGTGTCCATACGATTGGAAGTTTCTGAGTGCGAGCGGTTTCGAGGTGTGTTCGTCTCATCTCAACAAACAGAAACACGCACAACATCATGGAAATCAGAGGTAATGATTAACCCTTAACAGCGTCTACAGAGCTGGTTGAGAACTGAACGCATTCAATGTGGTCTGTTACGCGTGCATACGATTGGAAGTTTCGGAGTGCGAGCGGTAGCGAGATGTGTACTTCTATTCTGAATAAACACAATCACGCACAACATCATGGAAATCAGATGTAATGATTAACCCTTAAAAGCGTTTAAAGACCTGCTTGAAAACAGAACGCATTCAATGCTGTCTGTTATGTGTGAATCCGATTGAAAGTTTCGGAGTGCGAGCGGCTCCGACGTGTGTTCGTCTCTTCTCAATAAACAGAATCACGCACAACATCATGGAAATCAGATGTAATGATTAACCCTTAAAAGCGTTTAAAGACCTGCTTGAAAACAGAACGCATTCAATGCTGTCTGTTATATGTGTATCCGATTGAAAGTTTCGGAGTGCGAGCAGCTCCGACGTGTGTTCGTCTCTTGTCAATAAACAGTATCACGCACAGCATCATGGAAATCATATGTAATGATTAACCCTTAACAGCGTTTAAAGACCTGCTTGAAAACAGAACGCATTCAATGCTGTCTGTTACGTGGGTATAATATTGAAAGTTTCGGAGTCCGAGCGGTTGCGAGGTGTGTTCGTCTCATCACAATAAACGGAAACACGCACTACCTCATCGAAATCAGATGTAATGATTAACCCTTAACAGCGTTTAAAGAGATGGTTGAGAACTGAACGCATTCAATGCTGTCTGTTATGTGTGTATCCGATTGAAAGTTTCGGAGTGCGAGCGGCTGCGAGGTGTCTTCGTCTCTTCTCAATAAACAGAATCACGCACAACATCATGGAAGTCAGAGGTAATGATTAACCCTTAAAAGCGTTTAAAGACCTGCTTGAAAACAGAACGCATTCAATGCTGTCTCTTACGTGTGCATACGATTGGAAGTTTCGGAGAGCGAGCGGTTGCGAGATGTGTTCCTCTCTTTTCAACAAACGAACGTACCCACCAGCTCATCAAAATCAGATCTAATGATTAACCCTTTACAGCGTTTAAAGACCTGCTTGAAAACAGAACGCATTCAATGCTGTCTGTTATGTGTGAATCCGATTGAAAGTTTCGCAGTGCGAGCGGCTCCGACGTGTGTTCGTCTCTTCTCAATAAACAGTATCACGCACAACATCATGGATATCAGAGGTAATGATTAACCCTTAACAGCTGGTTGGGAACAGAACGCATTCAATGCTGACTGTTACGTGTGCATACGATTGGAAGTTTCGGAGTGCGAGCGCTTGCGAGGTGTGTTCGTCTCATCTCAATAAACAGAAACACGCACAACATCATGGAAATCAGAGGTAATGATTAACCCTTAACAGGGTTTAAACAGCTGGTTGAGAACTGAACGCATTCAATGCTATCTGTTACGTGTGCATACGATTGGAAGTTTCGGAGTGCGATCGGTTGCGATATGTGTACTTCTCTTCTGAATAAACACAATCACGCACAACATCATGGAAATCAGATGTAATGATTAACCATTAACAGCCTTTAAAGACCTGCTTGAAAACAGAACGCATTTAATGCTGTCTGTTACGTGGGTATAACATGGAAAGTTTCGGAGTGCCAGCGGCTGCGAGGTGTGTTCGTCTCATCTCAATCAGCAGAAACACGCACAACATCATGGAAAACAGATGTAATGATTAACCCTTAAAAGCGTTTAAAGGGCTGCTTGAGAACTGAACTTATGCAATGGTGTCTGTTATGTGTGTATCCGATTGAAAGTTTCCGAGTGCGAGCGGTTTCGACGTGTGTTCCTTTCTTGTCAATAAGCAGTATCACGCACAGCATCATGGAAATCAGAGGTAACGATTAACCCTTAACAGCGTTTAAAGAACTGCTTGAAAACAGAACGCATTCAATGCTGTCTGTTACGTGTCCATACGATTGGAAGTTTCTGAGTGCGAGCGGTTTCGAGGTGTGTTCGTCTCATCTCAACAAACAGAAACACGCACAACATCATGGAAATCAGAGGTAATGATTAACCCTTAACAGCGTCTACAGAGCTGGTTGAGAATTGAACGCATTCAATGTGGTCTGTTACGCGTGCATACGATTGGAAGTTTCGGAGTGCGAGCGGTAGCGAGATGTGTACTTCTATTCTGAATAAACACAATCACGCACAACATCATGGAAATCAGATGTAATGATTAACCCTTAAAAGCGTTTAAAGACCTGCTTGAAAACAGAACGCATTCAATGCTGTCGATTGTTATGTCTCTTCTCAATGTGAATCCGATTGAAAGTTTCGCAGTGCGAGCGGCTCCGACGTGTGTTCGTCTCTTCTCAATAAACAGTATCACGCACAACATCATGGATATCAGAGGTAATGATTAACCCTTAACAGCTGGTTGGGAACAGAACGCATTCAATGCTGACTGTTACGTGTGCATACGATTGGAAGTTTCGGAGTGCGAGCGCTTGCGAGGTGTGTTCGTCTCATCTCAATAAACAGAAACACGCACAACATCATGGAAATCAGAGGTAATGATTAACCCTTAACAGGGTTTAAACAGCTGGTTGAGAACTGAACGCATTCAATGCTGTCTGTTACGTGTGCATACGATTGGAAGTTTCGGAGTGCGAGCGGTTGCGACGTGTGTACTTCTCTTCTGAATAAACACAATCACGCACAACATCATGGAAATCAGATGTAATGATTAACCATTAACAGCGTTTAAAGACCTGCTTGAAAACAGAACGCATTTAATGCTGTCTGTTACGTGGGTATAACATGGAAAGTTTCGGAGTGCCAGCGGCTGCGAGGTGTGTTCGTCTCATCTCAATCAGCAGAAACACGCACAACATCATGGAAAACAGATGTAATGATTAACCCTTAAAAGCGTTTAAAGGGCTGCTTGAGAACTGAACTTATGCAATGGTGTCTGTTATGTGCGTATCCGATTGAAAGTTTCCGAGTGCGAGCGGTTTCGACGTGTGTTCCTTTCTTGTCAATAAGCAGTATCACGCACAGCATCATGGAAATCAGAGGTAACGATTAACCCTTAACAGCGTTTAAAGAACTGCTTGAAAACAGAACGCATTCAATGCTGTCTGTTACGTGTCCATACGATTGGAAGTTTCTGAGTGCGAGCGGTTTCGAGGTGTGTTCGTCTCATCTCAACAAACAGAAACACGCACAACATCATGGAAATCAGAGGTAATGATTAACCCTTAACAGCGTCTACAGAGCTGGTTGAGAACTGAACGCATTCAATGCTGTCTGTTACGTGTCCATACGATTGGAAGTTTCTGAGTGCGAGCGGTTTCGAGGTGTGTTCGTCTCATCTCAACAAACAGAAACACGCACAACATCATGGAAATCAGAGGTAATGATTAACCCTTAACAGCGTCTACAGAGCTGGTTGAGAACTGAACGCATTCAATGTGGTCTGTTACGCGTGCATACGATTGGAAGTTTCGGAGTGCGAGCGGTAGCGAGATGTGTACTTCTATTCTGAATAAACACAATCACGCACAACATCATGGAAATCAGATGTAATGATTAACCCTTAAAAGCGTTTAAAGACCTGCTTGAAAACAGAACGCATTCAATGCTGTCTGTTATGTGTGAATCCGATTGAAAGTTTCGGAGTGCGAGCGGCTCCGACGTGTCTTCGTCTGTTGTCAATAAACAGAATCACGGACAACATCATGGAAATCAGAGTAATGATTAACCCTTAACAGCGTTTGAAGACCTGATTGAAAACAGAACGCATTCAATGCTGTTTGTTATATGTGTATCCGATTGAAACTTTCGGAGTGCGAGCAGCTCCGACGTGTGTTCGTCTCTTGTCAATAAACAGTATCACGCACAGCATCATGGATATCATATGTAATGATTAACCCTTAACAGCGTTTAAAGACCTGCTTGAAAACAGAACGCATTCAATGCTGTCTGTTACGTGGGTATAACATTGAAAGTTTCGGAGTCCGAGCGGTTGCGAGGTGTGTTCGTCTCATCACAATAAACGGAAACACGCACTACCTCATCGAAATCAGATGTAATGATTAACCCTTAACAGCGTTTAAAGAGATGGTTGAGAACTGAACGCATTCAATGCTGTCTGTTATGTGTGTATCCGATTGAAAGTTTCGGAGTGCGAGCGGCTGCGAGGTGTCTTCGTCTCTTCTCAATAAACAGAATCACGCACAACATCATGGAAGTCAGAGGTAATGATTAACCCTTAAAAGCGTTTAAAGACCTGCTTGAAAACAGAACGCATTCAATGCTGTCTCTTACGTGTGCATACGATTGGAAGTTTCGGAGAGCGAGCGGTTGCGAGATGTGTTCCTCTCTTTTCAACAAACGAACGTACCCACCAGCTCATCAAAATCAGATCTAATGATTAACCCTTTACAGCGTTTAAAGACCTGCTTGAAAACAGAACGCATTCAATGCTGTCTGTTATGTGTGAATCCGATTGAAAGTTTCGCAGTGCGAGCGGCTCCGACGTGTGTTCGTCTCTTCTCAATAAACAGTATCACGCACAACATCATGGAAATCAGAGGTAATGATTAACCCTTAACAGCGTTTAAAGAGCTGGTTGAGAACAGAACGCATTCAATGCTGTCTGTTACGTGTGCATACGATTGGAAGTTTCGGAGTGCGAGCGCTTGCGAGGTGTGTTCGTCTCATCTCAATAAACAGAAACACGCACAACATCATGGAAATCAGAGGTAATGATTAACCCTTAACAGCGTTTAAAGAGCTGGTTGAGAACTGAACGCATTCAATGCTGTCTGTTACGTGTGCATACGATTGGAAGTTTCGGAGTGCGAGCGGTAGCGAGATGTGTACTTCTATTCTGAATAAACACAATCACGCACAACATCATGGAAATCAGATGTAATGATTAACCCTTAACAGCGTTTAAAGACCTGCTTGAAAACAGAACGCATTCAATGCTGTCTGTTACGTGTGTATACGATGGAAAGTTTCGGAGTGCGAGCGGTTGCGAGGTGTGTTCGTCTCTTCTCAATAAACAGAATCACGCACAACATCATGGAAATCAGATGTAATGATTAACCCTTAACAGCGTTTAAAGACCTGCTTGAAAACAGAACGCATTCAATGCTGTCTGTTATGTGTGTATCCGATTGAAAGTTTCGGAGTGCGAGCAGGCTGCGACGTGTGTTCGTCTCTTCTCAATAAACAGAATCACGCACAACATCATGGAAATCAGAGGTAATGATTAACCCTTAACAGCGTTTAAAGACCTGCTTGAAAACAGAACGCATTCAATGCTGTCTGTTACGTGTGCATACGATTGGAAGTTTCGGAGTGCGAGCGGTTGCGAGGTGTGTTCGTCTCTTCTCAATAAACAGAATCACGCACAACATCATGGAAATCAGATGTAATGATTAACCCTTAACAGCGTTTAAAGACCTGGTTTAAAGAGCTGGTTGAAAACAGAACGCATTCAATGCTGTCTGTTACGTGTGTATCAACGATTGAAAGTTTCGGAGTGCGAGCGGCTGCGACGTGTGTTCGTCTCTTCTCAATAAACAGAATCACGCACAACATCATGGAAATCAGATGTAATGATTAACCCTTAAAAGCGTTTAAAGACCTGCTTGAAAACAGAACGCATTCAATGCTGTCTGTTATGTGTGTATCCGATTGAAAGTTTCGGAGTGCGAGCGGCTCCGACGTGTGTTCGTCTCTTCTCAATAAACAGAATCACGCACAACATCATGGAAATCAGAGGTAATGATTAACCCTTAACAGCGTTTAAAGACCTGGTTGAAAACAGAACGCATTCAATGCTGTCTGTTACGTGTCCATACGATTGGAAGTTTCTGAGTGCGAGCGGTTTCGAGGTGTGTTCGTCTCATCTCAACAAACAGAAACACGCACAACATCATGGAAATCAGAGGTAATGATTTAACCCGTTAACAGCGTTTGAACGCAGCTGGTTACAGTGCATACGATTGGAAGTTTCGGAGTGCGAGCGGTTGGTTGAGAACTGAACGCATTCAATGCTGTCTGTTACGCGTTTAAAGTGGTTGAAAACAGAACGATTCAAAGTTTCGATTGAAAGTTTGCGAGCGGTTAGCGAGGTGTGTTCGTCTGTTCTCAATAAACAGAATCACGCACAACATCATGGCAATCAGAGGTAATGATTAACCCTTAACAGCGTTTAAAGACCTGCTTGAAAACAGAACGCATTCAATGCTGTCTGTTACGTGTGCATCCGATTGAAAGTTTCGGAGTGCGAGCGGTTGCGAGGTGTGTTCGTCTCTTCTCAATAAACAGAATCACGCACAACATCATGGAAATCAGATGTAATGATTAACCCTTAAAAGCGTTTAAAGACCTGCTTGAAAACAGAACGCATTCAATGCTGTCTGTTACGTGTGCATCCGATTGAAAGTTTCGGAGTGCGAGCGGCTCCGACGTGTGTTCGTCTCTTCTCAATAAACAGAATCACGCACAACATCATTGAAGTCAGAGGTAATGATTAACCCTTAACAGCGTTTAAAGACCTGGTTGAAAACAGAACGCATTCAATGCTGTCTGTTATATGTGTATCCGATTGAAAGTTTCGGAGTGCGAGCAGCTCCGACGTGTGTTCGTCTCTTGTCAATAAACAGTATCACGCACAGCATCATGGAAATCATATGTAATGATTAACCCTTAACAGCGTTTAAAGACCTGCTTGAAAACAGAACGCATTCAATGCTGTCTGTTACGTGGGTATAACATTGAAAGTTTCGGAGTCCGAGCGGTTGCGAGGTGTGTTCGTCTCATCACAATAAACGGAAACACGCACTACCTCATCGAAATCAGATGTAATGATTAACCCTTAACAGCGTTTAAAGAGATGGTTGAGAACTGAACGCATTCAATGCTGTCTGTTATGTGTGTATCCGATTGAAAGTTTCGGAGTGCGAGCGGCTGCGAGGTGTCTTCGTCTCTTCTCAATAAACAGAATCACGCACAACATCATGGAAGTCAGAGGTAATGATTAACCCTTAAAAGCGTTTAAAGACCTGCTTGAAAACAGAACGCATTCAATGCTGTCTCTTACGTGTGCATACGATTGGAAGTTTCGGAGAGCGAGCGGTTGCGAGATGTGTTCCTCTCTTTTCAACAAACGAACGTACCCACCAGCTCATCAAAATCAGATCTAATGATTAACCCTTTACAGCGTTTAAAGACCTGCTTGAAAACAGAACGCATTCAATGCTGTCTCTTATGTGTGAATCCGATTGAAAGTTTCGCAGTGCGAGCGGCTCCGACGTGTGTTCGTCTCTTGTCAATAAACAGTATCACGCACAGCATCATGAAAATCAGAGGAAACGATTAACCCTTAACAGCGTTTAAAGAACTGCTTGAAAACAGAACGCATTCAATGCTGTCTGTTACGTGTCCATACGATTGGAAGTTTCTGAGTGCGAGCGGTTTCGAGGTGTGTTCGTCTCATCTCAACAAACAGAAACACGCACAACATCATGGAAATCAGAGGTAATGATTAACCCTTAACAGCGTCTACAGAGCTGGTTGAGAACTGAACGCATTCAATGTGGTCTGTTACGCGTGCATACGATTGGAAGTTTCGGAGTGCGAGCGGTAGCGAGATGTGTACTTCTTTTCTGAATAAACAGAATCACGCACAACATCATGGAAATCAGATGTAATGATTAACCCTTAAAAGCGTTTAAAGAGATGGTTGAGAACTGAACGCATTCAATGCTGTCTGTTATGTGTGTATCCGATTGAAAGTTTCGGAGTGCGAGCGGCTCCGACGTGTCTTCGTCTCTTCTCAATAAACAGAATCACGCACAACATCATGGAAATCAGAGGTAATGATTAACCCTTAACAGCGTTTAAAGACCTGGTTGAAAACAGAACGCATTCAATGCGGTATGTTATATGTGTATCCGATTGAAACTTTCG
>CM022668.1:375403-440436 GCA_012295275.1 Chrysomallon squamiferum | reverse complement strand
CTGCATTAAGATTTTGTTCCAAAATACAAATATCAATGTGATAATTAATAACACACAGTTAATGTCTGACCTCCAGCGAACTTGTTAAATATGGTTAACAATTTGAAATAAAAGTAAATAAATACCAATTCTGTAAAAACAAAAATTAAAAACTGAATGAAAAATATAAAAATCAAAAAATGGAAGAAAAAGGACCCACTCTGTAATGAAATTTGATATACATTTAGTGATAAGTAGTTATATGTTAAGATATACAAACAGGCATGTTATTTGATATATTGGAGTGGAATTTAGATCACCTGATGAACTTGGTTTCCATGATCAAATCTCCTTAATGGACCTGATTACTGTATGATTTCTTTCCTAAACCAATGTTATACTACAAACTAAAAGTGTCTCCAAAACAAACCCCTCAAAATTGGACACCCAATAAATTAGGATTTGTGTTGTTACCAAGCTGAAAAAGCTTAACTGTAATCAGGTCCTTCAAGGAAGTTTCATGACACCATCTAAGAATAATACACACGGTAAATCCAACTCCAGCATATCAAAATTGGTTAGTTTGACCATGCATAATGCACACCGTAATATAATAATTCAGAATGTCTACATCGATTATAAAATCCTATGAAGGTAACTCAGAAATCTGTTTTAAAACTATTTATTAATTTCTCATAAAAATATAGTTTAAACATTTGAATTTACAAAATTTATATTTAATAAATGTAGTATAAAATTATTTCAACAAAGTTATAACATATTTGTATTGGAAAATATTGCTTCTTAAAACTATAATATATGAGTAAAACAAGTTCTGTCAAGACAAAAGGTTGGGTTTGTTGTTATATTCTTTTTAGACAGTCCTTTTATAAATGCAAATGTAAATACAATCACTCAAGAGTGTGAAATCACTAACTAGTTATTTTTGTTATATACAATCAGTGGGAACATTTTTTTGTATCAAAAGATTCTTAACACAGACTATGTAAATGATATTGGAAATTAATTCAGAAACAAAGTATTAATCATGGCCTTCAACAAACCTTTCAAACACAGAAACTGTCTGAGTGTTCTGTGTCTTACTAATAATGAGGTCATCTGGAATTCATAATGATCTTCAACTGTCTGTTATGCAGATCAAACAGTTTACAAGCATTAAAACATAATTACATATATTCAAGTTATCATTCTTAAAAGAACATCCAGAAAGTGAAAAACACAACACCTCATCCCAATAAACATTTGCAACATAGTAGTTACACTGTCCAAAATGTGTTGAGAAAAAAAAAAAAATAATAATAACAGACAAGAATAATAATAATAATAATAATAATAATAAAATCCATAAAGAACATGTCCCAAATCTCCCCCACCAAACCTCCCACACAAAATAATAGAAATAAAAATTCCGACAACAAACAACAATAAAAACAAAATGAATTTAATGAACTGTAATCAAATAAATCAATCAATAAATCAAACTTTAAAATTACCAGAATGGCTCATCATTTGGGGTTACTGTATTTAGACAAATTTACCAGTGCTGCAAATTTAAACAATTCCAAAATATAACTGATCATTTCTGGTTGTGCTCGTCCTAGTTTACTCAGTTTAACATGTAATGCTAAGCATTTTGAACAGAATTATGAAACAAAGCAGAGAATAATTTGGATAGTTGTAACCTAGTTACCAATGTATCATGTTATTCAATATAAAAAAGTTATTTAAAAAACAATGAGTGTTCCAGATAAATCCTTCATCTACCTTAAAGAATTTCAGATAAAATGCAAAGCATTTTCAAGTGCATCAGGAAACAGAAATATCACATATTAATGATTTAGTAGTCAAAAATACAGATCTGTAATGCAAGACACTAACTTCTGAAACAATGACTCAATTAATGGGTATTTTTTAAAGCTTTTGCATACACGTAAAATTATGCTTTAGTTACTAGTAATTTGCTAATTCTGCAGATGTGTTTATTTCAACCAATATCATGATATTTCAGTATTAAATAATGACAGGATCTGTTTTCTACCTTGAATTGACAGGCTCATATGAAAAGAACCCCAAAGTTGGAGTACCTCAATACAGATATTATGACAAAATATATTTGAAAATTTTTTCTAAAATGTAATGCATGTCACCATGAAATTTCCAGGTTGAATCTGATTCATGTGATGATAAATCTTTCACTTATGCAGCTACAGTGGAATCTCGGGTTACGAAACTCTCGAAACGCGAACAAATCGGATAACGAACCGTGATCTTGGGTAATTTCTGTCTCGGTTTACGAATAATGTTCCGCGTTACGAACTACAGCGACGCGCCACGACAAGCTGTCTTTTGACGCCAACATCTAGTAAAGATAAGAATAGATGCTTACGTCAAAACCGCCGTCAAAGTAAGAATTATAGGTATGCCCTATAGCAAAAATATATCATGAATTAGGGCCTTTAGTCTTCGATAAGCAGTTGCAGCTCAAAAAGCTTTTGCACTGAGATTGAGCGCTCGCATTTTTTAAAATCATAAAATGTTATTGCTTTTTTAAAATTATTATACCCTATCCAATATGGCTGACATCGTTTCGGTTTACGAAGCGAGTTCTGGAACGAAGTAAGTTCGTAACCCGAGGTTCAACTGTAACTTTATTTCATTTTTATAAAGAAAAAAAAAATTGATAATTCTGTATATCTTTAACATTTCTGGCCTGTATAAAAATGAGACTGGATACTTAGGAATATACTTACTAGTTAAAACAGCTTTTGCTATTGTTAAGTTGTTGTTTTTTTATTAATTTTGTTTTGTTAAGATAATTCAGTATTTCTTTAACATTTCTGGCCTGTATAAAAATGAGACTGGATACTTAGGAATGCACTTACTAGTTAAAACAGCTTTTGCTGTTGTTATGTTCATTTTTTTACTATATGGTTTCTTTATCTTCCTTAAATATTCTTTCACTCTTCTTTCACACAAACTGCAGCTGCCAATTTTTGTACTGAAACAATTGTTTTCTGAAAAATCATCCAGTCTGTTTGGGTTCTGCCTTGCAGTCCAGTATATTTTAGAATTCTAAATCTATTTTCAATTGTGCTAGTTGTTTTCATCTCTTTGTGAATAAAGTTTTTATTACTGTGAATTTCTGATGCTGTTTTTTCAGTCTGTTATATTTCTCAAAGGTATATTGGACCATAATGACCAAATGAGCAATATTTTTTTTATTTTATTTATTTATTTGTTTTAAATATTTAAGAACTACTTCTTCAAATTTATATGACAAGTAAATTTTCATAACATTTTCTAAGATAACTTGAGAAAATTACTAAAAAGGAGAGTCTTCAGCTAAATTAAGAAATTCTTCTTCTGTATAGAAACCAGGTTGCAACATTTTCATGTCTACTTGTTCAAAATTACATTCATCAAAATCAGAATATTCTTCTGAAACCAGTGTTTTAAAAAGAGTCTGTCTATGTAGGAATTTTGTTATTTCTTTCATATCATTACTATTCATCATCAGACTTACCATATAAAGAAATATTCTGCAGCTGGTTTTTTGCTTACATTTTTCTGGCAACTTTGTTTCACCTTATTCATTAAATGACTAAATATATGTGAACAGTAGTTCTTTTGGCATTTGAAAACACAGACTGCTGATTCATGATTTTTGCATGATTACTTTATGTGAAAGTGCTGCTAAGATAAAACCATTGATTCATCCAATCTAACACTGTTGACAGTGCTTGATTTTCACAGATCTTGCCATTTGCCGTATTCAGATGGCCTGCCTTTTCATAATTTAAGTAAATTTTGCCACTGTCCAGCTTCCAATTCAAATGTTATCTGCATTGGAAGTTTATATGTAAAGTACTTATCAGATACAGAACACCCAAACAATTCTCCTACTGTAAGCCTATCTTAAGATGGGGTGGATATAATTTCATTAGTGATTTTATCCATAAACATTATCTTGTTCTACAACATTACTATTCACCGAGCAAATTTTTTCTGTATTTTCTACTTTAGTGAATTCATCAATATCCCCAGTGTTGTATCATAACTGAGCTCAACATTTTCTTTACTACAGTATTTCTTGCCATTTTTCCATTTATGATCATCATGTAAAAACTATGTGAGGTGCTATGATTAACCTTTTCTTGATAAAACACATTTTTAGCTGGATTTCCCTCATAATTTTTTCTCTTCAAACTGATTTGTTATTTACAGTATTTTCCTTAACTGCCAAACAATTATTTTATCTAATACATTAAAATGGACTATACAAAAATGAGTTCCCTTTAATGTTATATATATCATTTTATTATTTTTTTCATTATTCTGCCATCCAAGATTTTCTACAACCATACCATAAGGACAAATTGGTTTAATATTCTTTACATTTTCTATTGTGCATGCACATTTTAAATACTTACCTATTACTTTATAGTTATGTCTAAAATTATTTCTTCCTACTTCACGGTAGCCACAAATACCATGAACATTACCTAGATTTTCCATCAAGATTATTTGCAGTTTCTTTCTATTCTTCAAACTATTAGCCATCTTCAATCTCTTTGTTAAACTTTATTATTAACTTTGACTTGCTGGCAAAAAAAAAAATAATAATAATAATAATAATAAAAATAATTAAGAAACAAATGAATTAAAAATAAAATATCGTTTGTAAGAATGTAAGATATATATATGAAAATTGTGTTCATATCACCAAAGGACACTTCAGTTGTGTTTTGTAACTACATCATTTTGCATGACTCTGTGGCTTAATTATTTTATTACCCCTTTTGAAGCATTACATCTTTTATTACTGGTTTCTTTTGATAGACAAATGTTTATCTCAAAAGAACTGAAAGCAGAAATGTGTGTCAAACATTATACCTTTCAAATTATATATGACTTATAGATGTAATAACGAGTTTGAAGTAGTTTTTAACTGAATGTAATTACGTATATGTATGTGTGAGTGGGAAAAAAACATGAATACATTGGTGCTACTTCGGCTTGTGATCTACACATGATGAAACAACTTGTGTGTGGGGTCTATAACATAAAGGGCAATCCACAGCAGCTAAACATCTTGGAAATTTCTGTAAGATAAGACCATGTGTAGCAGGCAGGTAAAGTAATACAACACATTCGACATAGCTTGGATCAGAAATTATGATGATCCAAACACTGAAGCCAACACTCAAGCAACTGAAAGAACCTTCTTGGATTAGAAAATTTGTATTTTGAAAAAGATGAGAGGACTGAACCTTCCAATCACACCTTGATTATTTCTGTTGGTTACAGATCAGGAAGAATTCTGAAGATCTTTTTTTTTTAGTTTCTAGCAGATGTTTGCCTAATTTATCGATGATATTATTCAAATTTGTATACTTTTTAATCCCTTATTTCGTTAAATTATAAATATATAATAAAAGGAAAATTTGTTTCATTTATGACATGAAAAATAATAATAAAAAACCAAGAATAAACAAGATAATAATTAAAATAAGAGCGTAGATCACACACCAAAGTAGCACAAATACATCTTACTTGAGATTTTGTCTTCATTTTTTTTCTCATAATGAGAAATTATTACTGTAATCATAAGAGCTATCATCTTGTGGTGTACCTACATCACAAACATTGCCCTCATATGCTTACTCCTCCTCACAAATCCGATCCTCTTGTGACATATCAATCTGAAATGTTTTGTTAGTACTGTTAAAAAAACGCAGGATATGACAAAAAATATCTCAAATCACAACAAAATATATATACACTGATCTTATAAAAAAATAAAAAATAAAATGTTAAATACAAATACCTTAATTGTGTCATCCCATACAAAGGTCACACCACAATTCAACGCTGGATACGGCATTTCAAGAAATGATAGACATTTTCCACTTTTAATACACTGCAAAAATAAAGTGAAGAAATATGAGAACTTGTAAAATTATGAAACCTGAAAAGCAAAAGTGAAATTAAGAATGCTTATTGTTGTCTGCTGTTGAAAACAACTAACCCATAGTAGAAATAATAGTTTCTGGCAGTTTTAATATAACAATTAGTGAGAAATATACACACAAAGTGTAATTGAATTACTGACACATGTAAAAATATAAAAAGGTTTGAAAACCAACAGTTTAGACCAAACATAGTGATTGATGTCACAGCATTTTGTTCTCTCTGAAAGAATAAGGTTAATGTTGCCAATGTTATTTATGTCACAGCATTTAGTTGTCTATAGGTCAGACATAAGTGGTTTATATAGTCCATTTTTAGTACCCTAACAGTTAAGAACCCGTGTTCTTAAATATATTTTTATAATAATAAAGCCTGTGCCTGCAAATTCTACTCTGTACTAGGGAAGTATGTGGCATTAATATTTTGATTTTCAATAGCCAAGCATAAGATTATGATATACTATTTCAAACAGGAATAACTTTAAACTTACATGAAAGGGTTTGATTTTTTATCTAGATTTTAATTGTTAACAGATTTGTGCTGCCAATAACCGGTCTCAAACATGAACGACTCGAATCTGAAAATAACACAAATTTGCTCGTCATGACAGAAGTAAATACATCCGATACTGCGGATGTGATTTTTTTTTTTTTTTTTTTTAAATAGTGATTAGGCCTAATATTTCAAAATTTACTATTAACAAGAAAACAAATTCTAAAATTGAGATTAATTATAAAATATCAAATTTGAGATGACTACAACGGAATAAACAGATATCAAAAATTTGATTTTCATGCATCTGCTGAGCTAGCGAACAAACATGTCCGATGTGTTATAATATTATATATAACAAATATTATTTTTCTTAAATAAATTCAATTATATAACCGAAATTTTATTTCTGCTACAGTTCTGAAACACATGTTTTATTTTATAATAACAGTTTTACTGAGACCGGAAACTATTTATTTGAAAGGACTGACGTGCGATAAACGAATATAAGATAAGGGTAATCCCCAACTGGGAAGACAGAATATGAAAATATCAGAAATAACCCGAATTCTCTCTGTATAGCTATTTATTGTTTATTATTTGTTACTATTGTAACGGGAGGAAATCTGGATAATGTGAAATTGTAGGTAATATTTATATTATTAGTTATCATTAGTTACTCATTATATTATATTTATATTTATAAATATGTCGCTCACAAAATCACTGTCCTAGCACATACAGTGTATGATACACTTCCCAATGTGTCCGATATGCCAAACCCCTATATGCTGTTGTCATGGGGCCCACACCATTAAACATCTTAGATATTTTATTAAGGCTCAGCCTAGGGTAACAAGGTGCTTTAAGGGCCAGCTAACAAGGAATATTAACGCTAAATCTATATAAATCAATAAGTCTGTCTATCCACTAGAGCAGTGTTTCTCAACCTTTTTTTACTCTCGACATACCTACGAACGCATGAAACTGTCGCGACACAGTAATAATTTTAAATATTATATGATGAGATCGTTAATTCGGCAATCGGCATTACGCACGCTCACACACGACCAGTGCGGAACAACACCACACACACAACCTATCACACTGACGTCTCATGGGCAACTGATCGACCTTGAGCGAAAGGTGCAAAGGTTGGTGGCCGCCACTGATTGGTGCACTTTGAATGTGTGCATATTCACTGGAGAAAGGAAGTTCCTTCCTCCAAGGCATATTAGTAGAACATGAAACGGAGATTTGTGCACATTGTCCGTGTTTTCAGGTGTTCGTCACAAAGTTTCGCGACACGGCGGTTGAGAATCACTGCACTAGAGAAATAAACACAACACAAGTTATATTTCATGTTAATTATTTAATTATGATATTCAGATGACTTGATAATACATTATACAATCATAAAACATATGTTTGAGTGGGTTCTCGTTACGATTGCAGGACACAAGGGAGTGTCCAGCATATCGGATCGTAATGAACTGGTTCCGAGGTTTCGTACACGTTATCCGCTCCTTGTTTCAAGTACTTGTCTGGCTCGTTGAAGCTCTCCTAGTCATCACCGGGTCTGTGTTGGTTGTGTCCTGTTTGTTTGTCCTCTTGTCGGCTGGTGCTGATATTTCTTTGTTCTTTTTGGCTGCCTTCTTCTGGTCCAACAATTCCAACTTTTTTTCTCTTTTTTTTTTGTTGCCAATGGTCTTTTTATTGATTAAAAGGATGCTGTGAACACCTGTAACTAAAAAGAATAACAAGAGTATAGTTAACTTATTTACATTTTATTTTATTTTATTTTATTTTTCTGTTTTAATTTAAAAGATGTTATAAATATTTGCAGCTAGGAATAAGAACATGAACTTATTTATATTTATTATGTACAAGAGAAGAATTAAAAAAAAAAAAATACGAGTTAGTATGGTCTGAAAGTACAGCACGTATAGTTTTGTTTTTAATTATTAATTTAATTGGCCACTCAAATTGATCCGTCAATCAGCCATTCCATCCGTAGATCCACCGGCTGTTCAACCGATCAATCTGTAAGTCAATAAATTCATAGAATTGTTGTTTGTTTTTGTGTCAAAAAACAAAACAAAAAAATGTGTTGCCCTTTTCCTTCGCTGCTTAATTGCCAAACGCCAGCCCTTTTTATAACAACACCATGGAGTTAGAAAAAATTGGCAGCTACAATAAAAGACCGTGGATGTGATTCTAGTTAAGCGACGGACACGCCCGCTGACCTGTCAGAAAGCGTGCCCGTCGCAGACATGCTTCACAACAGCTAGCTCTGATTAGCACGTTAATTTTTTTCCATTCCATTCCATTCTAGTTACAATTAGTTATGCAATTTCAATTCCATGGCATAAAAATAAAAAGCGTGGATGTGATTGTAGTAACAATTTGTTAGGCAATTTGAATTCAGTGACAGCCGAAATAATATCACCAGGTATGATGTCTGATAGAAAGGAACAATGCTCAGTAATATATTTGTCACTAACATGCCCTACCCACCCTAGAGATGTGAAAGCAATAGATGCTTGAGGGATAATGCCAGTCAGATATTTAGCTGTGTTGTGGTGTTTCTCACTCGATCAACTTTGTGCCCTTGTCAGTATGTTTGAGGGTCTTTTAATGAAAATCTCAAAATAGTGTATAATTATGGCTACTTTTGCAAAACTGCATTGGCATTGTTTTTCTCAATTGTTCAAAGTCTTCATATTCATAATCATGACATAAATTACTTCTGAAAAGTATCCTCAAACTGTAAATGTGAAATATCTTTTTGTTTATATACACACACACAAGACTTTAATTATTGCTTATCATGGAAAACAATTGTTTAAACATGCAAAAAAGTATGTATGTATTATATATATATATATATATATATATACACACACATGTAATGATGCTACTACTGCTGAAAAATATATGCTGTTTATAAAATGTTCTGAACAAATTTGAACATTTGCTAGATTTTTGTAAACTATGTTTTAATTCAACTTTGTAGCCATAATCACTGCTCAGTTCCTCAATTTTTTCACCTTGATGTTTTTTTATAGCTGGAATGACATAATAGTGGATTTTTTCTACATCACACTGATCTGTTGTAACCTCCTCAACGTTACAATAACATTATTTTTTCTTTGGCATTGTACAACTTCTCTTGTATGCCATGCCTCACTGTGATTGATAAGTAACAAACACTTTCATTGTGCCAAAGATAGCCAACTTCCTTTTTGTGACATCACTTGGAACCCGTCTATTACATTCATTTAAATATTTATATCAACAGCCAAAGTTCATTAGTCATGTCCTCTTTGAGGAGTTATCCATAAGTAAAACTCCTATCCATATTATTATACATGATATCATTCTCTATCCATACTGTTATCATATGTTCAAGTAGAAGTAACATAATATGAAACTGGTAATGCCATTAATATAGTTCTACTCAGTTTGATACTAATGAAATAGTCTATCAATATAAAATAGGTGATTATTAAATCACTTAAGAACATCTTGCAGTTCATTCAGTTTTAATTGATATCAGTTTCACCCAAACCCATGTGTTAAAAGTAATCATTAACAAATGTAATTAACTTCATTTTGGAATTTTAAGTTCATTGTTTATTAAATAGCAGGGGTTCTGTTGTCTTTGAACACATAAACACCTAGTTGACAACAGATTAATGGATGTGATCTCATGTTTATTTCAGGCACTTGGACACCTTGCATACTAATACTAATATATCTGCCCGTTATCATTTCTACTGATTGTGTTAACAAGAACTAATTACATGGTATAAAACATAAATTAAAAACATTTTTATATGTATATATTACTGCTTTATTCATTTCAGTTATCAACTAAAAATGTTTATAGTTTGATGTTAGTTGTTAAAAAGTAAATAAATAAAATAACACTAATTTTAACATGTACTGGTTTTTAAATTTAGTTTTTGTTTATTTCAAGGCTTTCACTGTGTTCTTGATACTACAACCACTGACAAACCAACAACTGAAAAATCAACAACAGAGACTACTTATGTTTGTATGCATGCATGAACATGTATCTATTTTATTATAGATAAAGTGATAGCATTAATGTGTATATTGTGTATGTATAGCTTTGTACATAGTATGTGTATGTGTTTGTATATGTAATGTGTGTGTAAGATAGTTAATTTACATACAGAGATATAATTAAGATGCTGAAAATATTCTAAAATGTGTTGACTGACAATTATGTTTTTCTTAATATTATTTTTCAAGACAACCAGAAAGCCATTCATATCTGGTAACACAAAACTTCTGTAACTTTTGTTATATCTCTTTTTTTTTTTTTTTTGATCTCTCTCTCTCTCTCTCTCTCTCTCCAGTAATATGACAAGTAAACAATGTTTTTTAAAAATAACCTTAGCCCCAAAGATCACAAAAGGGTCAAGATCGGTAAAAAAAAATACATTTTCCCAGCACTGATATTATAAAATATATATATTTTTTTAATAGTTTCTAATGCTTATTAGAAATAAACAAATCAGTTTCCTCGTGTTCTTCTTTTAGAGTGAAAATTCACATTCAGTTCTTTTTCAGTTCATGATTTACATGAATTTGGTATTACATTTTTTAATTATTATTTATGTTGCTGGTAAATTTGAAAACATTTTTAATTAATATTTAAATACTTTTTCAACTAATTACCTGGTATTAAAGTCTCTGTTAAAATCCTTTATATATACATAACACATTAATAATAATTGAACCATAAGCCTTTTCATTACATATACACATGAACTTCCTGTAATTATTATTATTATTTTGGTTATATTAAAGACATATCATCACTGAGACACTAATTTCTAAAGAAGAAAATTAATGTTATTATGAAGATACAAATACCAACACATGTAAATTAACAAATACACATAAATATAAAAAATGTACAATGTTGTAAGTAGTGATGTCAGTAACACCCCACACAATCAGTGTCACCATCTGAACAGAAATAATATTGTCTGTGTTCCTGACAATGACCCAATGTAGTAATCATGTTTATTTTTAAATATATTTCCTGGTAATTACTTTGGCTTAGTAATGGAAGTTACTAGTCATTTTGAAATATTTCCTTAACTTCTAATCAGACGACTTATATTTTGAACAGGTTTGTAATTTACTGTTAATATATATGTAACTAAACAGTAGTTGTAGTAGTAGTAGTCATAGTCTACTCATTTTAATGAAATATATTTAAGCCAAATCTGCAACCCAAATTGCAGTTTTGTTTCTTATTGTATATTATCTTCCTGTTTTTATAGTGATCATTCTCCCATCACATTGAGTGTGTGTGTACAGCAGTTAACAAAGAAGTCTCTGCATGATGAACTGGAAGGACAACATATCTATTTTAACAAAATAATCCTTTCTGTCAAAAATAATTTCTAAAATACCAATATAATTAAATTTGATTCTTAATATTAATCATAACATAATATTTATTATTATTTTCTTGTAGGAATAACTGACTGAAGAATATATTCTTGTGTTTCCAGAATACTGTCATCTGACAACACACAGAACAAAAAGAAAAAACAAAAATATTTAATTTGTATATGCACATGTAAAAAGTTACAATTGATTGTGTAAAAAGTGACAACTATACATGCAATCAGTGATGTTTGTCCAGACAAAATGGAAGAGTTGTTCAGGTGAAATAGTCTGTGTATTGTTTCTTGTAGTAGTTTTGTGTGTTGAGAACTTGGATTGTGTTAATGTGTTAGGTTTAGACTACTGCCCAGCTGTAGGAACACAACAGTACAAGAGTCTGGAGTGGAAATTTTGTCAGAAGACTGACAGACTGCATTGTCAGGAGTCTGGTGATTCCAGCGTTATTTCATTTTGTCACCAGCCACGAGAGTGTGCTCCAGGTTAGTAGTGTATATCTACTTCTTTTTGTGTCTGCCTGTCTGTCAATCTGTCTATACATACATACATACACACATACATACATACATACATACATACATACATATATACATACATACACACACATACAGACATACATACATATGCACATGCACATAAACATGTATTTAAAATATGTTTTTACTATTTTATTTTCAGGATCGTATGCTAGACTCTATCCAGATGAGGCTATTAAGTGTGAATTGTGTCCTGCCGGGTCCTATCAGCCAGTGGGGAGAGCATCATACTCGTTTATCTTTCCTGTGTGCAGCCACCGACACAGGACATGTGAAACGAATGGCAAAAAGATGTGTAAGGAGGGTACACCTATAGAGGACACAAAGTGTAGCTGTGACTATCAACAACAGTATGCCCCATCACCAGAAAACTGTCACTGTTTTACCTTCAATGAACCATGCCAGTGCTTAAAAAGTAATTGTGAAGGGAAACTCAATTCAAGTGAGTTTTATCTTGTAAAACCTGATTATTAAAAATAGGCAAACTCCATGTTGAAGACAAAGTTCTGTACTGGAAAAAGATTTACACTGATATTATTAACCTTTACTGAAATAAAATAATAATGTGTGACACATAAATGTAATGTAATAAGTAGTCTAAATACATTTTTGTTCAAATGACTGGCTTGTTGTATTATTGTGGTGTTATTAACTTTAATTAAAAACATATTTATATGTATACATTACTGTTTTATTAATTTCTGTTATCAACTTGAAAATGTTTATAGTTTGACATTAGTTGTACAAAAATAAATAAATAAAATAAAACCAATTTTAACATGTACTGGTTTTTGAATTTGGTTTTTGTTTATTTAAAGGTTTTCACTGTGTTCTTGATACTACAACAACTGAAAAAACAGCTGAAAAATCAACAGCAGAGACTGAAGGGTTTGTTGTTGTTTTTTGTATGTGTGTGTTTATGCATGCATGAATATGTACATATTTTGTTGTAGATGAAGTGATAGAATTAATGTGAACATTGTTTCTGTAGGTATAGGTTTGTACATAGTTTATGTATGTAATGTCTGTTAAGATAGTTAATTTACATACAGACATGTGATTAAGATACTGAAAAATACCATTTTCATAGTAAATATTTTAGAATTTGTTGACTGACATTTTTTTTTTCTTTTTCTTCTTCAGGACAACCAGAAAGCCATCAGTATCTGGTAATATCAAACTTCTTTACCTTTTGTTATCTCTCTTTTTTATTTTTTATCTGTCTGTCAGTCTGTCTATTGATCTCTGTTTGTCTGTCTATATATCTATTTGTGTGCATGTAAAGAGACATCATGTTGAATGTTAATAAATGTCAAATGTTTTGTTGGTTGAATGGTTAAGTGGATTTGACAGAAACTGATGGCACAACTACTAATAACATGAACAATGACTGGATGATGATAAATTCTTACTTAAATATATGACATTAATTTTTAGTGTTATTAAATATCTTATCTCAAACCCTTAATGACTGTGAGCAGCAGTATCATCTACATGTTTTAAGAAATCAAGGTTTAGGCTAATTCCTGCTCCAAAAAGAAATATAAAGCAGATAAACTGGTGCCTATCTTAGTGAATTCTTTTTATTTTATTTTATTTTTTTTCCACACAGCTTGTAATCACCATTGTAGGAAATACCTGAGAGTGTTGACTTGAATACATCAGAGTCAGTCTTAATTCAAAATGTTAACTCCGTTAATACAATGTTCATTTCATGTTAACAAAGAAAACACTACTGACAGATGTATGCAGTAAATGTGGGAGTTGTTCAAAGTGTTTAATTTGTTGTGACTGTTTAGAAATAAAATTATTTTAATTACAGAAATGATGGCATGCTTTTGATCAAAAATATTTTTAAAATATTACCAGTAAACAATGTTTTTCAAAAATAACATCAGCCCAATGATCACAAATTGGTCAAGACTGGTAAAAAGAGAACATTTTCCCAGCACTGATATTATAAAATATATATATTTTTTAATAGTTTGTAATATTTATTAGAAATAGACAAATCACTTTATTCATGTTCTGGTTTTATGCAAAAAACATTCAGTTCTTTTCAGTTCATTTTTTAACAGGAATTTGATAATTACCTTTTTTAATTATTTATTATTTATGTTGAAAACATTTTTCAATTAATATTTAAATACTTCTTCAATTTTATTTAGAAACAGAAGAAAGAACTAATACTGTTGGTCTGATTGCTGGTATCATCACTGTTATTGTTGTTGCATTTATCACTTTTGGAGTAATATGTTATAAAAAAGGTAAGAATATCTAACTTCTTAATTAAACATTTATTTTGTAACTAGTCCATTAGATGTATGCCAAAAATGGCATATCCTGTAACAAAATGGCTGCTTCTGGTTAGACTTGAGAGCAGGGCAATCTGAATATCTACATAAAGTTCTGATGATTTTGGGTAAAAAAAAGTGCATAAAATGTATTATTGGTGAACAAAAATGTGCCTTCAGAATGACATAATTATGATGTTCCAGAGAGACAATGAGCATGCTAAAAAGCAAAGGATGATTAAAATTACTGCACAAATTGAATACTCAACACTCTCATTTCAGTTAAGATCACTTGAATTTAATTTAAGGTTTCTGCCTGAATCCCTTTGGTACCTTTTCTCAGATCTCAAAGTTGTTTTTTCAGAAGGTTTAAGAAAAAATGGCCACCTGTGTGAAGTTTGTTTAGATTCAGAGAAACATCACTTACAAAGGTTTTCTTTTCAAACCAGGTTTGAATGGGTTCAGAAATAAATACTGAATACATGTCTGTGTCTGACAAATATGGATACGAAAGTATCTCATGAATAAAATTGAAGACTGTGATACTCTACACAACTGGTTCATTATGGAGTAATACTGCTTGTGTTACTGTTGATGCTGAACATGAAGATTCGGAATAAGTGTAACAAGAGGTCCTTGAAAATATAAGCATTTATGCCATCCCCCTCTGTGCCTCTAATGATGGGTCAGCATTGTATATGTAAAAGTGAATGAAACTGCTTGTGTTCTAACATGTAAATGATTGAATAACAGCACTGAGATAAGAGATGATCTGAACAGAGGCAGGAAAGAAAGTTGACCTAAGTTCATACATTACAGTGGTGATCATTTGTCCAGATAAATTGTGTCATTCATGTCAATTACTGCTGTCAGCAGTGCCACACAAAAATTTGGAAAGCATATTTTGGTTCTTTAATTTCACTTTCCTATCTGCCAGTAATTCATTTATGGCCTCTGCAGGACTTGGTGGCAGCCATTTTGAATTTATACAAATTTTGTACTTGCAGTTGAAACACTTCCATCAACACATTTTTAAAATATCAGAGTAGATATAATGTAAAAATATTTACTTTTTAAATTTCAGGAGGTTTCAAGAGGATTAAAACATTTTGTGCTAAAAAAGATAAGAAGGATAAAGGTAAGGAAATAAGTAAAAATTCAGATATTATAACATATCCAGCTGGTATACTGATATTTTGATCTCTGGCACCCAAAAATAAAATCTCGGATCATTTGTCACCATAAATTGTGTGTTTCATGTCACCTGCATCTTATCTGCTGTCTGCGATGCCACACAAAAATTTTGAAGGAACATTTTTGTTCTTTAATGACACTGTCCTATCTGCCAGTAATACATTTATGGGGTCTAGAGCAGGCTGTTTAAGAGATAATGGTCTCTACAGGACTTGCTGGCAGCCATTTTGAATTTATATAAATAGTGTACTTCCAGTTTAATGGCTTCCGTCAGCATGTTTTTTTAAATATCAGAATATGCATAATGTTAAAATATTTATGTTTCAAATTTCAGGAGGTTTCAAGACAGACAAAGCATCTGATTCTAGAAAAGGTAAGAAGGATAATGGTAAGGAAATAAGTGGAAACTAAAGATGCTGTATTTATGTATATATTGATATTACCATATTATACATTTATATATATGAACTGGTGTGTCTCTGAGTGTAAGTCAGTGTTTGACACCAAAAATGTATTTTAGTATAAATATCTTAAAATATAGTGTTGCCATAAAAATTCTCTATTAAAAAGATTGTAAAGTATTGTTAATTTGTAACGAAACATTTCTAGGATATTGAAAAAATGTGGATGTTATTTTTCTTTTTTCTTATTTAAGAGGAAAATATAATTAACAGTTGTTGTAATTTTGATATTCAGATCAAGAGACAGTGATCAACATAGTGAACAGTAGCGGAACACAGTGTGTTCAGTTAGGAAACTACTCACAAATTAGAATTACGGTATCAGAGGAATTTGTTTCTTTGTTCTTCTTTTCTTTTTCTTTTTAGTTGTCTTTTTTAAGTTTGCTTTGGATAGTTTAGCGATAATAACTTATTTAATGTTGATTATTATGATAAAAATAATGATAATGACAATTGTACAGATAATTATCAGTGATAATATATATATATATATATATATATATATATATGTATGTATGTATATGTAAACTATTTATACATAAAAACACAGATACTACAGATACTACAACTCACTTTTTTCATTGCCTACACATTTACTGATATATTTACTAATTTTATAACTGTTTCAAACTTCAGACTTGTGATGGTGACACTAAGGAGCAAACATTATCTGAGGTATTTTAATTCATATTTTACTGTTACTGATACTTTCCAGTTTACAAATTGTTAAATAATTTGTTGGTAAATAAACATTTACATACCCATACATACACACAGAGAGACACCTATATATCATTATCATAGTTAAAAATAAATTCAGTTTATACATGCAGGCTTATATTTTTATTTACTTAAATCACTTTAATTTATTTTTCAGCCTTTGCTGTGTGTTGATCATGATAAACAGACAAGCACAGTAAGTTTTCAAGTAAGAAAACTCAAAATAGTGTTACCAGATACTCAGAATATTGTTTATGAGTTACATTAAATACTGTTTATCACTTACTCAAAATGTTATTAATTAATCACTGAAATAGCACTGTCAGTTACTCAAAACAGATACTATCAGGTAATCAATATACTGTTTATTAATTAGTCAAAATACTATTTGTTAGATAATCAAAATACTTGTTATCAGTTATTCAAGTAATTATTTTTTTATCAGATGTTCTAAATGCTGTTTATCATTACTGAAACCAAAATTTAGTCATTACTCAGAATATTATTTAATAGTAAATTACTGAGTTAATAAAAATAGTACTTTATCTATTACATGAAATATTGCTCTGAATACTATTTTTTTAATGTACTGCTATTCGATATATTTTTCATGTGCTTATTACTGATTGTAAAAATAATATTTCATATTAATGAGCACTGAAATAGTTTCTGATCTATTACTCAAAATACCATGTTATGAGTTCACTCAGAACAGACATCACCGTTTGCTCAAAATCAGTTTCATCTTACATCCATCACAGTTCGAGAGTTACTGACGTATGTTACTCAGTTGTTATAGTTGTGTGAGTTGTGTGTTACTCACTTGTTAGAGTTGTGTGTGACTCAGTTGTTAGAGTTGTGTGAGTTGTGTGTTACTCACTTGTTAGAGTTGTATGTTACTCAGTTGTTAGAGTTGTGTGAGTTGTGTGTGACTCAGTTGTTAGAGTTGTGTGAGTTGTATGTTACTCAGTTGTTAGAGTTGTGTGTTACTCAGTTGTTATAGTTGTGTGAGTTGTGTGTTACTCAGGTGTTAGAGTTGTATGTTACTCAGTTGTTAGAGTTGTGTGTTACTCAGTTGTTATAGTTGTGTGAGTTGTGTGTTACTCAGGTGTTAGAGTTGTATGTTACTCAGTTATTAGAGTTGTATGTAACTCAGTTGTTAGAGTTGTATGTAACTCAGGTGTTAGAGTTGTATGTTACTCAGGTGTTAGAGTTGTATGTTACTCAGGTGTTAGAGTTGTATGTTACTCAGTTGTTAGAGTTGTATGTTACTCAGTTGTTAGAGTTGTATGTAACTCAGGTGTTAGAGTTGTATGTAACTCAGTTGTTAGAGTTGTATGTTACTCAGGTGTTAGAGTTGTATGTTACTCAGTTGTTAGAGTTGTATGTTACTCAGTTGTTAGAGTTGTATGTAACTCAGGTGTTAGAGTTGTATGTAACTCAGCTGGTGGAGTTGCATGTGACTCAGTTGTTAGAGTTGTATGTTACTCAGGTGTTAGATTGTATGTTACTCAGTTGTTAGAGTTGTATGTTACTCAGTTGTTAGAGTTGTATGTTACTCAGGTGTTAGATTGTATGTTACTCAGTTGTTAGAGTTGTATGTTACTCAGTTATTAGAGTTGTATGTTACTCAGTTATTAGAGTTGTATGTAACTCAGTTGTTAGAGTTGTATGTTACTCAGGTGTTAGAGTTGTATGTTACTCAGGTGTTAGAGTTGTATGTTACTCAGTTGTTAGAGTTGTATGTTACTCAGTTGTTAGAGTTGTATGTAACTCAGGTGTTAGAGTTGTATGTTACTCAGGTGTTAGAGTTGTATGTTACTCAGGTGTTAGAGTTGTATGTTACTCAGGTGTTAGAGTTGTATGTTACTCAGTTGTTAGAGTTGTATGTTACACAGGTGTTAGAGTTGTATGTTACATAGGTGTTAGAGTTGTATGTTACTCAGGTGTTAGAGTTGTATGTTACTCAGGTGTTAGAGTTGTATGTGACTCAGTTGTTAGAGTTGTATGTGACTCAGGTGTTAGAGTTGTATGTGACTCAGTTGTTAGAGTTGTATGTGACTCAGGTGTTAGAGTTGTATGTGACTCAGGTGTTAGAGTTGTATGTGACTCAGGTGTTAGAGTTGTATGTGACTCAGGTGTTAGAGTTGTATGTGACTCAGGTGTTAGAGTTGTATGTAACTCAGGTGTTAGAGTTGTATGTGACTCAGGTGTTAGAGTTGTATGTAACTCAGGTGTTAGAGTTGTATGTGACTCAGGTGTTAGAGTTGTATGTGACTCAGGTGTTAGAATTGTATGTGACTCAGGTGTTAGAGTTGTATGTGACTCAGGTGTTAGAGTTGTATGTGACTCAGGTGTTAGAGTTGTATGTGACTCAGGTGTTAGAGTTGTATGTGACTCAGGTGTTAGAGTTGTATGTGACTCAGGTGTTAGAGTTGTATGTAACTCAGTTGTTAACATTGCCTATGACTTCCAAAACATGGGCAGTCTGAGTGAAGTCAAATTACAGGGATGATTACTAGCAATATCCAGCAAAATACTGCACTTTGAGGATCACAAAGTAACAATAAACTCATCGCATTAATTTTGTGGTATGACAGCAATTGTTTCATTTTGACTGCAGACAACAACAAAGAGGCATAAACAACACAGCCTAGAAATATATGTTCTGATTTGTAAAGTTAATTTTAGAACTATTTATCCATGTTTTCCATCGATTACTGGTATACATACACACATATACATGCCTAACATTTCTAGAAACACAGGTGCCATAGATACAAATATAAATTGACCAGGTTATCACACATTGAAAACACACAGATACTATAACTCACTACATGTTTACTGATATATTTACTAACTTTATAACTGTTTTAAACTTCAGACTTGTGATGGTGACACTAATGAGCAAACATTATTAAAGGTATTTTTATTTATATTTTATTGTCACTGATACTTTCCAGTTTACAAATTATTAAATAATTTTTAGTAAAAGCACACACACACACACACACACACACACACACACACACACACACACATATACATACATGCAAACACTGGCAAAGAAACATAAACAATTAACACAGTCAAGAAATATTTGTTCTTATTTGTAAAATTAATTTTAGAACTAGTTACCCATTTTTTCCACCTATTACCAGTATACATACACACATACACATACAAAACGTTTCTAAAAACACAGGTGTCATAGATACACAAATAAATTGACCAGGTTTTCACACATAAAAACACACAGATACTACAGATACTATAACTCACTACATGTTTATTGATATATTTACTAACTTTATAACTGTTTCAAACTTCAGACTTGTGATGGTGACATAAAGGAGCAAACATCATTAAAGGTATATTAATTTATATTTTATTTTCACTGATACTTAGCAGTTTACAAATTGATAAATATTTTTTCTAAACACACACACCAATATAGCATTATTGTAAATAAAAATTAATTCAGTTTATATGTAATATGGACACACACACACACACACACACACACACACCAATATAGCATTATTATAAATAAAAATTAATTCAGTTTATATGTAATATGGACACACAAACACACACAATGATTAAATATACATACATTCATACATGTCAGTTAATTAGATTTTTAAATTTTGTTTAGTGTCTGACACATGAACTTAATAATATTATTTCAGGTTCCTACATTTGGAGAAAATGCATTTATTACTTGAGGCTTTGAGTATAGGATTAGTTATTCTATTATACTATATTTCCTCACCAAATGAGAAGTTAAATAAATGTCTCAAGAGAACTTGTTAGATGAAACACTGTGAAACAGAAAGTCATCAGTGTCTCATTCAGCATCTGACAAAACATCATCAACCAAAGTCGTGTTCTTCTTATTCAATGGATTGGATCTTAAATTAACTTTCACATATGAAATCCAAATGATTTAGGGTTATTCCGTGTCAAATCACCCAATGGTTTAAACCCGACCTTCTCAGATTTTTATGGTATACTTGTTGACTGGGATCCCACAGCACCAAATCTGAAATTTTAGCTCAATCAGACCAGTGGTGTGGGAGATACGGCCCACCGAATTTTGAGATTTTTGCCAAAAATGGGTGTGACCACCAACCTTAGAACCCTCATATCTCAGGAACTACTGGGCCAATCTTCATAAAATTGGTATTGTTAGAAAGGCAAAATGACAAGGATACCAAATCTGCCATTTTTGTTTAGCTTGGAAAATACTGGAGTACCTTGACCTTTTGACCTTTGCTATGACCTTGAAACTGACCGTGTGGACCACGTGATCTTCAGATGACCTTTATTGAAATTTAATCTCCCACATGTTAGCTAAAACATATAAAAGTTTCCTGGGTGTAATATTTTTTGTTTAGCCACAATATAGATTTAAAAAATGCACATACATGAAAATAACACCTTTTCAGCCATTAACATCTGATTAACTAAAACCTGAATGATCAATTCAGAAAAAATGTACATTGTAATGCATTGTATCAATCATCCATGCAGGTATGCATTTTTTTAAATCTCTATTATGGCTAAACAAAAAATATTATACCCAGGAAACTTTTATATGTGAACTTTATGCATACATGTAGGCCTACAATGTCTTACTTGATGATCAAGAGAGATGGTGATTCCTAGCATCCAGAATTCTTTTTAAATGAGAAAATGAATTTCACATCAGACATAAGGGGAAATAAATCTGTAAGGTGTAAACATCAGTTACATTCGTTATCAGATGTAGTAATGTGTACTAATGTAAAGATTTTTTATAAAGTCCTTGTGTAATTTTCATTTTTTTCATAACTCGTGATCTATGTATGCTAGAATTAATTTGTTAAAAGAATAAGAGAAAAATTGAGATTTTTAATTTCAACATTGTTGTATATAAATGGTGCTATGGTTAACATTGTTACAGTTTACAATGTTTAGGGGAACCGGAATAAGGGAGATAATATTATATGACGTCACCGGGAGCATGCGTTAGTTTTTGTTCGTAACCATTTTTTAAACGTTTGAAAACTGAAAACTGAAATGAACTTTATGTTTTAATGTTAAAACATAACAAACATGACTACTGCATTATGGCTACAAATCAAGAAATTCAAGCTGCTTTTTCAGACCCCTTCCATCTGAAATTATCGAAGTTTAACGCGCGTACACACACACACACACATACACACACACATTAGGAAAGAAGTAAGTAAAACACCAGATCGTCTAGGTAATTGCCTATCAGTTTCACTCATTTTGTATATGTTGATATATGTTTTTGTGTGTTTTTGTTTTCTTCTTCTTGTTTTGGGGGGAGTTCGGATATAAATTACAATTTAGTACTGAGAATTGTCTTTTCATAATGTTGGTCTTTAGAAATAGCTAAATGACTGTTGATCTGCTTTTCAGACATAAGGACCAACTCAAAAACAAAAAGAAAGATAATTAAGTTTGGTTTAAAATAATTTCAGGTGCTCGGAAAAGTTTCTGATTTCGGAATTCCGGTTAAGGAATCTTCAACTCATAATAATAATAACAGTAAAGAATAAACACAGTAATGAGTACAATATTAATAATGAAATATTTTGTGAGTGACGTACAACAAACGCGTCACACAGTTAAAACAGTGCTAAGTGAGAATGATCTTGTTCACATTTGATATACTTCACGACGGCTTTTACCTAAGAAGTTAAATTTATTGTTGTTTCTGTCCAAGAGGTTTTGTCGTCCGCATCTGCAATGCGAGCGAATGGTTCCGTGCCTTCGAGTTTCGTCGTCACTGGACTTTGCTCTCCCGAATATTGTCTATCTCCAGTACATACGGCAACAGGATATTTATTCCTAAATGCATAAATATAAACACACACATACATCCATACTATAAGTGTAAATCTCTAACAATTAACAAGAATCAAGTTAAATGGAATGTCATGAACGTACCTGGATTTTGAAAACTCGTTTTGTAAAATTTCTTAAATCTATTTTATGCCTTGGGAAGAGACGACAGAACCATAAATTATGTTTATAAAGAGCACGCGCTGTCAAGTTTGCTAGACGACGGTAATCTATCTAACTGGGTATATGCTGATATTCGATACCATCGAGTCGTAAATAAATTGATTTTTAATCTGCAGGCTGGTTTGTCATGCAAATGTGGTTGAGTAAAATTACCAATATGATAGACAGGATAAACAAAGTGACTAGAATGTCATTCTTCTGTGGTTAATATGCTGCGATGATCTGCTTAAAATGCATTTCTCTCCCCAAGAGGAATTTTTAAAACGCTGCATACGCCTTTCCGCCAAAACTGAGAAACCTTAATAAGACTGTTCCGTTTTGTAGTCAAACTTGTCATTACACCACGTACTAAGTTAATCCAAAACGAATGTATGTGTGTATGTATGTATGGGTCTGTGCATGCATATATATACTGTAGTACGCGCGCGCGCGCGTGTGTGTGATATTGCTTCAAGTGCCCTATATCTTATTTTAGACAGAATGTTATATAGTATATCGCTAATCACACCAGCAGTTTTACTTTTAACGTTGACTCTAAGTTGAGATGTCCTAAAACATGAGAAAAAAAACCTGAGAACCACAAAAGGGAATAAAAGAAGCGGCGCGGTAAAATTGCAGCGCACAGATAAACTTAATGTGTTAATGCTTCCCCCCCACCCACCACGTTGAACCAGATGCTATAGCACTCTGTTATCTGGACATCAGTAAACCTGCACAGGAAAACCGCACTGGAACAAACATCCACAAATAATAATAATAATAATAATAATAATAATAATAATAATAATAATAATAATAATAATAATAATAAATTAATTAATTAATTAATTAAACTATTGAAAAGAAGTGTTGCTCTCAAATATTTTCTTTATTGTTTTATCTTTTTATTTTAGGCTCTGTTGATTGATATTATGCTAATGAAACCAATAATGATAATATCAGTTGTTGATAACATCAAACATAATTACGTCCTAATCGACTAGTATATAAAACTACAATTCTAAGTTCAGTCTCTAGTGTCACATACTAAATATGTTCTGATATATTACACATATACACTTCGATTCAGTCTTTATGACTGATCACTGCATCTGGTTCTGTCTTTATATTTGTAACCATCTTTCATGTTATCACTGTGTGTTTTTATATAACACATTCCCCTGTCAAGTACTCTCACATCAAAAGTAACATTCCTGTAAGGAAACATTACCAGTTTAAATTACATATCTATAATTTCGGTTTTAAAACAATATAATATCAGTCACACAAAATAACATCGCAGAAACTTACGTACCAAGACTGCAAAGCCAACGCAGTGGACAAAACGGACTTAAAAACGTTACTTTCGTGTCATGAAAATGACTGTCGGCTAAAAAAATTTCTTTTGACAAATAAAAAATCGACCTAGTTTTAGTGCGAGACCTGGCCATTGTGTTTGTATTTCAAACGGACTTAAAACAGTTTTCTTTCGTGTCATGTTTGTTTATTTTTACTGTATAACTGTCTATATATATATATATATAACCAACCAGCAATATATTTGTTGTTGTATATTTTGTTTGTTTATTTTATATATATATATATTTGTAAATATATTTTGTTGTTGTTGTTGTTTGTTGTTTGTTGTTGTTGTTGTTTTTCACATCTGACTGTTCGATACATTGAAAGATATTATTAATTGTGATTGACTGTAATGATGATCATCTTCAGTAACGTTACCTGATAGACAATGTATTGCTGGTATAATGATCAGTAAATCGGAATTAAAGTATATTGCAGCAAACAAATTTGTTACAAATTCGTAATATAAATTCACTTGGTCCTTTGCAGTTCTTGCTGGTTTCGGTAAAAATTAACCGCGGTACATTAGTATAAAATTAATTAATAATATATTCGTAATTGCTGGTTCGCAAATTGTTTGAAGTAAACTTTTACAAATACTGACGACGACCGCTATGACTTTTCTTTGGTTGGTAATCATTAGGGGAATCCCCATCGGGGAAACCAAAACACGAAAATACCAGAAATAACCTGAATTCCGAATGTGCAGGTATTTATTTATTGGTTTCTTTACTACTTATTATATTTTTTTATTATTATTATTAATACAATTTTTTCCACTGTTAGCAAAATAAGAAGAAATAAATCATAATTTCACTGAGCGTTTTAAATAGTTTACATGAATGATAAATATAGCCAAAACAAAGCCAAAAATATTTATTATTATTATTATTATTATTATTATTCCTTTTTTTTTTTTTTTTTTTTAAATATATATATTATTATTAATATGTTTTAACGTTGGCTTACTAATGCAGGTTCATTTTCATTTTGAAATATTTTTCTAATCAGACAAGATTCATATTTTAAACAGGTTTATTATTTACTATTAATATATATGTAACTAAACAGTAGTTGTAGTAGTAGTAGTCATAGTCTACTCATTTTAATGAAATATATTTAAGCCAAATCTGCAACCCAAATTGCAGTTTTGTTTCTTATTTTATAAAATCTTCCTGTTTTTATAGTGGTCATTCTCCCATCACATTGAGTGTGTGTGTACAGCAGTTAACAAAGAAGTCTCTGCATGATGAACTGGAAGGACAACATATCTATTTCTACAAAATAATCCTTTCTGTCAAAAATAATTGCTAAAATACCAATATAATTAAATTTGATTCTTAAAATTAATCATGACATAATATTTATTGTTATTTTCTTGTAGAAAAAACTGACTGAAGAATGTATTCTTGTTCGCTTTTTCCAGAAAGCTGTCATCTGACAACACAGAACAGAAAGATTTAATTTGTTCTGTTAATCAGGAGTCAGGTTGAACTATGACAGTTGTACACGTACAAAATAATATTTGTACAGATTAAAAATGTACATGTAAAAAGTGACAACTGTACGTGTAAAAAGTGACAACAGTAATGAGTACTAACAAAAAGAGTTGTTATAAATTCCTTCTCCACTTTAATTTTTTCATAACTTCTGATCTATGCATGATATAATTAATCTGTTAAAAGTATAAGAGAAAAATGCTGAGCTTTCTAATTTTCAACACGACCACTGCATTATGGGTACAAATCATAAAATTCAAGCTGTTTTTGTATGTTAAAATTAGTGTACATGTAAAAAGTTACAACTGATTGTGTAAAAAGTGACAACTATACATGCAATCAGTGATGTTTGTCCAGACAAAATGGAAGGGTTGTTCACGTGAAATAGTCTGTGTATTGTTTGTTGTAGTAGTTTTGTGTGTTGAGAACTTGGATTGTGTTAATGTGTTAGGTTTAGACTACTGCCCAGCTGTAGGAACACAACAGTACAAGAGTCTGGAGTGGAAATTTTGTCAGAAGACTGAGAGACTGCATTGTCAGGAGTCTGGTAATTCCAGCGTTATTTCATTTTGTCACCAGCCACGAGATTGTGCTCCAGGTCAGTAGTGTATATCTATTTCTTTTTGTGTCTGCCTGTCTGTCAATCTGTCTATACATACATACATACATACACACATACATACATACATATGCATACATATAAACATATATTTAAAATATGTTTTTACTATTTTATTTTCAGGATTGTATGCTAGACTCTATCCAGATAGGACTATTAAGTGTGAATTGTGTCCTGCCGGGTCCTATCAGCCAGTGGGGAGAGTAACATACTCGTTTATCTTTCCTGTGTGCAGCCACCGTCACAGGACATGTGAAACGAATGGCAAAAAGATGTGTAAGGAGGGTACACCTGTAGAGGACACAAAGTGTAGCTGTGACTATCAACAACAGTATGTCCCATCACCAGAAAACTGTCACTGTTTTACCGTCAATGAACCATGCCAGTGCTTAAAAAGTAATTGTGAAGGGAAACTCAATTCAAGTGAGTTTTATCTTGTAAAAACTGATTATTAATAATAGGCAAACTCCATGTTGAAGACAAAGTTCTATAATGGAAACAGATTTACACTGATATTATTAACCTTTACTGAAATAAAATAATAATGTGTGACACATAAATGTGATGTAATAAGTAGTCTAAATACATTTTCTTTCAAATAACTGACTTGTTGTATTCTTGTGGTGTTATTAACATAAATTAAAAACATTTTTATATGTTTTATTCATTTCTATTATCAACTAAAAAATGTTTATAGTTTAATGTTAGTTGTTAAAAAATAAATACACAAAATAATTTTTGACATGTGTTTGTTTTTAAATTTAGTTTTTGTTTATTTCAAGGTTTTCATTGTGTTCTTGATACTACAAGTGACAAACCAACAACAGAGACTGCAGGGTTGTTGTTTTTTTCTTTTTTCTTTTGGTTTTTTTGTGTGTATGCATACATGAATATGTATATATTTTGTTATAGATAAAGTGATAGAACTAAAGTGTACATCGTGTATGTATAGCTTTATACATAGTATGTGTTTGTGTTTGTATATGTAATGTGTGTGTAAGATAGTTAATTTACATACGGAGATGTAATTAAGATGCTGAAAATATTCTAAAATGTCTTGACTTCCATTTTGTTTTCTTATTTTTCAGGACAACCAGAAAGCCATTCGTATCTGGTAACATCAAACTTCTCTAACGCTTGCTCTCTCTCTCTCTCTCTCTCTCTCTCTCTCTCTCTCTCTCTCTCTCTCTCTCTCTCTCTCTCTCTCTCTCTCTCTCTCTCTCTCTCTCTCTCTCTCTCTCCCTCCCTCCCTCCCTCCTTTCCAGCCCCCAAAGGGTTTCTCCACCTTTTCATGGACAGAGGTCCCAGGTTAGAAATCTCTTCACATTCAGTACTTTTTCTGTTCATGATTTAACAAGAATTTGATATTACATTTTTTTATTATTTATTTATCTTCAGGTAACTTTGAAAACATTTTTAATTATTATTTAAATAATATTGTTGTTTTTTTAGAAAAAAAGGAAAAAGCTAATATTGTTGACATAGCTGTTGGTACCAGCTTCGGTATTGTACTGTTATTTGGAGCTATCATGCTAATATGTTATATGATAGGTAAGCATACTTAATATCTTAAATAAACATTTATTTCGTAATTGGTTCAGTAGAAATGTGCCAAAAGTGTCATAACCTGTAATAAAATTGCTTCTGGTTAGAGTTTAGGAGGGCAAGCTGAATATCTACATCAAGTTCTGATGATTTTGGGCCATTGAAATGTGTAATTTGCATAAATTCAAAATGTACTATAGTCAGGTGGAAAAGTGACTGAGGAACAAAAATGTGCCTTCAGAATTACATAATTATAATGTGCCAGAGAGACAGTGAGCATGAAAAAGCATAGGATATTAAAATCACTGCATAAGTTGAATACTCAGATTCATTTCACTTAAGATCACTTGAATTTAATTTAAGGTTTCTGCCTGAATCCCTTTTCACCCTTATTGTCAGATCTCAAAGAAACTATAATTGATCAGTGTATCATATAGAATATGTTGTTGCAACTAACTATCCCTTTCAGTTTGTGTGTGCAGATGCATCATTTGTATGATTGAAGATTTTAACCGCCACTGATTGTGCTTGTCATACGATGAAGTTTAGCAATTGTCATGAGAGCTACTTAATATCAGGTCATTTTGGATTCTGTATTGCTGACACTGTCCACCATAACTTCCACACATTATATAAGGAGCAACATTTCATTAACAGTGGCAAATACACTAGAGGTGAAATGACAGCAGCTGTTACCAATATTCTAATATCCATTCCTTGGGTACCCAAGGCTAAGATTGGAATCTGATATGATAACTATAGAGCTGTTGACATTGGTACCAGTAATTCTTCATAAGACAACCTGTCAAAATATCTTTGAATATTCTTTTAAAAGAGCAGACCCAGTTAGAGTAGGGAGACAAAAGATTATCTGTAAAGAAACTTTTGTTGTCCAAGCGGATCATCAGATCCTCTTTCTAAACCTTTCTGTAGCTTATAGAAAGGATTTATTAATCTCTATTTGACATCTGTGGACATTTTCAAGGACAAGATAAAACATTCCTGTAGACGATACCTATAAGGATATTTGTGAGTAGTATGTTGGTCACATCAAATGAAATTACAATTATTCTATCAGAGTTTTTGATTGGTCCATCCAGCAAATATGTCACCCATGAATTGAGAACAAAGGAATCCACAGGTTTCATTCTCCCCCAAAATGCCAAAATAAAAAAAAAAATAAAAGGGCTGAATGGATTTAGAGATCATGTTGAATACATTTCTGCTTCTGAGAAATATGGATACCAGAGTATCTCATGAAAAAAGTTGAAAATCTTTTCTTGTCAAAGCAAGGGAGACTGTGATATTCTACACCACTGGTTCATCATGGAGTAATACTGTTTATGTTACTCTTGATGCTGAACATGAAGATTCAGAACAAGTATTTTGAGACGTCTTTGAAACCATAAACATATATGCCATCCCCTGCTGTGCCTCTTACAATGGGTCGGCATTCCGTATCTATTAATGAATGAAACTGATTGTGTTGTAACATGTAAAAAAAAAATGATTGACTATAACAGCACTGAGATAAGCGATAATCTGATCAGAGACAGGAAGGAAAGTTAACCCAAATTCATACATTACACTGGTGATCATTTGTCCACATAAATTATATAATTCATGTCAACTGCATCTTATCTCCTGTTTGTGATACATTTATGGGGTCTAGAGCAGGCTGTTTAAGAGATAATGGTCTCTACCGGACTTGCTGGCAGCCATTTCGAATTTATATAAATAGCGTACTTTCAGTTTAACATCTTCCATCAAAACATTTTAAAAATATAATATAAATATATTTACTTTTTAAATTTCAGGTTTCAAGAGGGTTAAAACATTTTGTACATTTTGTACTAAAAAAGATAAGAAGGATAAAGGTAAGGAAATAAGTGGAAACTAAAGATGCTGTATTTATGTATATATGGATATTACCATATTATACATTTATATATGAACTGGTGTGGCTCTGTGTGTAAGTCAGTGTTTGACATCAAACATTTTGAGCATATCCCAGTTGGATACAAACATTTCAGAATCATATATCTGACTGTAAGGTATGATTACATGGCTGATGTTCAAAAGTCAAGCAAACCAATTTTTAGTTTTTTAAGTTTAAATATGGCTGTATTAGCTGAACACATTTTATAATGGTTACTTTGCCTTTCTGTGTTTTTGTCAACTTAATCAGTAGGCCTAAGGAACACGTAGACTGTTTCACATCATTACTGGAATACCAGTTCATTCAGACTAATATAACATTTGCACTTTCAGTCAGGCAGTTGTGATCAAATTGTTATTACCCATCCAATATTGGTTACAAGCTAAAACATACTGTTACTTGACTTTGCCTGCAAATAATATCTATCATTGCTTCAGCAAAAAGTAAAAATTCAGATATTATAACATATCCAGCTGGCATACTGATATTTTGATCTCTGGCACCCAAAAATAAAATCTCGGATACTGGGTAAACATTTCTCAAACACTTTACATGCATTAATTAAGACTGCTATTTATTTGTTGATGTATGTGTTGTGATGGATACAGGCTGTTACGTGACCAAGGTTATTAGTTTACCTAAAGAGTGTTGTAATTACAAGTAAAACAAAACTAGATTATCATCAGTGTGCTTGATTTTGTGTGGTTATTTGATCTATCATCAGTGTGCTTGAGGTTTTGTGTACATACATACATACATTATACATTTACATACTATATATATATATACATACATACATGTATGTATGAATACATTCATTACATACATACACACATACATACATACATACATACATACATACATACATACATACATACATACATACATACATACATACACATACATACATACATACACACACATACATGTAACATTGGGATAAGTTGTTGTTGTTTCTAGTATGGTTTTTTTTGTTGTTGTTTTTCTAGTATAGGTTGTGTTTTGTAACGTGGAATAATGGATTTTTTTAGTATAGGTTGCAGGGTTGTGTTTTTGGTCCTTTTTGTAGTATAGGTTGTGTTTTTGTTGTTGTTTCTAGTATAGGTTGTGTTTTTGTTGTTGTTTCTAGTATAGGTTGTGTTTTTGTTGTTGTTTCTAGTATAGGTTGTGTTTTTTGTTGTTGTTTCTAATATAGGTTGTGTTTTTTTGTTGTTTCTAGTATAGGTTGTGTTTTTGTTGTTGTTTCTAGTATAGGTTAAATTTTTGTGTTTTGAAAATATAGGTTGTGTTTTTGTTGTTGTTTCTAGTATAGGTTGTGTTTATAACGTGGAATAATGGGTTTTTTTATGCAGGGTGAAAGATTAGGACTCATTGTATTAATTTCTTTACCAAGCAGGATATTCTTTGTATTATTTAAAATAAAATAAAATTTATTTGTAGTAATAAATATCTGAAAATATAGTGTTCCCATAAAAATTCTAAAATATATGGTTTTTAAATACAAGTATTCTAAAGTTTTGTTAATTTGTAGGATATTGAGAAAATGTGGAGGTTATTTTTCTTTTCTTCTCATTTAAGAGGAAAATATAATTAACAACTCTTCTGATTTTGCTATTCAGGTAAGACGAAGGTGATCAACATAGTGAACAATGGAGGAACTCAGTATGTTCAAACTGAAAAGAACCAAAAACTGATATATAAGGTATTAGAGCAATTTGTTCTTTCTTCTTTCTTTTCATTTTCTTTTTCTTTCTTTTCTTTTCTTTTTTTATTTTTTTAATTTTTTGTTCTCTTTTTTAAGTTTGCTTTGGATGGTTTGGTGATAATAAAAATGATTTAATGTTGATTATTAATATAAAATAATAATAATGACCACTGTATAGATAACTAACAATGATAGTATATATACATATAATGATTTATACATAGAAACACAGAGATACTACAAGTACTATAATTCCCTTTTATTTTGTTTATATACATATTACATTTACTAACTTTATAACTATTTCAAACTTCAGACTTGTGATGGTGACACTAAGGAGCAAACATTATCTGAGGTATTTTAATTCATATTTTACTGTTACTGATACTTTCCAGTTTACAAATTGTTAAATCATTTTTTGGTAAATAAACATTTACACACCAATACATACACACAGAGAGACACCTATATATCATTATCATAGTTAAAAATAAATTCAGTTCATACATACAGACTTATATTTTTATTTACTTAAATCACTTTAATTTATTTTTCAGCCTTTGTTGCATGTTAATCATGATAAACAGACAAGCACAGTAAGTTTTCAAGTAAGAAAACTCAAAATAGTGTTACCAGATACTCAGAATATTGTTTATGAGTTACATTAAATACTGTTTATCACTTACTCAAAATGTTATTAATTAATCATTGAAATAGCACTGTCAGTTACTCAAAACAGATACTACCAGGTAATCAATATACTGTTTATTAATTACTCAAAATACTATTTGTTAGATAATCAAAATACTATTATCAGATACTCAAAATACTGGTTATCAGTTATTCAAGTAATTATTTTTTATCAGATGTTCAAAATCCTGTTTATCATTACTCAAACCAAAATTTAGTCATTACTCAGAATATTATTTAATAGTAAATTACTGAGTTAATAAAAATAGTACTTTATCTACTACATGAAATATTACTCAAAATACCATTTTCCTACAGGTACTGCTATTCATTATATTTCAGATTGTAAAAATAATGTTTCATATTAATGAGCATTGAAGTAGTTTCTGAGCTATTACTCAAAATACCATGTTATGAGTTCACTCAGAACAGACATTACCATTTGCTCAAAACCAGTTTCATATTACATTTCAAGAGCTACTGACTTTTTGTTTTTTTTAGAGTTGTATGTGACTCAGTTGTTAGAGATATCTGTAACTAAACTTAGTTGTCTGTGACTTAGTTGTTAGAGATATCTGTAACTAAACTTAGTTGTCTGTGACTGTTGTTAGAGATATCTGTAACTAAACTTAGTTGTCTGTGACTGTTGTTAGAGATATCTGTAACTAAACTTAGTTGTCTGTGACTTAGTTGTTAGAGATATCTGTAACTAAACTTAGTTGTCTGTGACTTAGTTGTTAGAGATATCTGTAACTAAACTTAGTTGTCTGTGACTGTTGTTAGAGATATCTGTAACTAAACATAGTTGTCTGTGACTTGGTTGTTAGAGATATCTGTAACTAAACATAGTTGTCTGTGACTTAGTTGTTAGAGTTATCTGTAACTAAACATAGTTGTCTGTGACTTGGTTGTTAGAGATATCTGTAACTAAACTTAGTTGTCTGTGACTGTTGTTAGAGATATCTGTAACTAAACTCAGTTGTCTGTGACTTAGTTGTTAGAGATATCTGTAACTAAACTTAGTTGTTTGTGACTATTGTTAGAGATATCTGTAACTAAACTCAGTTGTCTGTGACTTAGTTGTTAGATATCTGTAACTAAACATAGTTGTCTGTGACTGTTGTTAGAGATATCTGTAACTAAACTTAGTTGTCTGATATCTGTAACTAAACATAGTTGTCTGTGACTTAGTTGTTAGAGATATCTGTAACTAAACTTAGTTGTCTGTGACTATTGTTAGAGATATCTGTAACTAAACATAGTTGTCTGTGACTGTTGTTAGAGATATCTGTAACTAAACTCAGTTGTCTGTGACTTAGTTGTTAGAGATATCTGTAACTAAACTCAGTTGTCTGTGACTTAGTTGTTAGAGATATCTGTAACTAAACTCAGTTGTCTGTGACTTAGTTGTTAGAGATATCTGTAACTAAACTCAGTTGTCTGTGACTTAGTTGTTACAGTTGTATATGACTGAACTGATAAAGTTGTTAGTGACATCTGTAACTAAACTTAGTTGTTTACTTATATATTTACTATTTATAACTGTTTTAAACTTCTGACTTCTGTGGCAACACTAATGAGCAAACATTGTTAAAGGTATTTTAACTTATATTTTTATTGTTAGAGATATCTGTAACTTAAACATTAAATGTCTGTTTGTCGTTAGAGATATCTGTAAACTAAACTTAGTTGTCTGTATTAGTTCATAAATAAAAAAAATAAAATCAGTTCATACATACAGAGAGAGAGAGAGAACGCTAACAAATACACATACATACACATTAAATAATTAGATTGTTAAATTTTGATTAGTGTCTGCTACATGATGGTAATTAAGTTATTTCTATTTCAGGTTCCTACATTTGGAGGAAATATATTTATAACTTGAGTCTTTGACTGCAGGATTACATGTTTTACAGTGAAATAAAAAAAATATATATTATTTACTGTAAATATATAAATATACTATATATATTTATCTCATTTAAAATTCCTGATAAAGCAGGAAGTTGTCACACACATTTGTCTCGTATAAATTTCCTCATCAGATTCATTGTGTTTTTTGTTTACAAATTCTTTACTGTAAATATATATACTTGATAAGGAAATTGTCAAGGTCCGATGAAAAGAAACCAAGCAGAAAATTATTAATGTCTGAAGATAAGTCATCAAATGGAATGTTGTTAGAGTGGACCTTGTGGAATAGAAAGTCATCAATGTCTGAAGAGAAGTTGTACCTTCACTCATTCAGTATCTGACAAAACATCAACCAAAGTCATTTGTTCTTTCTTATGTGTTGTTGGCTGTTCAGTGGATTAGATCTTGAGTTAACTTCCGCATCTGAAATCCAAATTGTTTATTATTTTGTGTGATTATAACATACATGCACTCAAACACACACACACACACACACACACACATACACACACACACACACACATCAAAGTATTTGGTTTTGCTTATTAGTTCACGTCTCAATAAAAGCATTCAGATCAATGACAATTAAATGATTTGAAATTACTCATAAACTGAATGAAACTGTCAGTATCATGCAATTGTACAATACTTTAAAGTGTCAGATAAACTTGGGAAAATAATTTTCACATCAGACATAAGGGGACATAAATCTGTAAGGTGTAAACATCAGTTACATTTGTTATCAAATCTAGTAATGTGTATCAATATAAAACTTTGTTACAAAGTCCTTGTGCAATTTTAATTTTTTCGTAACTTCTGATCTATGCAAGGAATTAATCTGTTGAAAGGTTAAGAGAAAAATGATGATATTTTTAATTTCAACATGACCTCTGCGTTATGGGTACAAATCATAAAATTCAAGCTGTTTGTGCTGACCCCTTCCATCTTAATGTACTGAAGTTTGACATACATATACATATATATATTAGGAAAGAGGGAAGTAAAACACCAGATCCTCTAAGTAATTAGATATCAGTTTCACTTACTCTGTATATGTTGATATATGTTTATATTTGATTATAAAAGAACAGTTATCTTCCAGTTATTTGGTAGTTTTCTTTTTTTCATATAAATTAGTTTAGTATTGAGAATTCTTTTCATAATGTTGATCAATAGAAATAGCTAACTGAATGTTGATCTGGCTTTCAGACATAAGGACCAACTCAAAAACAAAGATAATTAAGATTTGTTTAAAATGAGAAAGTATTAATATATCATTATATGTGTCTATAATGCACTCTAAATTAGATATAACAATTTATCATATTTTATATGAACTGTTATAATTTTTGTAAATAATGGAAATATGTAACAAAGGCCTTACCACTATAAAATTCTGTAAGGCCATGCTTTTTTCAACTGAAATAACATATTTTTATATTAGAATCCTTAAGTACTGAAGTACATAATCACTTCATTTATGATTAATTGGAATTTAGACACACCTATCATACTGTTACTATTCATTAAGCCCAGATAAAACTTTAAATGACTGATATAAAAAAATGCATGCTTTATGGAAAAAGAAATATACATTGTGGGTTTTTTGTTATGTCATATTGAGGCAATGGAAAATTGTTTTGTTTTTACTGCAAATTAAAGATGCAGAGAAGGAAAGGAAGAGGAACAATTAGTAGGCAGAAGTTGAAACAAGAAAAAATATTTATGATATGTAATGAGCTGTTCATCTAATTTAAATAACAGATATCAACAACATGTGTAGGAAAAAAGGACACATGGATTCAGAAAGGATTTTGAAATCTCACGATATCAGTGTTATGTTTTTGCTAATTTCTGTGAATATTAATACATTTCCAGTTTTGTATTCATAGAACTCATCTAGACTGGGTGAAAAAGACTGCAGTATATAAAAGTTTAAAAAAAATCTAATAACACAAATAAACACTAAAACAGTATTGTGTTAAGAATAAATTTAATCTCTAAGGAAGTTAAAATATCCATAATTAATATTGTACATCAAAGAAAAGTCTGGAAAAGTGAAAGGAAGCACGAACAAATTAATCTTTTAAAATGAAATCTTTTTAATTATTGTTTTATTTTTTTGTTTATTTTATCAAATTTGCTGTATGTGTTCTCAGAAAGACAGTAACAAGATACAGTGGGAATGGAAGTTGGAGTTTTTAAATCATGAATCTATAAATTCTGAATATGAATGATTTATTTATCTGAAACTGGCACAGAACCAATGACAGCTTATGCAGAACCAATTTTAAATAAACTGCAGTGGAAGTAATTTGTTTTTCATATATATTTATTTGTTCCTTCTCATACACAAATCGTATAGGAAACTTATTTATTTGCTTGTAACTAAGAATTTAATAATCATGAAAAATAATTAAATATAATATAATCTTGTATAAATATATTATTTTAATAGGTAATAGATATTATATAATTATACCATTGAGCTGGGTTGTGCCGAGATAATTATTATATAGTATATCATATATGGTATTAACTTCAGGTCGCTTGTATGAATCGCTTAAGAGAAATTCAAAGCTGATAATGCCAAAGAAGTGGTGGGGGGAATAAACAATAAATATACATATAAGTATCGTTTACTTGAATATTCACAAAGTATTACTCAATTTACTGGTACGATATTCATTAAAACCTTTACTTCCGTCCAATGCGGACGTGTCGTGATTGTCATAGCTAAGTGAAGCCAGCGAACATTTCAAACGAACGTTTGGAACTTTTATCGACTGGTTAACGGAACAAGTTATCATAGGCGATAACTCTATAACGAAGTATTTGCTATTGTTTTTCCTTTTTAATTCCAGTATTAATCTGTAATAACCAGTAGGCGTATCTACTCCCGATAAAACAAAATAATAATAAAATGAAGTACTAAAAAAAAAAAAAAAAAAAAAAGTGGACCGCTTGCAAACTTTGTAGTGCTAAAGTCAATGATTTTTTTTTTTTTTTTTTTCTCATGCATTATGATGCAAAAGAAATATAGAACTAAGAATTTTTGTCTAAACTTTATTTACTATCGTCATTTCACTTTGTTTTATTTCTTTTGAAAAAGCATATCTTATTAATTTATTATTATTATTATTATTGTTATTGTTATCATCATCATCATTCCATTTTTGTCAAGTCTTCATTGAAAATTTATTATCAGTTGATTTGAATAACTAGGACTAAATTTTGTAGGAGTTATTAGTTAATAAAGAATTTTGATAATTAATTTTTGGTGGTTATTTTTATAAACAAAAAATGTTCAAATCATTTCATTTTCTTTCTTTTTCGTTTTTTAACGAAATAAAAATGAAAGAAATAGCTATGTCAAAAAATATTTTTTTAAATTGTTAACATTTTTTATTTATTTAATATTTTAAAAAATAATTAGTTTATTTTTGATATGATGGATTCTATTAAAGACAATAAACATGTGTCAACCTCCATTATGGAAAGGAAATTCTTTTTATTATGAAGATCACAAGCATCCTTTGACTACCATTCACATAACTGTTCATCAGAGATCAACCAGCCAGAAAAACTGAATGTGGAAAGAAAAACACTAAGTTAAGAGAAAATGGAATACTGGACAAAATAGTGTTCAGCGTCATGATACTATTCTATGTCCAAGATATTTTACTTTCAGTGAAGGTAAAAATGACATTAGACATTCTGTTTGGAAATCTCTGAAAGTTTATTGCATTTCCTGTAGAGGTTGTGCAAGAAAGACTTAATAGTTAAAAACAAAAGATAATTTTAATTTAGAAGTTTTTTTTTTTTTTTTTAACTGACTCTGGAAGAACAGACATCTGTTTCAGAATGTCGTTTATAAATTGTCCTGCTTCCTGAACAGCATCAACTATATCTCAGATGAACGGCTGAAAATTTGAGAGATGCCTCCAGTTAAAAAGAATTGTTATGTTAGTGATTTGTTGAAAGCATAACAAAATATGTAGTGTTTGTATCATTTTTTTCTTCTGTTTACAATTATATAGGCTTCACTACACATTTTTTTCAATACCTTGAATCTCCAGGGCCATGTGTTCAAATCATAGTTATGTTAACATAGATTTTTACTTAATTCTGCATTAAGATTTTGTTCCAAAATACAAATATCAATGTGATAATTAATAACACACAGTTAATGTCTGACCTCCAGCGAACTTGTTAAATATGGTTAACAATTTGAAATAAAAGTAAATAAATACCAATTCTGTAAAAACAAAAATTAAAAACTGAATGAAAAATATAAAAATCAAAAAACAGAAGAAAAAGGACCCATTCTGTAATGAAATTTGATATACATTTAGTGATAAGTAGTTATATGTTAAGATATACAAACAGGCATGTTATTTGATATATTGGAGTGGAATTTAGATCACCTGATGAACTTGGTTTCCATGATCAAATCTCCTTGGTGGACCTGATTACTGTATGATTTCTTTCCTAAACCAATGTTATACTACAAACTAAAAGTGTCTCCAAAACAAACCCCTCAAAATTGGACACCCAATAAATTAGGATTTGTGTTATGTTACCAAGCTGAAAAAGCTTAACTGTAATCAGGTCCTTCAAGGAAGTTTCATGACACCATCTAAGAATAATACACACGGTAAATCCAACTCCAGCATATCAAAATTGGTTAGTTTGACCATGCATAATGCACACCGTAATATAATAATTCAGAATGTCTACATCGATTATAAAATCCTATGAAGGTAACTCAGAAATCTGTTTTAAAACTATTTATTAATTTCTCATAAAAATATAGTTTAAACATTTGAATTTACAAAATTTATATTTAATAAATGTAGTATAAAATTATTTCAACAAAGTTATAACATATTTGTATTGGAAAATATTGCTTCTTAAAACTATAATATATGAGTAAAACAAGTTCTGTCAAGACAAAAGGTTGGGTTTGTTGTTATATTCTTTTAGACAGTCCTTTTATAAATGCAAATGTAAATACAATCACTCAAGAGTGTGAAATCACTAACTAGTTATTTTTTGTTATATACAATCAGTGGGAACATTTTTGTATCAAAAGATTCTTAACACAGACTATGTAAATGATATTGGAAATTAATTCAGAAACAAAGTATTAATCATGGCCTTCAACAAACCTTTCAAACACAGAAACTGTCTGAGTGTTCTGTGTCTTACTAATAATGAGGTCATCTGGAATTCATAATGATCTTCAACTGTCTGTTATGCAGATCAAACAGTTTACAAGCATTAAAACATAATTACATATATTCAAGTTATCATTCTTAAAAGAACATCCAGAAAGTGAAAAACACAACACCTCATCCCAATAAACATTTGCAACATAGTAGTTACACTGTCCAAAATGTGTTGAGAAAAAAAAAAAATAATAATAACAGACAAGAATAATAATAATAATAATAATAATAATAAAATCCATAAAGAACATGTCCCAAATCTCCCCCACCAAACCTCCCACACAAAATAATAGAAATAAAAATTCCGACAACAAACAACAATAAAAACAAAATGAATTGTTAAGTGCATTTTAATGAACTGTAATCAAATAAATAAATCAATCAATCAGTAAATGAATCAATAAATCAAACTTTAAAATTACCAGAATGGCTCATCATTTGGGGTTACTGTATTTAGACAAATTTACCAGTGCTGCAAATTTAAACAATTCCAAAATATAACTGATCATTTCTGGTTGTGCTCGTCCTAGTTTACTCAGTTTAACATGTAATGCTAAGCATTTTGAACAGAATTATGAAACAAAGCAGAGAATAATTTGGATAGTTGTAACCTAGTTACCAATGTATCATGTTATTCAATATAAAAAAGTTATTTAAAAAACAATGAGTGTTCCAGATAAATCCTTCATCTACCTTAAAGAATTTCAGATAAAATGCAAAGCATTTTCAAGTGCATCAGGAAACAGAAATATCACATATTAATGATTTAGTAGTCAAAAATACAGATCTGTAATGCAAGACACTAACTTCTGAAACAATGACTCCAATTAATGGGTATTTTAAAGCTTTTGCATACACGTAAAATTATGCTTTAGTTACTAGTAATTTGCTAATTCTGCAGATATGTTTATTTCAACCAATATCATGATATTTCAGTATTAAATAATGACAGGATCTGTTTTCTACCTTGAATTGACAGGCTCATATGAAAAGAACCCCAAAGTTGGAGTACCTCAATACAGATATTATGACAAAATATATTTGAAATTTTTTTCTAAAATGTAATGCATGTCACCATGAAATTTCCAGGTTGAATCTGATTCATGTGATGATAAATCTTTCACTTATGCAGCTACAGTGGAATCTCGGGTTACGAAACTCTCGAAACACGAACAAATCGGATAACGAACCGTGATCTTGGGTAATTTCTGTCTCGGTTTACGAATAATGTTCCGCGTTACGAACTACAGCGACGCGCCACGACAAGCTGTCTTTTGACGCCAACATCTAGTAAAGATAAGAATAGATGCTTACGTCAAAACCGCCGTCAAAGTAATAATTATAGGTATGCCCTATAGCAAAAATATATCATGAATTAGGGCCTTTAGTCTTCGATAAGCAGTTGCAGCTCAAAAAGCTTTTGCACTGAGATTGAGCGCTCGCATTTTTTAAAATCATAAAATGTTATTGCTTTTTTAAAATTATTATACCCTATCCAATATGGCTGACATCGTTTCGGTTTACGAAGCGAGTTCTGGAACGAAGTAAGTTCATAACCCGAGGTTCAACTGTAACTTTATTTCATTTTTATAAAGAAAAAAAAAATTGATAATTCTGTATATCTTTAACATTTCTGGCCTGTATAAAAATGAGACTGGATACTTAGGAATATACTTACTAGTTAAAACAGCTTTTGCTATTGTTATGTTGTTGTTTTTTTATTAATTTTGTTTTGTTAAGATAATTCAGTATTTCTTTAACATTTCTGGCCTGTATAAAAATGAGACTGGATACTTAGGAATGCACTTACTAGTTAAAACAGCTTTTGCTGTTGTTATGTTCATTTTTTTACTATATGGTTTCTTTATCTTCCTTAAATATTCTTTCACTATTCTTTCACACAAACTGCAGCTGCCAATTTTTGTACTGAAACAATTGTTTTCTGAAAAATCATCCAGTCTGTTTGGGTTCTGCCTTGCAGTCCAGTATATTTTAGAATTCTAAATCTATTTTCAATTGTGCTAGTTGTTTTCATCTCTTTGTGAATAAAGTTTTTATTACTGTGAATTTCTGATGCTGTTTTTTCAGTCTGTTATATTTCTCAAAGGTATATTGGACCATAATGACCAAATGAGCAATATTTTTTTAATTTTATTTATTTATTTGTTTTAAATATTTAAGAACTACTTCTTCAAATTTATATGACAAGTAAATTTTCATAACATTTTCTAAGATAACTTGAGAAAATTACTAAAAAGGAGAGTCTTCAGCTAAATTAAGAAATTCTTCTTCTGTATAGAAACCAGGTTGCAACATTTTCATGTCTACTTGTTCAAAATTACATTCATCAAAATCAGAATATTCTTCTGAAACCAGTGTTTTAAAAAGAGTCTGTCTATGTAGGAATTTTGTTATTTCTTTCATATCATTACTATTCATCATCAGACTTACCATATAAAGAAATATTCTGCAGCTGGTTTTTTGCTTACATTTTTCTGGCAACTTTGTTTCAACTTATTCATTAAATGACTAAATATATGTGAACAGTAGTTCTTTTGGCATTTGAAAACACAGACTGCTGATTCATGATTTTTGCTTTATGTGAAAGTGCTGCTAAGATAAAACCATTGATTCATCCAATCTAACACTGTTGACAGTGCTTGATTTTCACATATTCAGATGGCCTGCCATTTCATAATTTAAGTAAATTTTGCCACTGTCCAGCTTCCAATTCAAATGTTATCTGCATTGGAAGTTTATATGTAAAGTACTTATCAGATACAGAACACCCAAACAATTCTCCTACTATAAGCCTATCTTAAGATGGGGTGGATATAATTTCATCAGTGATTTTATCCATAAACATTATCTTGTTCTACAACATTACTATTCACCGAGCAAATTTTTTCTGTATTTTCTACTTTAGTGAATTCATCAATATCCCCAGTGTTGTATCATAATTGAGCTCAACATTTTCTTTACTACAGTATTTCTTGCCATTTTTCCATTTATGATCATCATGTAAAAACTATGTGAGGTGCTATGATTAACCTTTTCTTGATAAAATACATTTTTAGCTGGATTTCCCTCATAATTTTTTCTCTTCAAACTGATTTGTTATTTACAGTATTTTCCTTAACTGAGAATAACTTAACTGCCAAACAATTATTTTATCTAATACATTAAAATGGACTATACAAAAATTAGTTCCCTTTAATGTTATATATATCTTTTTATCACATTTATTTCTTCCACAAATGGAAGTGATCTCCTCAGCTCTTGTTCCTTTAGAGAAGCACTGAATATTCAAACAACACACAAGGTACCAAAGTAAACACTTCACACTGAATCATTGCACTTTGTAACATGTCATGGCTTCTTGCAGATATGGTGTTCTTCACTGCTTCTGTCCTTCATTTTGACATCTGATGTATCTATTATCTTTAAACATGCTGCTAAAACAAACTGCTTGACATTTCATCTATTCTGTAACCATATAACACATACGTTTTTTTATTTTTTTTCATTATTCCGCCATCCAAGATTTTCTACAACCATACCATAAGGACAAATTGGTTTAATATTCTTTACATTTTCTATTGTGCATGCACATTTTAAATACTTACCTATTACTTTAGTATTATGTCTAAAATTATTTCTTCCTACTTCATGGTAGCCACAAATACCATGAACATTACCCAGATTTTCCATCAAGATTATTTGCAGTTTCTTTCTATTCTTCAAACTATTAGCCATCTTCAATCTCTTTGTTAAACTTTATTATTAACTTTGACTTGCTGGCAAAAAAAAAAGTATAATAATAATAATAATAAAAATAATTAAGAAACAAATGAATTAAAAATAAAATATCATTTGTAAGAATGTAAGATATATATGAAAATTGTGTTCATATCACCAAAGGACACTTCAGTTGTGTCTTGTAACTACATCATTTTGCATGACTGTGGCTTAATTATTTTATTACCCCTTTTGAAGCATTACATCTTTTATTACTGGTTTCTTTTGATAGACAAATGTTTATCTCAAAAGAACTGAAAGCAGAAATGTGTGTCAAACATTATACCTTTCAAATTATATATGACTTATAGATGTAATAAAGAGTTTGAAGTAGTTTTTAACTGAATGTAATTACGTATATGTATGTGTGAGTGGGAAAAAAACATGAATACATTGGTGCTACTTTGGCTTGTGATCTACACATGATGAAACAACTTGTGTGTGGGGTCTATAACATAAAGGGCAATCCACAGCAGCTAAACATCTTGGAAATTTCTGTAAGATAAGACCATGTGTAGCAGGCAGGTAAAGTAATACAACAGATTCGACATAGCTTGGATCAGAAATTATGATGATCCAAACACTGAAGCCAACACTCAAGCAATTGAAAGAACCTTCTTGGATTAGAAAATTTGTATTTTGAAAAAGATGAGAGGACTGAACCTTCCAATCACACCTTGATTATTTCTGTTGGTTACAGATCAGGAAGAATTCTGAAGATCTTTTTTTTCTAGTTTCTAGCAGATGTTTGCCTAGTTTATCGATGATATTATTCAAATTTGTATACTTTTTAATCCCTTATTTCGTTAAATTATAAATATATAATAAAAGGAAAATTTGTTTCATTTATGACATGAAAAATAATAATAAAAAACCAAGAATAAACAAGATAATAATTAAAATAAGAGCGTAGATCACACACGAAAGTAGCACAAATACATCTTACTTGAGATTTTGTCTTCATTTTTTTTCTCATAATGAGAAATTATTACTGTAATCATAAGAGCTATCATCTTGTGGTGTACCTACATCACAAACATTGCCCTCATATGCTTACTCCTCCTCACAAATCCGATCCTCTTGTGACATATCAATCTGAAATGTTTTGTTAGTACTGTTAAAAAACGCAGGATATGACAAAAAATATCTCAAATCACAACAAAATATATATACACTGATCTTATAAAAAAATAAAAAATAAAATGTTAAATACAAATACCTTAATTGTGTCATCCCATACAAAGGTCACACCACAATTCAACGCTGGATAAGGCATTTCAAGAAACGATAGACATTTTCCACTTTTAATACACTGCAAAAATAAAGTGAAGAAATATGAGAACTTGTAAAATTATGAAACCTGAAAAGCAAAAGTGAAATTAAGAATGCGCTATTGTCTGCTGTTGAAAACAACTAACCCATAGTAGAAATAATAGTTTCTGGCAGTTTTAATATAACAATTAGTGAGAAATATACACACAAAGTGTAATTGAATTACTGACACATGTAAGAATATAAAAAGGTCTGAAAACCAACAGTTTAGACCAAACATAGTGATTGATGTCACAGCATTTTGTTCTCTCTGAAAGAATAAGGTTAATGTTGCCAATGTTATTTATGTCACAGCATTTAGTTGTCTATAGGTCAGACATAAGTGGTTTATATAGTCCATTTTTAGTACCCTAACAGTTAAGAACCCGTGTTCTTAAATATATTTTTATAATAATAAAGCCTGTGCCTGCAAATTCTACTCTGTACTAGGGAAGTATGTGGCATTAATATTTTGATTTTCAATAGCCAAGCATAAGATTATGATATACTATTTCAAACAGGAATAACTTTAAACTTACATGAAAGGGTTTGATTTTTTATCTAGATTTTAATTGTTAACAGATTTGTGCTGCCAATAACCGGTCTCAAACATGAACGACTCGAATCTGAAAATAACACAAATTTGCTCGTCATGACAGAAGTAAATACATCCGATACTGCGGATGTGATTTTTTTTTTTTTTTTTTTAAAATAGTGATTTGGCCTAATATTTCAAAATTTACTATTAACAAGAAAACAAATTCTAAAATTGAGATTAATTATAAAATATCAAATTTGAGATGACTACAACGGAATAAACAGATATCAAAAATTTGATTTTCATGCATCTGCTGAGCTAGCGAACAAACATGTCCGATGTGTTATAATATTATATATAACAAATATTATTTTTCTTAAATAAATTCAATTATATAACCGAAATTTTATTTCTGCTACAGTTCTGAAACACATGTTTTATTTTATAATAACAGTTTTATATGTTAGAAGTTTATCCAGTTACTGAGACCGGAAACTATTTATTTGAGAGGACTGACGTGCGATAAGCAAGTATAAGATAAGGGAAATCCCCAACTGGGTAAACATGAAGATAGAATATGAAAATATCAGAAATAACCCGAATTCTCTCTGTATAGCTATTTATTGTTTATTATTTGTTACTATTGTAACGGGAGGAATTCTGGATAATGTGAAATTGTAGGTAATATTTATATTATTAGTTATCATTAGTTACTCATTATATTATATTTATATTTATAAATATGTCGCTCACAAAATCACTGTCCTAGCACATACAGTGTATGATACACTTCCCAATGTGTCCGATATGCCAAACCCCTATATGCTGTTGTCATGGGGCCCACACCATTAAACATCTTAGATATTTTATTAAGGCTCAGCCTAGGGTAACAAGGTGCTTTAAGGGCCAGCTAACAAGGAATATTAACGCTAAATCTATATAAATCAATAAGTCTGTCTATCCACTAGAGCAGTGTTTCTCAACCTTTTTTTACTCTCGACATACCTACGAGCGCATGAAACTGTCGCGACACAGTAATAATTTTAAATATTATATGATGAGATCGTTAATTCGGCAATCGGCATTACGCACGCGCACACACGACCAGTGCGGAACAACACCACACACACAACCTATCACACTGACGTCTCATGGGCAACTGATCGACCTTGAGCGAAAGGTGCAAAGGTTGGTGGCGGCCACTGATTGGTGGACTTTGAATGTGTGCATATTCACTGGAGAAAGGAAGTTCCTTCCTCCAAGGCATATTAGTAGAACATGAAACGGAGATTTATGCACATTGTCCGTTTTTTCAGGTGTTCGTCACAAAGTTTCGCGACACGGCGGTTGAGAATCACTGCACTAGAGAAATAAACACAACACAAGTTATATTTCATGTTAATTATTTAATTATGATATTCAGATGACTTGATAATACATTATACAATCATAAAACATATGTGCCCTTGTCAGTATGTTTGAGGGTCTTTTAATAAAATCTCAAAATAGTGTATAATTATGGCTACTTTTGCAAAACTGCATTGGCATTGTTTTTCTCAATTTTCACATTCTGGCCAACTGACTAAAGTCTTCATATTCATAATCATGACATAAATTACTTCTGAAAAGTATCCTCAAACTATAAATGTGAAATATCTTTTTGTTCTCCTTTTTGTTTATATATGTTTATATACACACACACAAGATTTTAATTATTGCTTATCATGGAAAACAATTGTTTAAACAAATGCAAAAAAGTATGTATGTATTATATATATATATATATATATATACACACACACACATGTAATGATGCTACTACTACTGAAAAATATATGCTGTTTATAAAATGTTCTGAACAAATTTGAACATTTGCTAGATTTTTGTAAACCATGTTTTAATTCAACTTTGCAGCCATAATCACTGCTCAGTTCCTCAATTTTTTCACCTTGATGTTTTTTTATAGCTGGAATGACATAATAGTGGATTTTTTCTACATCACACTGATCTGTTGTAACCTCCTCAACGTTACAATAACATTATTTTTTCTTTGGCATTGTACAACTTCTCTTGTATGCCATGCCTCACTGTGATTGATAAGTAACAAACACTTTCATTGTGCCAAAGATAGCCAATTTCCTTTTTGTGACATCACTTGGAACCCGTCTATTACATTCATTTAAATATTTATATCAACAGCCAAAGTTCATTAGTCATGTCCTCTTTGAGGAGTTATCCATAAGTAAAACTCCTATCCATATTATTATACATGATATCATTCTCTATCCATACTGTTATCATATGTTCAAGTAGAAGTAACATAATATGAAACTGGTAATGCCATTAATATAGTTCTACTCAGTTTGATACTAATGAAATAGTCTATCAATATAAAATAGGTGATTATTAAATCACTTAAGAACATCTTGCAGTTCATTCAGTTTTAACTGATATCAGTTTCACCCAAACCCATGTGTTAAAAGTAATCATTAACAAATGTAATTAACTTCATTTTGGAATTTTAAGTTCATTGTTTATTAAATAGCAGGGGTTCTGTTGTCTTTGAACACATAAACACCTAGTTGACAACAGATTAATGGATGTGATCTCATGTTTATTTCAGGCACTTGGACACCTTGCATACTAATACTAATATATCTGCCCGTTATCATTTCTACTGATTGTGTTAACAAGAACTAATTACATGGTATAAAACATAAATTAAAAACATTTTTATATGTATATATTACTGCTTTATTCATTTCAGTTATCAACTAAAAATGTTTATAGTTTGATGTTAGTTGTTAAAAAGTAAATAAATAAAATAACACTAATTTTAACATGTACTGGTTTTTAAATTTAGTTTTTGTTGATTTCAAGGCTTTCACTGTGTTCTTGATACTACAACCACTGACAAACCAACAACTGAAAAATCAACAACAGAGACTACTTATGTTTGTATGCATGCATGAACATGTATCTATTTTATTATAGATAAAGTGATAGCATTAATGTGTACATCGTGTATGTATAGCTTTGTACATAGTATGTGTTTGTGTTTGTATATGTAATGTGTATGTAAGATAGTTAATTTACATACGGAGATGTAATTAAGATGCTGGAAAATATTCTAAAATGTGTTGACTGACAATTATGTTTTTCTTAATATTATTTTTCAAGACAACCAGAAAGCCATTCATATCTGGTAACACAAAACTTCTGTAACTTTTGTTATATCTCTTTTTTTCTTTTTTTTTATAAACAATGTTTTTTAAAAATAACCTTAGCCCCAAAGATCACAAAAGGGTCAAGACCGGTAAAAAAAAAAAATACATTTTCCCAGCACTGATATTATAAAATATATATATATTTTTAATAGTTTCTAATGCTTATTAGAAATAAACAAATCAGTTTCCTCGTGTTCTTCTTTTAGAGTGAAAATTCACATTCAGTTCTTTTTCAGTTCATGATTTACATGAATTTGATATTACATTTTTTAATTATTATTTATATTGCAGGTAAATTTGAAAACATTTTTTAATTATTATTTATGTTGCTGGTAAATTTGAAAACATTTTTAATTAATATTTAAATACTTTTTCAACTAATTACCTGGTATTAAAGTCTCTGTTAAAATCCTTTATATATACATAACACATTAATAATAATTGATCCATAAGCCTTTTCATTACATATACACATGAACTTCCTGTAATTATTATTATTATTTTGGTTATATTAAAGACATATCATCACTGAGACACTAATTTCTAAAGAAGAAAATTAATGTTATTATGAAGATACAAATACCAACACATGTAAATTAACAAATACACATAAATATAAAAAATGTACAATGTTGTAAGTAGTGATGTCAGTAACACCCCACACAATCAGTGTCACCATCTGAACAGAAATAATATTGTCTGTGTTCCTGACAATGACCCAATGTAGTAATCATGTTTATTTTTAAATATATTTCCTGGTAATTACTTTGGCTTAGTACTGGAAGTTACTAGTCATTTTGAAATATTTCCTTAACTTCTAATCAGACGACATATTTTGAACAGGTTTGTAATTTACTGTTAATATATATGTAACTAAACAGTAGTTGTAGTAGTAGTAGTCATAGTCTACTCATTTTAATGAAATATATTTAAGCCAAATCTGCAACCCAAATTGCAGTTTTGTTTCTTATTTTATAAAATCTTCCTGTTTTTATAGTGATCATTCACCCATCACATTGAGTGTGTGTGTACAGCAGTTAACAAAGAAGTCTCTGCATGATGAACTGGAAGGACAACATATCTATTTTAACAAAATAATCCTTTCTGTCAAAAATAATTGCTAAAATACCAATATAATTAAATTTGATTCTTAATATTAATCATGACATAATATTTATTATTATTTTCTTGTAGGAATAACTGACTGAAGAATATATTCTTGTGTTTCCAGAATACTGTCATCTGACAACACACAGAACAAAAAGAAAAAACAAAAATATTTAATTTGTATATGTACATGTAAAAAGTTACAACTGATTGTGTAAAAAGTGACAACTATACATGTAAACAGTGATGTTTGTCCAGACAAAATGGAATAGTTGTACACGTGAAATAGTCTGTGTATTGTTTGTTGTAGTAGTTTTGTGTGTTGAGAACTTGGATTGTGTTAATGTGTTAGGTTTAGACTACTGCCCAGCTGTAGGAACACAAGAGTACAAGAGTCTGGAGTGGAAATTTTGTCAGAAGACTGAGAGACTGCATTGTCAGGAATCTGGTGATTCCAGCGTTATTTCATTTTGTCACCAGCCACGAGAGTGTGCTCCAGGTCAGTAGTGTATATCTACTTCTTTTTGTCAAAGTATCGATAATAACAAGTCACTTTAGGTTATGTGACTGACTAACTCAGATGGGTGCTGAGAAATATTGGCATACAATAAATTAGTCTGGTTAATTAATTAATTAAAATTCATGAGTTTTAGCAACTTGTTTAGAAATACAGTACAGGTTTAGAACTCATAAAATGCTTCATTTTGATACATAATACATGTATAGTGGACTGAAGGTATAAGACATATTCAGTGTTTATCCTGCAAAATGACAGAAATAAATCACACTTTGTCCAAATAACTGCAGATTTTATTCTGATAACAATTCGTAACTTTTTTCATATCAATACTATCAAAGAGATTCTGGTGTCATTTTAAAAGTAATTTTTTTGCTCTTTCTAATGATGTATAATGTTTGAGGAAATTAATAATTTTGAAAATTTTGTCACGTACCTACATATAAAATAGAGCATACAGAAACAAAATAACCATTTGTCCCTCCTTCAGACTTAAACAAAAATAACACAAAATATAGTTGCCTAATATGGTAATGGTTGTAGGAAAAAATGGCACCCGGAAGAAATGACACTGTGCAGATTTGGAAAAAATGGCACCTTATGGTTTTTTTTCTGTATAGTTGCTTTGATAATTACCTGGTATTAAAGTACTTTTGAAAATACAGTTTATTCAAGCAATAGTGTTACATACATGCATATTAATATATAGCATCACTTAGCCACTTGATTTTGCTTAACAAAGTGTACAATATTATATCAGAGTTTAATATTACACATATACACATATATATACACAGAAATGAATGGGTACATATTTACTGACTTTAATTATGCATACCAGTTAATTATGAGATGTTGGATGGTACTGAAGTAAGCTATTTAGGTTAATAATCAGTATGTTACCGGTATTTTCCAAAACTGTTCCTTAATAGCACAATAATATAATTTATTATAATAAACAAAACAAACCAAAAATAGCTGCCTGCGAATTCTACAAGAGGTATAAACTAAATTGTGATCTGTGGTTTAATAAGTTAGGATCAATTTTCTAAGTTAAATAAACATAGCAAACAGTATCTCTAACTATCACTGTGAAAACTTTCCATAGCTTGATCAAGGCCCTATTAGGGTATGGTTAAGGGCCCTACTGTGTGAGATAAAAACAGTTTACTGTCATAACACACACATACACAGATATATGTTTTTACTATTTTATTTGCAGGATTGTATGCTAGACTCTATCCAGATGGGACTATTAAGTGTGAATTGTGTCCTGCCGGGTCCTATCAGCCAGTGGGGAGAGCATCATACTCGTTTATCTTTCCTGTGTGCAGCCACCGACACAGGACATGTGAAACGAAGGGCAAAAAGATGTGTAAGGAGGGTACACCTATAGAGGACACAAAGTGTAGCTGTGACTATCAACAACAGTATGCCCCATCACCAGAAAACTGTCACTGTTTTACCTTCAATGAACCATGCAAGTGCTTAAAAAGTAATTGTGAAGGGAAACTCAATTCAAGTGAGTTTTATCTTGTAAAACCTGATTATTAAAAATAGGCAAACTCCATGTTGAAGACAAAGTTCTGTACTGGAAAAAGATTTACACTGATATTATTAACCTTTACTGAAATAAAATAATAATGTGTGACACATAAATGTGATGTAATAAATAGTCTAAATACATTTTCTTTTAAATAACTGGCTTGTTGTATTATTGTGGTGTTATTAACTTTAATTAAAAACATTTTTATATGTATACATTACTGTTTTATTAATTTCTGTTATCAACTTGAAAATGTTTATAGTTTGACATTAGTTGTACAAAAATAAATAAATAAAATAAAACCAATTTTAACATGTACTGGTTTTTGAATTTGGTTTTTGTTTATTTAAAGGTTTTCACTGTGTTCTTGATACTACAACAACTGAAAAAACAGCTGAAAAATCAACAGCAGAGACTGAAAGGTTTGTTGTTGTTTTTTGTATGTGTGTGTTTATGCATGCATGAATATGTACATATTTTGTTGTAGATGAAGTGATAGAATTAATGTGAACATTGTTTCTGTAGGTATAGGTTTGTACATAGTTTATGTATGTAATGTCTGTTAAGATAGTTAATTTACATACAGACATGTGATTAAGATACTGAAAAATACCATTTTCATAGTAAATATTTTAGAATTTGTTGACTGACATTTTTTTTTTCTTTTTCTTCTTCAGGACAACCAGAAAGCCATCAGTATCTGGTAATATCAAACTTCTTTACCTTTTGTTATCTCTCTTTTTTATTTTTTATCTGTCTGTCAGTCTGTCTATTGATCTCTGTTTGTCTGTCTATATATCTATTTGTGTGCATGTAAACAGACATCATGTTGAATGTTAATAAATGTCAAATGTTTTGTTGGTTGAATGGTTAAGTGGATTTGACAGAAACTGATGGCACAACTACTAATAACATGAACAATGACTGGATGATGATAAATTCTTACTTAAATATATGACATTAATTTTTAGTGTTATTAAATATCTTATCTCAAACCATTAATGACTGTGAGCAGCAGTATCATCTACATGTTTTAAGAAATCAAGGTTTAGGCTAATTCCTGCTCCAAAAAGAAATATAAAGCAGATAAACTGGTGCCTATCTTAGTGAATTCTTTTTATTTTATTTTATTTTTTTTCCACATGACTTGTAATCACCATTGTAGGAAATACCTGAGAGTGTTGACTTGAATACATCAGAGTCAGTCTTAATTCAAAATGTTAACTCCGTTAATACAATGTTCATTTCATGTTAACAAAGAAAACACTACTGACAGATGTATGCAGTAAATGTCGGAGTTGTTCAAAGTGTTTAATTTGTTGTGAGACTGTTTACAAATAAAATTATTTTAATTACAGAAATGATGGCATGCTTTTGATCAAAAATATTTTTAAAATATTACCAGTAAACAATGTTTTTCAAAAATAACATCAGCCCCAGTGATCACAAATTGGTCAAGACTGGTAAAAAGAGAACATTTTCCCAGCACTGATATTATAAAATATATATATTTTTTAATAGTTTGTAATATTTATTAGAAATAGACAAATCACTTTATTCATGTTCTGGTTTTATGCAAAAAACATTCAGTTCTTTTCAGTTCATTTTTTAACAGGAATTTGATAATTACCTTTTTTAATTATTTATTATTTATGTTGAAAACATTTTTCAATTAATATTTAAATACTTCTTCAATTTTATTTAGAAACAGAAGAAAGAACTAATACTGTTGGTCTGATTGCTGGTATCATCACTGTTATTGTTGTTGCATTTATCACTTTTGGAGTAATATGTTATAAAAAAGGTAAGAATATCTAACTTCTTAATTAAACATTTATTTTGTAACTAGTCCATTAGATGTGTGCCAAAAATGGCATATCCTGTAACAAAATGGCTGCTTCTGGTTAGACTTGAGAGCAGGGCAATCTGAATATCTACATAAAGTTCTGATGATTTTGGGTAAAAAAAAGTGCATAAAATGTATTATTGGTGAACAAAAATGTGCCTTCAGAATGACATAATTATGATGTTCCAGAGAGACAATGAGCATGCTAAAAAGCAAAGGATGATTAAAATTACTGCACAAATTGAATACTCAACACTCTCATTTCAGTTAAGATCACTTGAATTTAATTTAAGGTTTCTGCCTGAACCCCTTTGGTACCTTTTCTCAGATCTCAAAGTTGTTTTTTCAGAAGGTTTAAGAAAAAATGGCCACCTGTGTGAAGTTTGTTTAGATTCAGAGAAACATCACTTACAAAGGTTTTCTTTTCAAACCAGGTTTGAATGGGTTCAGAAATAAATACTGAATACATGTCTGTGTCTGACAAATATGGATACGAAAGTATCTCATGAATAAAATTGAAGACTGTGATACTCTACACAACTGGTTCATTATGGAGTAATACTGCTTGTGTTACTGTTGATGCTGAACATGAAGATTCGGAATAAGTGTAACAAGAGGTCCTTGAAAATATAAGCATTTATGCCATCCCCCTCTGTGCCTCTAATGATGGGTCAGCATTGTATATGTAAAAGTGAATGAAACTGCTTGTGTTCTAATATGTAAATGATTGAATAACAGCACTGAGATAAGAGATGATCTGAACAGAGGCAGGAAAGAAAGTTGACCTAAGTTCATACATTACAGTGGTGATCATTTGTCCAGATAAATTGTGTCATTCATGTCAATTACTGCTGTCAGCAGTGCCACACAAAAATTTGGAAAGCATATTTTGGTTCTTTAATTTCACTTTCCTATCTGCCAGTAATTCATTTATGGCCTCTGCAGGACTTGGTGGCAGCCATTTTGAATTTATACAAATTTTGTACTTGCAGTTGAAACACTTCCGTCAACACATTTTTAAAATATCAGAGTAGATATAATGTAAAAATATTTACTTTTTAAATTTCAGGAGGTTTCAAGAGCATGTTTTTTAAATATCAGAATATGCATAATGTTAAAATATTTATGTTTCAAATTTCAGGAGGTTTCAAGACAGACAAAGCATCTGATTCTAGAAAAGGTAAGAAGGATAATGGTAAGGAAATAAGTGGAAACTAAAGATGCTGTATTTATGTATATATTGATATTACCATATTATACATTTATATATATGAACTGGTGTGTCTCTGAGTGTAAGTCAGTGTTTGACACCAAAAATGTATTTTAGTATAAATATCTTAAAATATAGTGTTGCCATAAAAATTCTCTATTAAAAAGATTGTAAAGTATTGTTAATTTGTAACGAAACATTTCTAGGATATTGAAAAAATGTGGATGTTATTTTTCTTTTTTCTTATTTAAGAGGAAAATATAATTAACAGTTGTTGTAATTTTGATATTCAGATCAAGAGACAGTGATCTACATAGTGAACAACATAGTGAACAACATAGTGAACAACAGTGGAGGAACACAGTGTGTTCAGTTAGGAGAAAACTCAGAAATTATAAATAAGGTATCAGAGGAATTTGTTTCTTTGTTCTTCTTTTCTTTTTCTTTTTAGTTGTCTTTTTTAAGTTTGCTTTGGATAATTTAGCGATAATAACTTATTTAATGTTGATTATTATGATAAAAATAATGATAATGACAATTGTACAGATAATTATCAGTGATAATATATATATATATATATATATATATATATATATATATATATATATGTATGTATGTATATGTAAACGATTTATACATAAAAACACACAGATACTACAGATACTACAACTCACTTTTTTCATTGCCTACACATTTACTGATATATTTACTAATTTTATAACTGTTTCAAACTTCAGACTTGTGATGGTGACACTAAGGAGCAAACATTATCTGAGGTATTTTAATTCATATTTTACTGTTACTGATACTTTCCAGTTTACAAATTGTTAAATAATTTGTTGGTAAATAAACATTTACATACCCATACATACACACAGAGAGACACCTATATATCATTATCATAGTTAAAAATAAATTCAGTTTATACATACAGACTTATATTTTTATTTACGTAAATCACTTTAATTTATTTTTCAGCCTTTGCTGCATGATAATCATGATAAACAGACAAGCACAGTAAGTTTTCAAGTAAGAAAACTCAAAATAGTGTTACCAGATACTCAGAATATTGTTTATGAGTTACATTAAATACTGTTTATCACTTACTCAAAATGTTATTAATTAATCACTGAAATAGCACTGTCAGTTACTCAAAACAGATACTATCAGGTAATCAATATACTGTTTATTAATTAGTCAAAATACTATTTGTTAGATAATCAAAATACTTGTTATCAGTTATTCAAGTAATTATTTTTTTATCAGATGTTCTAAATGCTGTTTATCATTACTGAAACCAAAATTTAGTCATTACTCAGAATATTATTTAATAGTAAATTACTGAGTTAATAAAAATAGTACTTTATCTATTACATGAAATATTGCTCTGAATACTATTTTTTTAATGTACTGCTATTCGATATATTTTTCATGTGCTTATTACTGATTGTAAAAATAATATTTCATATTAATGAGCACTGAAATAGTTTCTGATCTATTACTCAAAATACCATGTTATGAGTTCACTCAGAACAGACATCACCGTTTGCTCAAAATCAGTTTCATCTTACATCCATCACAGTTCGAGAGTTACTGACGTGTTAATTAATTTCTGTTACTTTTTAATATTTTTTGTTTTGTTTTTTGTTTAGAGTTGTTTGTGACTCAGATGTGAGTTTACATTAATCAGGTGTTAGTTGTCTATGACTCAATTGTTAGAGATACCTGTGACTGAATTGTTAGTTCCCTCTGACTCAATTGTTAGACTTGTCTTTTACTCAGATGTTAGATATGTCTGTAACTCAACTGCTAGTTGTATGCAACTCAACTGTTAATTGTCTGTGACTCAGTTGTTAGATTTGTCTATGACATGGGTCTGAGAGATGTCTGTGACTGCTGTTAGAGTTGTATGTTACTCAGTTGTTAGAGTTGTATGTTACTCAGTTGTTAGAGTTGTATGTTACTCAGTTGTTATAGTTGTGTGAGTTGTGTGTTACTCAGTTGTTAGAGTTGTGTGTTACTCAGTTGTTATAGTTGTGTGAGTTGTGTGTTACTCAGTTGTTAGAGTTGTGTGTTACTCAGTTATAGTTGTGTGAGTTGTGTGTTACTCAGTTGTTAGAGTTGTGTGTTACTCAGTTGTTATAGTTGTGTGAGTTGTGTGTTACTCAGTTGTTAGAGTTGTGTGTTACTCAGTTGTTATAGTTGTGTGAGTTGTGTGTTACTCAGTTGTTAGAGTTGTGTGTTACTCAGTTGTTATAGTTGTGTGTTGTGTTACTCAGTTGTTAGTTTACTCAGTTGTTATAGTTGTGTGTTACTCAGTTGTTAGAGTTGTGTGTTACTCAGTTGTTAGAGTTGTGTGTTGCTCAGTTGTTAGTTGTGTGTTACTCAGTTGTTACTGTTACAGTTGTTAGAGTTGTGTGTTACTCAGTTGTTAGTTGTATGTTACTCAGTTGTTAGAGTTGTGTGTTACTCAGTTGTTAGAGTTGTGTGTTACTCAGTTGTTAGAGTTGTGTGTTACTCAGTTGTTAGAGTTTGTTTGTTAGTTGTGTTACTCAGTTGTTAGAGTTGTATGTTACTCAGTTGTTAGAGTTGTATTGTATTTACTCAGTTGTTAGAGTTGTTACCAGTTGTTATAGTTGTATGTTACTCAGTTGTTAGAGTTGTATGTTACCCAGTTGTTAGAGTTTGTGAGTTGTTACTCAGTTGTTAGAGTTGTAGAGTTGTATGTTGTTCAGTTGTTAGAGTTGTATGTTACTCAGTTGTTAGAGTTGTATGTTAGAGTTGTTTGAGTTGTGTTGAGTTGTGTTACTCAGTTGTTAGAGTTGTATGTTACTCAGTTGTTAGAGTTGTGTGAGTTGTATGTTACTCAGTTGTTAGAGTTGTATGTTACTCAGTTGTTAGAGTTGTATGTTACTCAGTTGTTAGAGTTGTGTGAGTTGTATGTTACTCAGTTGTTAGAGTTGTATGTTACTCAGTTGTTAGAGTTGTATGTTACTCAGTTGTTAGAGTTGTATGTTACTCAGTTGTTAGAGTTGTATGTTACTCAGTTGTTAGAGTTGTATGTTACTCAGTTGTTAGAGTTGTATGTTACTCAGTTGTTAGAGTTGTATGTTACTCAGTTGTTAGAGTTGTATGTTACTCAGTTGTTAGAGTTGTATGTTACTCAGTTGTTAGAGTTGTGATGTTACTTACAGTTGTTAGAGTTGTGTTACTCAGTTGTTACTGTGTGTTAGTTGTTACTCAGTTGTTAGAGTTGTGTGTTACTCAGTTGTTAGAGTTGTATGTTACTCAGTTGTTAGAGTTGTGTGTTACTCAGTTGTTAGAGTTGTATGTTACTCAGTTGTTAGAGTTGTTGAGTTGTGTGTTACTCAGTTGTTAGAGTTGTATGTTACTCAGTTGTTAGAGTTGTATGTTACTCAGTTGTTAGTTTGTTTAGAGTTGTATGTTACTCAGTTGTTAGAGTTGTGTGTTATTGTTAGCTGTATGTTACTCAGTTGTTAGAGTTGTTAGAGTTGTATGTTACTCAGTTGTTAGAGTTGTGTGTTACTCAGTTGTTAGAGTTGTGTGTTACTCAGTTGTTAGAGTGTATGTGTTACTCAGTTGTTGTTAGAGTTGTATGTTACTCAGTTGTTAGAGTTTATGTAGAGTTGTATTACCCAGTTTACTTGTTACTCAGTTGTTAGAGTTGTATGTTACTCAGTTGTTATAGTTGTGTGAGTTGTATGTTACTCAGTTGTTAGAGTTGTGTGTTACTCAGTTGTAGAGTTGTATTACTCAGTTGTTAGAGTTTGTGAGTTGTGTGTTACTGTTACTCAGTTGTTAGAGTTGTATGTTACTCAGTTGTTATAGTGTTACTCAGTTGTTAGAGCTGTATGTTACTCAGTTGTTAGAGTTGTATGTTACTCAGTTGTTAGAGTTGTGTATGTTACTCAGTTACTCAGTTGTTAGAGCTGTGTGTTACTCAGTTGTTAGAGTTGTATGTTACTCAGTTGTTAGTTGTTGAGTTGTTGTTACTCAGTTGTTAGAGTTGTGTGTGTTACTCAGTTGTTAGAGTTGTATGTTACTCAGTTGTTAGAGTTGTATGTTACTCAGTTGTTAGAGTTGTATGTTACTGTATGTTACCAGTTGTGTTGAGTTGTATGTTACTCAGTTGTTATAGTTGTGTGAGTTGTATGTTACTCAGTTGTTATAGTTGTGTGAGTTGTATGTTACTCAGTTGTTAGAGTTGTATGTTACTCAGTTGTTATAGTTGTGTGAGTTGTATGTTACTCAGTTGTTAGAGTTGTATGTTACTCAGTTGTTATAGTTGTGTGAGTTGTGTGTTACCCAGTTTACTCAGTTGTTATAGAGTTGTGTGTTACTCAGTTGTTAGAGTTGTATGTTACTCAGTTGTTAGAGTTGTGTGTTACTCAGTTGTTAGAGTTGTATGTTACTCAGTTGTTAGAGTTGTATGTTACTCAGTTGTTAGAGTTGTATGTTACTCAGTTGTTAGAGTTGTATGTTACCCAGTTTAGTTACTCAGTTGTTAGAGTTGTATGTTACTCAGTTGTTAGAGTTGTATGTTTACTCAGTTGTTAGAGTTGTATGTTACTCAGTTGTTAGAGTTGTTACTGTTAGAGTTGTGTTACTCAGGTGTTAGAGTGTTACTCAGTTGAGTTGTATGTTAGTTGTTAGATTGTATGTTACTCAGGTGTTAGTTGTGTGTTACTCAGTTGTTAGAGTTGTATGTTACTCAGTTGTTAGAGTTGTATGTTACTCAGGTGTTAGAGTGTTACTCAGTTGTTATATGTTACTCAGTGTTAGAGTTGTATGTTACTCAGAGTTGTATGTTACCAGTTGTTAGAGTATGTTATGTTACTCAGTTGTTAGAGTTGTATGTTACTCAGTTGTTAGAGTTGTATGTTACCAGTTGTTAGAGTTGTATGTTACTCAGTTGTTAGAGTTGTATGTTACTCAGTTGTATGTTACTCAGTTGTTAGAGTTGTATGTTACCAGTTGTTAGAGTTGTATGTTACTCAGTTGTTAGAGTTGTGTATGTTACTCAGGTGTTAGAGTTGTATGTTACTCAGTTGTTAGAGTTGTATGTTACTCAGTTGTTAGAGTTGTATGTTACTCAGTTGTTACTCAGTTGTTGTAGTTGTGTGAGCTGTGTGTTACTCAGTTGTTACTCAGTTAGAGAGTACTCAGTTGTTATAGTTGTGTGTTACTCAGTTGTTAGAGTTGTATGTTACTCAGTTGTTAGAGTTGTTTGAGTTGTGTGTTACTCAGTTGTTAGAGTTGTATGTTACTCAGTTGTTAGAGTTGTGTGAGTTGTGTGTTACTCAGTTGTTAGAGTTGTATGTTACTCAGTTGTTAGAGTTGTATGTTACTCAGTTGTTATAGTTGTATGTTGTTACTCAGTTGTTGAGAGTTGTGTTACCAGTTGTTATGAGTTGTATGTTTGTTTACCCAGTTGTTAGAGTTGTATGTTACTCAGTTGTTAGAGTTGTATGTTACTCAGTTGTTAGAGTTGTATGTTACTCAGTTGTTAGAGTTGTATGTTACTCAGTTGTTAGAGTTGTATGTTACTCAGGTTGTTAGAGTTGTATGTTACTCAGTTGTTAGAGTTGTATGTTACTCAGTTGTTAGAGTTGTATGTTACTCAGTTGTTAGAGTTGTATGTTACTCAGTTGTTAGAGTTGTGTTAGTTGTTATGTATGTTACTCAGTTGTTAGAGTTGTATGTTACCCAGTTGTTATAGTTGTTGCTGAGTTGTGTGTTACTCAGTTTAGAGCTGTATGTTACTCAGTTGTTACTAGTTGTGTTACCAGAGTTGTATGTTACTCAGTTGTTAGAGTTGTATGTTACTCAGTTGTTATAGTTGTGTGAGTTGTGTGTTACTCAGTTGTTAGAGTTGTATGTTACTCAGTTGTTAGAGTTGTGTGTTACTCAGTTGTTAGAGTTGTATGTTACTCAGTTGTTAGAGTTGTATGTTACTCAGTTGTTAGAGTTGTGTTACTCTGTGTTACTCAGTTGTTAGAGTTGTATGTTACTCAGTTGTTAGAGTTGTATGTTACTCAGTTGTTATAGTTGTTAGAGTTGTATGTTACTCAGTTGTTAGAGTTGTATGTTACTCAGTTGTTAGAGTTGTGTGAGTTGTATGTTACTCAGTTGTTAGAGTTGTATGTTACTCAGTTGTTAGAGTTGTATGTTACTCAGTTGTTAGAGTTGTATGTTACTCAGTTGTTAGAGTTGTATGTTACTCAGTTGTTAGAGTGTGGTGTTAGAGTTGTATGTTACTCAGGTGTTAGAGTTGTATGTTACTCAGTTGTTAGAGTTGTATGTTACTCAGTTGTTAGTTGTATGTTACTCAGTTGTTAGAGTTGTTACTCAGGTGTTAGAGTTGTATGTTACTCAGTTGTTAGAGTTGTATGTTACTCAGTTGTTAGAGTTGTATGTTACTCAGTTGTTAGAGTTGTATGTTACTCAGTTGTTAGAGTTGTATGTTACTCAGTTGTTAGAGTTGTATGTTACTCAGTTGTTAGAGTTGTATGTTACTCAGGTGTTAGAGTTGTATGTTACTCAGGTGTTAGAGTTGTATGTTACTCAGTTGTTAGAGTTGTATGTTACTCAGTTGTTAGTTGTTGTATGTTACTCAGGTGTTAGAGTTGTATGTTACTCAGTTGTTAGAGTTGTATGTATGTGTTACTCAGTTGTTAGAGTTGTATGTTACTCAGTTGTTAGAGTTGTATGTTACTCAGGTGTTAGAGTTGTATGTTACTCAGGTGTTAGAGTTGTATGTTACTCAGTTGTTAGAGTTGTATGTTACTCAGGTGTTAGAGTTGTATGTAACTCAGGTGTTAGAGTTGTATGTTACTCAGGTGTTAGAGTTGTATGTTACTCAGGTGTTAGAGTTGTATGTTACTCAGGTGTTAGAGTTGTATGTTACTCAGGTGTTAGAGAGTTGTTACTCAGGTGTTAGAGTTGTATGTTACTCAGGTGTTAGAGTTGTATGTTACTCAGGTGTTAGAGTTGTATGTAACTCAGGTGTTAGATTGTATGTTACTCAGGTGTTAGAGTTGTATGTTACTCAGGTGTTAGAGTTGTATGTTACTCAGGTATTAGAGTTGTATGTGACTCAGGTGTTAGAGTTGTATGTTACACAGGTGTTAGAGTTGTATGTAACTCAGTTGTTAGAGTTGTATGTAACTCAGGTGTTAGATTGTATGTAACTCAGGTGTTAGAGTTGTATGTTACTCAGGTGTTAGAGTTGTATGTTACTCAGGTGTTAGAGTTGTATGTTACTCAGTTGTTAACATTGCCTATGACTTCCAAAACATGGGCAGTCTGAGTGAAGTCAAATTACAGGTATGATTACTAGCAATATCCAGCAACATACTGCACTTTGAGGATCACAAAGTAACAATAAACTCATCGCATTAATTTTGTGGTATGACAGCAATTGTTTCATTTTGACTGCAGACAACAACAAAGAGGCACAAACAACACAGCCTAGAAATATATGTTCTGATTTGTAAAGTTAATTTTAGAACTATTTATCCATGTTTTCCATCCATTACTGGTATACATACACACATATACATGCCTAACATTTGTAGAAACACAGGTGCCATAGATAGAAATATAAATTGACCAGGTTATCATACATTAAAAACACACAGATACTACAGATACTGTAAGTATAACTCACTACATGTTTACTGATATATTTACTAACTTTATAACTGTTTTAAACTTCAGACTTGTGATGGTGACACTAATGAGCAAACATTATTAAAGGTATTTTTATTTATATTTTATTGTCACTGATACTTTCCAGTTTACAAATTATTAAATAATGTTTTGTAAAAGCACACACACACACACACACACACACACACACACACACACACATACAAACACTGGCAAAGAAACATAAACAATTAACACAGTCAAGAAATATTTGTTCTTATTTGTAAAATTAATTTTAGAACTAGTTACCCATTTTTTCCACCTATTACCAGTATACATACACACATACACATACAAAACGTTTCTAAAAACACAGGTGTCATAGATACACAAATAAATTGACCAGGTTTTCACACATAAAAACACACAGATACTACAGATACTATAACTCACTACATGTTTATTGATATATTTACTAACTTTATAACTGTTTCAAACTTCAGACTTGTGATGGGACATAAAGGAGCAAACATCATTAAAGGTATATTAATTTATATTTTATTTTCACTGATATTTAGCAGTTTACAAATTGATAAATATTTTTTCTAAACACACACAAACACACACACCAATATAGCATTATTGTAAATAAAAATTAATTCAGTTTATATGTAATATGGACACACACACACACACACACACACACACACCAATATAGCATTATTATAAATAAAAATTAATTCAGTTTATATGTAATATGGACACACAAACACACACAATGATTAAATATACATACATTCATACATGTCAGTTAATTAGATTTTTAAATTTTGTTTAGTGTCTGACACATGAACTTAATAATATTATTTCAGGTTCCTACATTTGGAGAAAATGCATTTATTACTTGAGGCTTTGAGTATAGGATTAGTTATTCTATTATACTATATTTCCTCACCAAATGAGAAGTTATAAATGTCTCAAGAGAACTTGTTAGATGAAACACTGTGAAACAGAAAGTCATCAATGTCTCATTCAGCATCTGACAAAACATCATCAACCAAAGTCGTGTTCTTCTTATTCAATGGATTGGATCTTAAATTAACTTTCACATATGAAATCCAAATGATTTAGTGTCATTCCCTGTCAAATCACCCAATGGTTTAAACCCGACCTTCTCAGATACCTTCTTGGTATACTTGTTGACTGGGATCCCACAGCACCAAATCTGAAATTTTAGCTCAATCAGACCAGTGGTGTGGGAGATACGGCCCACCGAATTTTGAGATTTTTGCCAAAAATGGGTGTGACCACCAACCTTAGAACCCTCATATCATATTGTTAGAAAGGCAAAATGACAAGGATACCAAATCTGCCATTTTTGTTTAGCTTGGATAATATTGGAGTACCTTGACCTTTTGACCTTTGCTGTGACCTTGAAACTGACCGTGTGGACCACGTGATCTTGAGATGACCTTTATTGAAATTTAATCTCCCACATGTTAGCTAAAACATATAAAAGTTTCCTGGGTGTAATATTTTTTGTTTAGCCACAATATAGATTTAAAAAATGCACATACATGAAAATAACACCTTTTCAGCCATTAACATCAGATTAACTAAAACCTGAATGATCAATTCAGAAAAAATGTACATTGTAATGCATTGTATCAATCATCCATGCAGGTATGCATTTTTTAAAATCTCTATTATGGCTAAACAAAAAATATTATACCCAGGAAACTTTTATATGTGAACTTTATGCATACATGTAGGCCTACAATGTCTTACTTGATGATCAAGAGAGATGGTGATTCCTAGCATCCAGAATTCTTTTTAAATGAGAAAATGAATTTCACATCAGACATAAGGGGAAATAAATCTGTAAGGTGTAAACATCAGTTACATTTGTTATCAGATGTAGTAATGTGTACTAATGTAAAGATTTTTTATAAAGTCCTTGTGTAATTTTCATTTTTTTCATAACTCGTGATCTATGTATGCTAGAATTAATTTGTTAAAAGAATAAGAGAAAAATTGAGATTTTTAATTTCAACATTGTTATATAAATGGTGCTATGGTTAACATTGTTACAATTTACAACGTTTAGGGGAACCGGAATAAGGGAGATAATATTATATGACGTCACCGGGAGCATGCGTTAGTTTTTGTTCGTAACCATTTTTTAAACGTTTGAAAACTGAAAACTGAAATGAACTTTATGTTTTAATGTTAAAACATGACTACTGCATTATGGCTACAAATCAAGAAATTCAAGCTGCTTTTTCAGACCCCTTCCATCTGAAATTATCGAAGTTTAACGCGCGTACACACACACACACACACATACACACACACATTAGGAAAGAAGTAAGTAAAACACCAGATCCTCTAGGTAATTGCCTATCAGTTTCACTCACTTTGTATATGTTGATATATGTTTTTGTGTGTTTTTGTTTTCTTCTTCTTGTTTTGGGGGGAGTTCGGATATAAATTACAATTTAGTACTGAGAATTGTCTTTTCATAATGTTGGTCTTTAGAAATAGCTAAATGACTGTTGATCTGCTTTTCAGACATAAGGACCAACTCAAAAACAAAAAGAAAGATAATTAAGT